>VRYO01002772.1:57051220-57097703 GCA_009812075.1 Sialia sialis | reverse complement strand
GCTGGATTCTTCAATGAAAAAGGTGTGGCTTATAATCATGAAATTACTGTACTGTTCTGTGAACACCACTTTCTCTTTAATTGTCAACTGACCCTCTCAAGATATGGTCATTTACTATGAGTAATTAAATTTTTAGATAATTTCTGTAAACTACTGAGATGAGATAATGTAGTATGTAATATTAATTTCTCTATGATTTCATAGAGACAATTTGTACAGCCAACTTTAACCAGGCACACTTATTTAATTTTTTATTAGAATGGAACTGTTTAATTAGAAAACCAATACCTAACACTCTGATATCAAGGAAATGAAATGTCATCCTTTGGTAAAACTAAACTGCAGTAAAACTGAACATAGTACAAGTGATCCCTGAAACAGTATAATTGGATACTGCTACATCTCTTGTTTCAAGATATTAATACATGCTTTGGGATATGCTGGACTTTCCTTCTATATTAGTGTCCTCTGCATGTAATAGTTTGGAAAGGAAATTAGTGTGCACCCATTAGTTTTGAACTCTCCCCGCATTTTTCTCCATTCTATTTCTGGTCACTACTACAAAGCCATAATAATGAAAATCTTCAGATTACTGAATTGCTTTTTAGGTATTTATGGTGGCTGAGTAGGATTGAACCCTACATCAATCAGCCTAGAGTCAGTAGTTAATAAATGGATTTTGCTTATTGCCTATTCCCAAAATAGAGTTAAGGATAAAAGTGACAGAATATACATAAAACTGCATTTGAAATTAGTAGAAAGAAATTAAGAGTGAATGATTATTAGGAACAAAATGAAAATGTGTGTGTAAGATGAATAACAAGAAAATAACTTTAAAAATTTCTATTTTAACATGAGAGGAGCAAGTACTGTTTTTTAACTAATTAAGATTAGAGATGTACATTGGACCCCAACTAAAAGAAAAAAAAATCACTCCAAAGGAAAGGAAATCTCATCAGAAAGTTTATTTTAAACTCTCTTTCTTTCACAGGAATTTTTTTTTATGCCTTTTGTGCCTTAAAGCCTCCCTGTCTCCATATGCTTGGAAATGCTGAGAAACACCTTACCTTATGCCTTTGGCAAGATTTAATGAAGCTTAAAACTTTGGTGGGTTTTGGTGGCAGGGGACATGGTATTTAAGTAGAGGTGGAAGTAGGGGATTTCAGAATTGGGACTGATAGCTGAAATAATGACTCCAGCTTTTAAGGTTTTAAGGTAGGGTACATGAAGGAGAGGTTTCACATTTCAGATGCATTTGCATACTCCAAAGCAAAGTCAGAATATGGGTTTAGCCAGTGAACAGAAGCTCAAAACATTTGGGAATTCAGCAGGTGCAGTTCGTTATAACAATCTGTGCGACTACCATGAAGGAGCAAGGGACAAATATCAACAAATGGGGAAAAAGCATGATGGTGTTTTCTAGGAAAAAGCAAACTTTTTGAGTATATGTATTGAGAACATAGGAAAAACAAGTTGCAAAAACATGTATTGTAGAATCTAGAAAATTTGTAATTTGCAACACTAAAGTACTCAGAGGAGCAAAAATCTAAATTCAGAGAGTTTGAAACAGAGCAGAGCAGCAAATTAGGGCAATTTTTAAAGTGTTAAAAGGGCAGGGTAGCTTTAAAGCTTTTGACAGATTAAAAAAAAAGTGTGAAGCTGTGTGCTGAAGAACAGAAACAGCAAGGGAAGTTGTTCTTCTGTTTCAGATATTTCATAATAATATCTATAAGCATTTTAGGGATATGTGGAAAAGGGTGCTTCAGACTGTGTTGCAGGAAATGTAAAATGCCCAGCTCAGTTTGAGTAATGTGTAGTATTTCTGTGCTTGTCTAAATTATAACAAGCTATTACCAGTGCTGAAGTGCCAATCCTACCTAATGACAAATGCCAGGTCTTTGCAGAGCCTCTGGCTGCCTGGTAGTTTGGGCATCACAGTGTGTGGTTTTCATTAGTATCATACTCATGGCTGTATACCACACAAGTATGTACCTGCTCTGTAGCAAAATACATGCCTCTTTGAAATTGTTTCTGGTAACAAAAATGACAAAGTAACGAATTAGTAACAGAATTGCTGCCAGCTGGGTTTGGTGTCAGGTGCTCAAGTTGCAAACAGTTTTCATAGACCAGAGAAGCCTTTAAAGGCAGCCCCAGGCACCCTCCCCAGCCGGCTTTCACTTCTGGGTTGGCATTTCACTGGGTTTTGTCCATAAATAAGCCACACCTGAATATAAGCTGCACTACTGGGGTAGGCTGGATTCTTCAAGGAAAAAGGTGCGGCTTATAATTGTGAAATTACTGTACACTTTGAGTAAAAAAGAGGCAAAGATGGATATTCAGGAACATTAGGAGACACCAGAAACCAAGGGAGAGGAGAGGAATTCACACAATAGTTATGCTTTCACAAATTGATCTACCTGTAAATAGAATGCTGGCTCTATAGCAATTTCTTTTTCCTCCTGGCTTTAAAAAAGAAGAAAATGAAAAGGTCAGAAAGGTCAACACAGAAAGAGCTACAATAAGTCCTCAACAGGAGAGGGTCATTCAAAGGATCTAAACCAAAAACTATAAAGGACTGGAAGTATTACAAAATGAAGTTAAGCCACTGTGAAATAAAGGAAAGAGAAGCAAAGGCAGAGAATGACAGGAAGATTGCACCAGAAGTTAAGATAAATTATAAGAAATGTTTCAAGTAAATAGAGAACAAAAGGTCAGCAAAGGAGACAACAGGAGCTCTAACAGATAAGAATAATTTATTGACATAAGGGTTGACAATGCTGGGAAGTAATAGATGGATCCTCTTTGCAGTGCTCACTGAGAAGGCCAGGGAGCAGAAGCTGGCAGAGATAATAGATGTGCTTCCACCTCTCTCCTGCTGGGAGAGAAGTGTGGACAGAATCAGGATCCCTTCAGAACAGGTCACCAAATTACAGCTGCCACCTCCCTGGCCACTATCTCCCCAGCATTTGTGCAGGGCTTTTCTTTGTATCTCCTGCCATGCAATAGACTCACCCAAAGATTTTCTTATCTCTTTGTTGGCACAAGTCAGCGCTGACACACACTATGAATTTGCCACAAAGGCTCAAATCCCTTAAATTTGTAGCTGCAGTAGCTTAGTCTGCCTGCACCTTACTTGTAATTTACAAAATAGTTACTACTTTCACGAATTACAATCTATCTTCATATATCCATGTTCTGCTTTCAATGAATTTGGCAGAGTGCCTTGAAAGACATGGTTTGAAGAAGGGTGCCACACAGAAATATATGTTAAAAACTAGCCAGGATTACAGACCGGATAAGGTCTGTTATTTAAGAGCTGTTGTTTAGAGGAATAACCCCTGAAGTCAATGGTGATAAGTGGTATATCTCAGTACATGTGTAAGGAGTTGTTTGTAATGGATTTTGATACAGAAGGATGTAAAGAAAGTGTCTACATTTCTTTGTTTCTTCTAGTAACAGGAGAAGATAAGAATTTTCAACATTTGCAGAGCTCTCATGGGAACCTTGCTCAAGCCATAGTGATGCCAGTGAAATCAGTGCAATACAGTTGCATTAAATGATATCTTTTTCTTACTAAAGATTCCTGGGCATATTGAAAAAAAGAATGAGACAAATTTATTAATTTATTAACAGATTTAGAAAACTTAGAGCAGAATTCCAACATTTGGATATAAGTATGGTAGGCCTATTTCAAGACTCAACATCAGATTAATCTAAACACAGTGCATTCAGTATGACTAGAAATCACTTGCAATTTTTTCTAATAAATGTGAGATCAAATTTTGCCTGATTTTTAGGATCTTTTACTATAATCTTTGAGCTAAGTGCATTTTTTAAAAGCCATGATAATCAATACAGCATATATACTTACATTTAAAAATGTTTTTTTTAAATTTTTCTCTTGCTTTAATTGTTCTGATAACTCAAATAAATAATTTTCAAACTGAAGAGTTTTTCTGTAAATAACAAAATATAGCTCTGGTGAGAAAAGGATACATAAGCTTTTCATGTGTTTAAACACTAATGGTGTGCTCATGTTTACGGTAAATATGTAAACATTTCCTTTCCCTGTATCCCATTCACTTCTGACCTCACTTCTCTCAATCACCCTTTGTTTCCTTATTTATTGATACCTGTGTCTAGCTATAGCATATATGATGCCTATTAGATTGCAGAAGTATTTCATTTGACTTCCAAATAAATGTTAACTTTACTGTAAAGTAGCTCTCAGATGTTTTGTTGAAAAAGGTTTTTTTGAACTTTTCTGTTTTCTATTGCATAGAATTACTGAAAATCCAGTATAATTATAAAAACCTGAAATCTAATACTGATACAGCTGACAAATCTAAAGTATGTTTAAAAAAAAGAATGTTCCTTATTTTAAATTATAAAAAAATATTTTAAAAGAAGTCAGATGAAGCATATCAACGCATTTTTTTGTTTTGTTTTTTTCTTTCTTGTTTATATACCTTCACCAATAATGAACCTTGTAGTTGTCTTCAGCAGAATTAAGAATTCTGGAAGCTCTGTCTATAACTTGGGATTTGCATGGTGCCTTATAAGTGGAAAATGAAACATGTCTAAGTAACAGTGATCCTGGATTTAGCCTTTCAAAGATAGTCCTTGGTGTCTTCAAAGTGATTATGTTTGTAGATTTAGGGCATTCCAAAAATATGTTTGCCTCTTAACTTGAGTCAGTGCTCTGTGTTTCAGAGGGAAGAAACACTTGGAGCAGTTGCTGTCAAAAATTGAAATAAAAACCGACAGAGATGCAGAAAAAAAAATCCTGTGCAAATATTTTCCAATTTATACTTAATACATTACTAGTGGACATCATGGATAGAAATGGCTGCTGGGTGTGACTTCATCCTAATTTACAGAGTTGGTAGCTGTCTTCTGTGCTGCACTTAATCATGCTGCCCTGATGCTTTAGGGAATGACAAAGAGATTGCAGTCCAGCAGAAGGAGGGCCTTAGTAGATTTTGTACTGAATTCCAGGCAAAGACAGTCAAGCTGTCTCAAAAATGCATATTTTGACCTGGGATGTACCACCATCTCTTTAAGACACATGACAATACCTTTTTTCATCTTCTGTACCAGATCTTAGCTGAAGTGGCTGCTGTGGTTTCAGGATCCTCACTGCAGGATGATTGTGGACAAACAAAAAAAGCTCAGTACAGAGAAGTAGGACTAATCTGATTGCTTTAAAAACAGGAAACATATGGATTGGGGCTTTTTAGTCTTGAGATTATAAAACTGTGCAAGATCACAGCCACAGTGAGGGGAAATTGCTTTAAATGCTGTTTAAGCCTCAAAAGGGCTGTGGTACTTCTAAGTGACCATAAAGGAAGCCAGGACTCAGCTCCCTGCATACTTGAAAAGTGGTGAAGTTACATACAGGGTAGGTACTGCTGAGGACCATGGGAGTGTGAGCAAGAGCTTCACTGGGAAAACCAGTGGGCCACAAGCCAAGTCTCTCATATTCTAAAGTTCTGCAAAGTTTGTAGAAACCTATTAAATACTGTAAGGATATAAGCTGTTCTCTAAATCCACTATGGATAAGATACAAAAATGAGGTAAAATAAACCACATTATTTATGTGTAGACTAGCAGATGTCCAGCTAGAGAGTAACAAGTGTTTTATAAGAAATAGAATGTACTGCTTAGTAGGGATAATGGAATTTTTTTCCAAGAAATTTTTTAAAGGTTAATTCAGAGAGAACTCTGTTTTAATAGTGTAGGATTAATAATTTATGTTGCTCTGGGACAGGAAGATAGATTTAATGGCTTATTTTGATTAGAGTAGATATTCCATTGTGTATACCTGAGGAATCATTCTATTGCTGCAAGGTAAGTGGCAAGAATTGATCTACCATTCTTTCAAAGTATTCTTCATTAAACATATCACTGTATGTTCAAGAAATTACGAGCCTTTTATGAAATACTTATATATACTTTTGGTGTTTTGGTTATTTTCATGAAGTTCAAATTTTTAAATTGAGATAGATAATGTTGTGTAATACAAACAACCTATGGGAAGAGTTTTTAAAAACATTCATCCCAGTGGTAAATACCATTAACTACTGGTATTGTTGGGGAACAGTGATAATATCATAGCAATCCATAATCATAGAATCAGCCTGAAAAATAGTGTCTGATTACTCATCCTACACATTTTAAAGCAGGCAATTTATATATATATGCCAACACAAGAGTTATCACCCTGATATTTTACTAATGCTTTATTTAATAGTGTACTCACATGTACAAAAACCTCTTGAAACAAATTGCAACACATTGTTTGCATGTGGTTTCATAGCCCATTCTTTCATTGGCATGCTTAGTTTGAAAGCAGGACCATCAGAGTAATGCACTTATATTAACCTTATGCAGAAAATAGACAGAAAATGCATAGTCCACATCCTTCTGATGTAAATTTGAGGTACAGTTGCAGAAATTGCACACCTGCTTCTGTTAAGTCTACTGAAATTTTAAACACAGGAAATCCATATTTCTGTTCATGTAAAAGAAACACAGACCTGGATGTTACAGAGCTGTTTTGGCTAAACTGTCTCTCAGGAGAACAGAAGTCTGCTGTGGTTGAATGATTTGATGTTATCCGATTTCTCTCATCCTCTTACTGTGTGTAAGTACCAGGATGGAGTGCTGGAATCTCCTTTCCACCAGCCTAATTTAGGAGAAGGGAAAAAAGAAAAAAGAAAAAATAAAGAAAAAGAAAGTTAGTTGCAAGTCTAAGAGACTGGAAAAGAATAGGAGACAACATAGTAAAAGAGGTTTCTGGCTTGGATGTGCCAGCTCAGGCATGAATTTTTTACCCAGTAGAAGACCTTGAAGTATTAGGTTTCACACATCAGTTAGCAATTTTTCTGCTTTTTCTCAGTAATTATATTATAACTATCACTCTGTTCTTTCCATCCAATGACTGCCAGCACTGCCCATATATGAGGAAACAAATGTTCATCTATGCTGAACCCTTATAAAAAAATCACATTTCACAGATGGGAAATGGGAAAAATTAAAATACCTCTTAGGATTTTCCATTAAGTATGTGGCAGAATTGAATGGGGAATCTGATTTTTCCAGTCTTCAGCCTTGCACAATATTTCCTGGCAAAATGTTTGGCATACTGAGTGAGAAATACTGTCATTATATGAATGGATGGAAATTTCCGAAGAACAAGTTGTTTCTATCGCTATTATATAGTGCTAAATAATTACAGAAGATATACAGCCTTTACACAATTATAGTCTCATCTTTCTTGATTTTTTTGCTTTACCCCATCATTATTCCTCAAATACATTACTAGACCTAAAAGAGCAATTCTAATATACAGAGTAAAAAGGGTGAATTAACATGATAAAAACTCTTGCTGCTATGTTGCTGTGCTCTGACAAATATTTAACCTGAGGGGAAGAAAATTAAATGGAAAACTATAAAAAAACTTCCCAGTTTGAGTAAATCACATAGAGAGGAAATAATGCTTCTCGAAGACATAATCTTGGATGCCAATATTCATAAATGAAGAAATCCCAGGGCAAAATTTTTTACTGCTTCTGGATGTTCCTCCCCAGAAAATCAAAACCTTCATCTATTTGTGGGCCTTTTGCATTATGCAAGCAAACTCCATGAGTTTCAATGGGGATTTAATTGCTGCTGTAACATGGAAGTTGTTGAAGCTTTCTCTCCAGCTGAGGATAAATTGAGCTGATACGATGATTCTGTGTGAACCTGGCAAGTGGATTGTCCATTTTTTTATCATAGAATGCTTGATGACACAGGCAAAATTGTCAGTAGATATCAATGTACTCATTTTCACTCCTATTAACTATATTTAGGAAAAATTAACTATTGTAATAGTTATCTATTACTGCCACTAAAATCTTACTTAAGGTGGTTTGTCTTATAATATTCCAAAAACCTGAAGAAAAAAATATTTCGACCAAACTATAATTGCTTGTACGGCCACCTTTTGTCATCTGAGTGCAGTCCTTACAAAAGGTCTGCCTCAAAAATACGAGTGCATGCATCCCCTATGAATATAAAAACCCAGCAAATGAAGAGTCAGATGTGTCTGAACCTGTATTGGCAGTACGTGTAAAACATTATGTAGCATTTAGTGCACAAGAGACGCAGCAGTGTTCCTACCCTAATATCAAAATAACTACGAAGCAAACAGCAATTTGGGTTTTTTTTGAGGAGTACCATAGGGTTAATGCTTGATAGAGGATTTATTTTTGAAATAGAACCACTATGCCTAATTACACTTTTGCTTTCAAAATTAAATTCAGACATGAAATTTGTACTGGAGTGTGTTCAAGAGGTCATGGTTTAGCCTTTCATTTAGGAAAAGTGTTAAAATATTCTACCTTATTCACCATTTCCCAAAACACCTAACACCTTTGATTAAGTAACACCATTGATTAAGTAACAATTAGCATGGAAATCAGTCCGCAGGTGCAAAAGTTAATGGCTAGAAAGGATGTTTTGCAGATGAGTGTCTACAAGCACAATGACCGTGAGTGTCCTATTTCCATAGTTAACTGGTCTGAAAGTTGCTTAAATTTCAAAGACAGCCTATTTGTTGTAGAGACCTACTTGGGAGAAATGTTGATTTTTTTCTTTACTACACACTCCTGCCAAGACTTAACCACTATTGACAGCAATGTAGAAGCAAATCTGAGGGTACACTGAGTTAGATGTTAAATCAATATTGGATAGAACAATACAGAATTTAGGTATTTGCTGCAACACAGATCCTCAAAATTACATAGGGTTTTAACCCCCTAGAAAAATGATGGGAAATTTCAAAGGTAGTACATATTGCATGAATTAGGACTGAATCCTTGTGGTTTTCTTCCTGTTTATATTTTTCTTCCTATCTCAATCCTGAATCCTTGTCATTTTCTTGCCGTTTATACATCCATGCCATGGTAAATTCAGAATAGTTTGCTCGTAGCAATGACACATTTGAGTTTTTACACAAAGAGATCCTATTTTCAATTTTTTTTTCTTCTGAAGTCACAATTAATGATTTCTTTTGTAATGGCCTTTGGTCAGATTTCATGAGTCACCATCATTCAAATCTCTTACCATAGAGTGATGGATACAGCTGGTCGATCTCTATTACCTGGAAATTCATTGGCTGAATGTAATAAAAACCATAGCTTTCGCAAGCATTTCTGCAAGATTTGGGTCTCCTCTGTAACACACTTTCTGAAATAATTGATTTTTATTTAAGATTGCTTACAGGCTAAGGGCACAAGAACAGTCTATTTAACCAGCTGATCTTTTTATATTACTTTAGCAAATAAACTGCTCACTGTTTAAATTAGCAAACTACACTTATTTTTTGGAGTGATAGTCTGCTTACACAGAACAGCATTAACTGTGTCTGCATTGTGTTAGCAGTGTAGTCTATCTTTAGACACATATACCTATCAGATGTACAATCTGTGATAAAACAAAAAGAGCCTCTAAATCATACACCTCTTAGAATCATAAAGGATCCAAAATCTGGGATTGGGAGCCTGTGATCCCTGTGCAGTGCCTGAAGAGAGTTGCATGCCTGAGAAGACATTGAGCTGCCAAGGGAGGACACTCCTAGCAACAAGGCAAAGGGGAAACATTAAGCCTGGGGTATTTCTGAAACTCCATCTTCTCTGGAAATGAGATAATAGAAGCAAGGCTGCAGATAGATTTCTCTCTTCCCTCAGGCTTGAAACCTGCATGTACATAGAGCTATTAATTCAGACAACAAACTGGAGTTGACTCTTTATTTTAAAATGTGGTTATTGATGTTTACAGATTTGAAGAGCAATTGGGAGTCCTAGATTTAATATATCCTTAGCCTTATAAGTATTCCAAGTTGTATCGTCCAGCACTCTATGTTCCACATGGCCTGGCTGTTGCCAGTGTTCTCAACAAAGAATTTCAATCAGGCAGCACAGAATAAGAAATTTAGGAGGCTAAGAAAGAATAACAGGAGAAGTGAATGGAAACTTAATATCAACCTTTGTAATGAGTGAACTTTTCAACATGTTAGTGGAATAAGTCTTGGGAATTAGATCCCAGTATTCTGCACATTCAGCGCAGGATTAGAGGGGCATCAGCTTCTCCTGGCAGGGTGGAAATTGTCACTTCACTAAATTCAACAAATAAGGAATGGTCCCATGAGTAGAAGTTTGATTTGAATACCTAATTCAAATTATGGCAAATTTGGCCATAAAGAGATATAAATATTTAAAGACAATCCTAGGTGATAATTTAGATAACTCTGCAATGTTAAACTTTTGTTCTTGTTCTCTTCTGGTTATCTTGGTACTTATTTTGTATCTGGTCTTCATCCTCTTTAACTATCTGATTGTCATGCATTTTAAAGTAGAGGAAAAAGACCACCTTATTTTGGAACCCTCCTCAAAACTAATATTGACTAAAAACATTGAATGCTTGAGCAAAACTATCAAAACAGATGTGATTGATGTCTGCTCTGTATTTTGTCCTACTTTTGGCTAGGACAGAGTTAATTTTCTTGCAGTTGCTGTGGGGGGGAGAGCTGAGCTTGAAATGTATGGGTATGTTTAGGCTGTTTTTCTATATCACTTACATCCTCACTAGGGGGGTGTGGCTTCAGATGGAAATGAAAGGGAGCTGCCACTGTTTTTGCTCCTTTTTCCTGTGGAGTGAAGTGGTGAGCAGCATGGCAGTGTGACAGAATGAATGTGGTTCAACTTGGAGGATTTGTCCATCACTGGTTGTTATTGTCTCAGAGTCAGGGAAAAAGTCACCAGCTGTGGCAGTGTCTGCATTTTCTCTCTTGTATTGAGAAGCCACATGGAGCTGGCCACAGTAACATCAGGGAGGTTGGACCTTCATAAACATTTTTTGCATGAAATCATCCTTTTTTATACAGTCTTTTCATTCCTGTTGCTGCTGCTACTGTTTGTTTTTCTTGTTTCATTACTTTTTCTAAATTGTTATTTCAACTGACAATCTTCCTTTTTGTCCCTTTCTCACTGAAAAGAGTTGGGGGAGAGGGAAGTTGCTGCTTGCCCCTTGATTTTAAATCACAATTTCATGTCCTTTTTCTTACCCATATGTACATGCAGATGTTTTCATTTATGAACCACGGTTTTCTACCACTGTGCTAAAATTGCTCCATGATATTATAGGAGATGGATTGACTTTTCAGTTTATGTTTATACAATTCACTTTGGTATACTGAAATAGTTAATCATTTTTCTTTATTTCTTCAGCACAGAACAACTAAGCATTGCAGTAAAGTCCTTCAAATAGTTTGACAATTATTACTCTATTGGTTTTTCTCTTTATCTCTTTTTTTTTTCAGAATGTTATCGGTAAATTTATAAAATGGATTTGTGGAATTTGTATTCTCTTAACTACACATGTTGAGTAACTACTCATGCTAGGCACAACTATTATGCTTCTCTGTAATGATTTGGGAAGCAAACACTTAGATGAGGCTATGTGCTCTCTTTTGAAAAGCAGAGGGAAATCCTGAAGTAGCTTGGACTCATTAATTAGAGCAGGAAGAATTTGAACTTAGAAGACTTATTTTCAAATTTGTATAAGTATCAAGAGGCATAAAGAAGCAACTAAGATCTCAATGTGACTGACAAATTTGCTTAGGTAATTATTGTATATTTGGTTTTATTCGCAGGTACATAAACAACTTGCAGCTTTTCTGATTATATGAACTAGTGAGGATTCTACGGTGAAGTCTGCGTGTGGGCAGCCTCACCTGTTGCACAGGTCCTGTCTGCATTTGTGTGTTTTTTTGCAGTGATGTGAAGTCTCTAAAGACATTTTTATACTGAATATTGTGAGGAAGTCTTTAACCCAGATTAGTTTTGATGGTGGACTTTGTCACCTCAGAGCTTGCTAAGTGGTCTCTCTCAGCATAGTACAGGAAACTGGTTGCTGAGAGGTCTGAGCCCTATTCAGCTAGATAGATGAAACAGTCCATTAGTGACATTTGAGACACAGTTTGATGGTCTCTCATCATCCTCACTTTTCTTCAGAATATGCTACCACATAGTGCATTGAAAGAGAGGCTTTACATAAGATCAGATGGACCTGGAGTGTTGAGGTGTAGCACACTGAGAGGGAATGATGAAATCTGTATACCTCATGCAGCATCAAATAATACAGCTGGATGTAATGTGATGTGACAGGAAATATGGAGAAAGAGTGTAGGACGTGCCTTTGGAAATACATGAAGTATCTCAAGTAGTGATTTCTGGAAAAAATTAGCCAAAAAGATGAGGCAGATTTTCATTCCTGGACCAACAACCTATAACCTTGAAGCACAGTAGCAGTTAGTAGACTTTATTATCCAAACTAGCCACAGAATAATAAACATGAACGGGAGTTAAAGAAGATTGGCAAAGCACTATGTCCAGTGTTAGGTCACAGAGATGAATGAGTCAGCATTTGTGGTGCTTTTTCTTTTCACAGAAATTTATTACTCTTCAATGCAAGCCAAAATAGGTATAATTTTAAACAAAGCTACAGTATAATTAAATTAGAATAAAAGAATTATTTTATGAACATGATGCTTTGTCATAAGAGAAAGCAGTGTTGAATCACAGGTGGCATGGTCCCAAATATATTGAACCAAGAGATCTTGACAGCAGAACAATGTTGTTTATGAAAACACAAAATCAGGGGAGGTATGATTAATTATGCCTGTTCTTGGAAGATGTCAGAATTGATTAGCAGATAAATGGCTGAATGATTCACCTCCTGCAGGTCAAAGTGATTGCACAAAGCTGAAATTAACATACTTAATACAGGGATTGCCTCAGCAGTTATGCCACTGCAGGGGAAAGCATGGGAAGGTGATATCAACTACCAGCAACCCCTCCAGATAGGCTTGTGCCAGCTCTTGATTTCACAGGAGATCAGAGTTCAAGGAACATTATACCAATCATCCTTCATGAAAAAAGATACTGTTTTTTGTTGTTGTTTTTTTTTTTATTCAATAATAAAAGTATTTTTGAGTGACTCCTTTTACGTCTTTGCTATTCTTTCTAACCTGAGTCTTCAAAAAGTCAAAAAGGAAACATTGCTTAAGTTAATATGCAAATGTAGGGGAAAAAGGCAATTTAAATGAAAGAAAATGGGATATTTGGGAAGTGAAACAGAATATAGACTAGTGTACCTGGAGCTTACTCTTTCTAATATATATAGAAAATAGTATATAGTAAGTGTATAGGAAATAATAAATGAATGCATTGAACAGTAAGAGTTTTGGAAAAACCTTGAAAGTATGAAAAGGTCTGTGAGCTTTTAGAAAGATGAAGGATTGTACCAAACTTCAAAAAAAAATTATTTCAGTTAATTTTAAAATTATTATTAATATACATAACTTCTAACTCATAATATCAATCATGACATAAAAACGTAATTGGAAATGTACTGTAGTTATTGCTAGTTATTTCTACTTCCTTTTTTGTAGAAATGATTATGAGAGTTAATGTATTTTCCTGATACACTGACACTTCAACATCCAACCTGTACATGACTCCTTGATTCATTAGGAAGCTATTAAAAAATGCATTGTGGTAAAATGCTGAAATAATTTGGTGTTGAATACCTAAGAAAATGCAGAACGGCAGGTAAAAATTCTATATTGAGTTCAGTGTTTTATATATAAAATATAAGACCATGCATTTTGCTGTGAAGATTTAGAGACACAACAAGAATGCTCTCATTGAGATTAGGTTACCCTGCTGTTCTTGATGGAAAGCCTCTTAGAGCTGCAGGGCTCCTTTGGGCACCAGCTGGAACTGTGTTTGAATGAAAAACAGAAAAAAAAAGGAAATATTATAATGATGTGCAGAAAAACAGAACTCTGGTATTTCCAGATTTTGAATTATTTGCATTAGCAGCTCAGCAGTGCTCTTTGATGCAAGAAAGTATTTCTAAACACACACACACACACACATGCACTACAAAAACCTTGGCTGAAAACAAGAAAAGAAGAAAATAATGGCACTGCCATTAACACGTGCATGACATTTAGGAGCTTCAACTTCACAACAATTTAATACTATGCTTTCTAAATAGGTTAGAAATTAAATGGAATTGAAAATAAAACATTTTTAAAAATTCAAATTAAGGAAAATGTGTTTAAAAATTGGTTCTGATGGTAGTCCACATGAAATTTTCTTTATAGATTTGACTAGTGATAACTTTATGAACTGTATTGGTAAGTAATTTTTCTCACAGGGTTCTTCTGCTGCATTAAAATAATCCCAGGCCACAATATTCCCCTGACATTCTTTAAGGGATAGTTTTGTATTTTGTCTTTGATCACAGAAAAAGTAACAAGACTATCTAACTGCTTTAATTTGCTCTGGTAAAGAAGATTTAAAGCTATCAAAAATATATGTTGAGGTTTATCTCTTTTCTGTGCTTTAAGATTGCTTTATGTTTTAGGGCTATGAAGGGTGTAAGAATATCAGCAGGGACATACTTGGTGAGCTTATAACTTTCTGCATTAAAAAGCCATGCTGTGAGCTCTTTTGTCTGATTTTTCTTCCTCATCAGAATAGTGAGCTAGATGTTTGCACAGCAGAAGTCCACCACATTCATAGCTGTAGAGGCAGTAGAAATGTCAGATGATAACTAAACATCAAGCCTATCATTTTCAATTCTCTTAAAGGAAGATACTGGCAGAGATTTCAGGGGTACAGGGGCATCACAGTAAAGACACAGAAGTTCAAACAGCTCAATAAGCAGCTCAGTAGCAGTATTTCAAGGGTCTTTGTGTTTGGGGTGTTTCTTTTACACTTGGAGGAATTGCTTTATTCTATTTTTTTTGGTGCCTGGTTTTCCTACTTATTTGGCACATGTAGTTCTGTTACCTGGTTCTCACAGCTTTGCACAGCTTCCTTCAAAATTCATCTTCAATGAACATTTATCAGAGCAACACTGAAATCCAAAAAAATTGCTGAAAGTTCAGATCCCTAGAGCTGTAAATTACTTTCTTCTCAGAAGCCAATCAAGCACTGATCCTAAAGACTTGAAATTAAATAAAAAAAATAAACTCCCTTCTTGATAAAGTGAAAGTAAAATACTGTAGGTATCTTCCACCTTATTTTGTCCTGATGCATATGTTATTACTTCAGGTCAGCTAGATACTTACCACTGCATTAAGTGTTTCTGATTCATGAGCACCATTCATGAGCACCAGCATAGGAAACACTCTGAACTGAATCTACCAGCATAAGCCCATTTACAAAAGGGTCTGATGACTCCATTTTTTATGACACCTTGCTAAGGGTACAAACTTTTTTTGTAACTTCCCATCTCACTCCAAGGAATCTGAAGCTGTCATTCAGAATTCAAGGTTTCATCTTAGTGTTAATTGCGAAAGTGCATTTCTGCTTCAGTAGCCCTGACATCCTTAGTGGCTCTTATCTATCAGTTAACATCAAGGTGGAAGTCAAGTTCTATGGGAAGAAAAATTCTTTTCCATGGGAAAAATCTAGAAATCTTTTCAGAATGATATTAGAGTTTTTGGGGGGGTTTTGCTTATTTGTTTGGGTGTTTTTTGGTATTTTTGTTCGGTTTTGTTTGGTTGGATTTTTTGGCTGTTGGTTGTATCCTTTTGCTTCTGAGAACTGCAGCAATTGAGTATAATTGAGTATTCACCTTCTCCTTTGAATCTTAAATCTGGCAGAATATCTACATGATTAATTTTAGGTCTCTTTTGAACTCACTTTGAAAAAAAACAATCTATGAAAGACAGAAGTCTTTTATAGTGAGTTTGCAGTATAGCTAAAAGTATAAGTGTTATTTAATTCTATTTATCTGGCTCATTAAAGCCAACTTTGAATGAAATCTACATATATATACACATATAAATTGTGCCAAACAATACAAATTACTCTTGCTACGTTTTCTTTCCAGATATGACACCTGCAATGAGGTACTATTGAGATCTACTCAGCACTAAATTACTTATTTTCAAAATTCTTGCTTTTAGAGAAGGTGCTCCCAGAATAAGCAGTTAAAATCAGTAAGGGACATGGGAACCTAAACTCCAAATAATATATTTTCTTTACAAGTAAGATAACAGATAGGCAGGAACTCAAGAACAAAAATGGCTGGAGAAATAATTGTTTGAGAAGTGGGGTTTTTTCATGGTGGTAATTTTTTATTTTTCTTGCCTGATTTTGTTGGAGTTTTTTCTTTGTTGTTTTGCTGATGGTGCTTCCTGTAAATTGCTTTTTAGCATGAAAATACACTCTTTTTTTTGTAAGATAATTGCAGGCTCGACAGCTATACATCTCTGTGGAGCCTGTTGGCTCAGTTGCACCTTACCTTGGTTTTAAATAACATTTGATAAAAGGAAGAGACTGCTTGAGAAATGATCTTAAACATTGGGTCTTCATTTTGTCAGTCTCCAGCAGTGAGCACTGCAGAACAGCAGCAGGTTGCAGAATGAAGATAATGCAGAAACCAAATGCACTTTGTCCTATTTTGCTGTAATTCTATTAAGAGCAAACAGCAGGGCAAAAGAACAATGTAGGTGGCATTATACCAGAGGCTTTTGTCCCCTGCTGGAAGACTGTAATTTTATAATGTATCTCTTATCAATTTAGTAAAAGAAATATTTTTTACTGTCCAGACATAAAACAGTTTTAGTGCTCCAAACCAATATTTAAATTTACTTAGTAATATCACAATTTTCTGGATAGAAGGAAAATCCAAGCCAGTCTTTCAGAATTGTTAATGAAGTTCTGTCATTTTATCAAGTGAAAAGGAATCCTCTAAGCCCAGATGTTAGCTCAGTGCTGGGACGAGCCAGAATTGTACACAAACCTCTTTGTCCTATGAGCTTCTTAGTTAACATGCTAATGATTGGCTTTTTCTGTGAATTCAGAAGATGATGAATAACTGGGAGTTTAAGCTTGCTCTAAGTTCTATGTTTCTGCAGACAAATCACACCATAATGCTACTTGCAATTTGATGTCAAAAGAGGTGAGTTCAAAGTTAAACACGGGCAAATTAATCAGTGCGCTGCACTACTTTTCCACGCTGCATCTTTGAAATGCCTCCATCAGTTAGCATGGTGGAGGATGGAAACCAATCAAGGGCATGGAGCTGGCTGGAAATTCCAGCTTCAAACAAACCTGCCCTTAGATCCATACATATCTGAGGCTGTTTCACTATTACATTGAAACTGAGGAGCATTTATAACTACTGGAATAGGGACTTTTGTCCTCTCTGAGCTCCAGGGGACAAAACCTGCGGCTAATAGGGTGACAGGCCATTTGCTCTGGGGATCCAGCTGAAGGGGAAAGGAGGCACTGTTCTTGTACCTGCTGTCTAATGGCCTCCTGTGCAGACAATGAACAGAGAAAGGCAGTTTAGTGCTGCTAAGAAATGGCTCAAAACCATTGAAACCATTTTGATCTGTCAAAAGCTCAACAGATCTCTGTTGCATCTTGTGTCTGAATTTCAGCTGATAGCGCGGTGCTCTGAAGTCTTTATGTAGCTGGAGCTGGTCTGTCATTTGGAAATTCGCTTGTAATTTAAGACTTACAGGGCAGGGAGGCCTCACAAAAGATTTCATGTGAACAGAAGCAGTGAGCACAATGCACCCACTGGCATAATGTAATTATCAGAATTTCAGTGACATTTGAAATAGTGGTTTTGGCACCATCTTGTCACATTTAAGGTCTTCTGCCACAGGCGTTATGTACCCAAAGAAGCAAGAAAAGCCATTGGAAAAGTCTGATTAAGTAAAATTTAAAAATAAAAAACAAAATAAAAGAAGAAAAGAAAAAAAGGAGGAAAGTTGAAACCACTTTTAGCAGGGATCCATTATATCACCACAATAATTAGGAGCAGCAGAAAGCTGACAGCACACTGGAAAGGAAGGAGGCAATTCAGCTGGATCATTGAATCAATGCTTAGTGCCTCAAATCCCTTATCATTTAAACCAGTGTTTAAACTACTTTGGGCATCAGAAGGAAATTTCATGGCAATTTCTTTAGTAGCAGCTAAAAGCTGGAGCATTACTGGCTCTTAGCAGTAACTCACACAAGAAATCGCAAAATAAGTTTGTTCAATGATAATGCTAAAAGCACTAGATTTGTTTCTCAAATCTGCTGCACCTTCGCAAATTCTGTTTAAACTTGATCATCGCATTAATATAAATATTATTTGTGCTTGTTTTTCTAAATGATTTTAGTAAATTGACATCCATGGCAAATAGTAAAGTTGGCTACGAAATCTGAAAATTCTTTTATTGCATACATTGCATATTGCATTCTTTTATTATTTATTGCATACGTGTCCTTTATAGGGAAAAAGTATGACTCATTTTCCATTTTACTTCCAATTTTTCCAGAGCTGAGGGCCATGCTCTACAGCTCTCAGCTAAAAAGTTTTTCCAGGAGCAACTTAGCAGGCAGAAAATCCTGTCTGGAAGTCTCCAGTTCCCTCTTAGAAAAGTTTATTAGTGTGGACAATGAGTCACTTAGATGTCAGTTAGACGCCTATTGCTGCCATTAGAAAGATTGAGGCTTGGGTTGGAAGAAAAGACCAGGTTTCCTTCAGACAGGAAATTATGCTTTTCACCTGCATCCTTTCCCATTAGAGAAGCCAAGAAGTGACAACACTAAAAATTTTGTAATCTCTCTGCTGTCCATAGCTCGTGGTATCATCATGCAACCTGTGGTAAATATTCTCATGGCATTTTTTAAAAATGTGACACATCAAATAACACTGTCTCAGACACATT
This sequence comes from Sialia sialis, assembly GCA_009812075.1. NCBI lineage: Eukaryota > Metazoa > Chordata > Aves > Passeriformes > Turdidae > Sialia > Sialia sialis. The sequence goes on along the minus strand of VRYO01002772.1, from coordinate 57,078,904 downwards.
GATCAAGAAGTATTTAACTGGCATATCTTTACCAAATCACTTCTCAAAAATTGTGAAAACTGCATTGAAAAATTGCCTAACAAACAGCCAGGTTTGCCAATCTCCAGATTTTATTTTGGGTATCAGAATATTGATTTTCTTAAACGTCTAGTAATTCAAGACCTTTGAGCAGAAGGGTAACTTCTTTCCCCTTTAAATCAAATAATGGCAAGTTATTTTATTTATTTGCAATCCATTCTCTCATATAGTTGAAGGAAATGGATCATCATGCAAGTGTGATGGAACCATGGAAATATAGGTTTGAAAGAAAAGCACTTTCAAAACATTTTTCTATTTCAAAGAACATTTCAAGGCAGACATTGATTTGACTATTTAAAGTTTTCAGTGGCAGTAATGCATTACGTAATTTCCCATTTTTTGCATGCACACCTTGAGGCTCCTCTGGAGGTACCTATATTGTATGATAGGACTTTGTTCCAACCCCTAAGTTAAATAAAACATACTGGTTTTAAGCTCAAATATGCCAGCTGGGGTCTAGAGATATTTTTGACCGAATTGAGAAACAACAAAGCTTGTTGTGAATGTTAAGAATGGACTATAACTCAAACAAACAATCTCACAGAAGCTGTCATTCCTGCTTTCAGAGCCCAAAAGTGGAACTAGCTTAGACATGCTGCACCATGTATTCCAGAGGTTCCTATGCTGATGTCAAAGACTCTGCAGCCATAGCAAAGGATAAAGCTGCGTTTGCAATGGGCCCCAGGTAAAGAAAAAGCCTTAACCTGGATGGAAAGGAAGAAGCCTTCACTGCTCCAGCATATTTGGGACGTCTGAACAAGGCTTTGGGCCCCTGATTTGCCTATTGGATTGCACAGCTTAGTTTGGCTTTGAAGGCATATGGATATGTATTCTTATATCTAAAGCTCCTGCTCAACAAATAAAATTGACCTAAGGCAAAAAATTCATGGCACTTGGAAAAAACCTAAACTCCAGTACTGTTCAGCTCTTGATTCATTATAGCAGCAAGAAACATACTGCCATCTTTGTATGCCATTACCTAAACATCTAATTTGCATGAACAAACTAATTCAGCAATGTCAATGATTGCACGACTAAATGCTGTTGAGCATGTTCCATCCTGCTTCTCCTTTACATTTGAAACAGTTCATGGCCTCTGCTAGTTTTCCTCCACATGTTTTACTGGTTTAGGACAGAACATGAGTTTACACTAATTTAAAACAGTATTACTAAAAAGAGTTCAGATTATATGTATAGAAGGGTTTATTTTTGTTTAAGATTACCTCATTTAAAATTGATTCCTAGGCAGCTTCAGCTAAACTGAAAGAAGTCCTATTTAAAATTATGAAAATTATTGTTCAAAATTATACATCAAATTGATCACTACTATTTTTTACGAAAATAAACACTCAAGCTGGATTTTTCTGTGCCCTACATCTAGCATGGATAATTAACTTGATACTTGAAGCATTGGCATTTGGTGCTTCCAGTAATTTACAAGAGAATGTTCACTTTGTGTGGATGTAAATTCCCACTTAAAGTTGAGCTCCATTCCTTTCACCATCTGTGATCAGATTCACAAATCAAAGTCTGTCTTAGCTTACACCACAGGGATTTCTTCTAAAACAGGTAGATAAAGGTCCTAAAGCACAATAGAAATGGTTACAAAAAATTATAGTCAGAGCTACTCTGCTGGTTAGAGTGAAAGATAGCTGTTTATGAGCTAGTACAAGAAATTGTGTTATTTTGTCAGCACAAGCACTGACATGGGCTGTCCAGGGAAATGGAGTCACCATCCCCTAAATTGTTCAAGAAATGACTGGGTGAAGCATTCATGTTATGGTTTAGTTGGCTTGGTGGTGTTCAGTCAAAAGTTAGGCTCAATTGGAGCTCTTTTCTGGTTTTAATGATTCTGGGATTCTAAAGCCACTTTATTTTGTCTATTCAAAGCCACTGCTGGATCAAATCTTGTATATATTCATTGAATGGTTTGTGTGCATTGTAAATGCTTTCTTGATTCTGTTTATAACACAATGAAAATAGCAGTATTGTCACATAGCCGTAGAAATTTTTAATTTGTATGCTACCTCTTGTGGTCCAGGTTCCCCGGTCAAGCAGGATCAGACAGATCCAGAAGTCCTGGAGTTTGTCCAGCCAGCTTCTGAATATCTTCAGGGCTGGTGATGCCACATTCTATCTCTAACCTAGTCTATTCCAATGTTTGACTGTCTTCACAGGAAAAATTAAATTTATTGTGTTCAGATGGAATTTCTTTTCTTTTTTTCCTCTTGTCTTGTTAGTGGGTAACACCAAGAAGGATCTGTCTCCCTCATCATTCCATCACATCTGGTATTTGCATACCTTGAGAAGATCTCTTTTGAGACTTCTCTTTTCTAGACTGAAAAGTACCAGCTCTTCAGTTCGTTTAAATGTTTTCTATCCTGTTCCTTCTCCATCAAGGGTAAGCCTTGGCCCAAAACTTCCCTCTGGCCTCAGGGGTACAGCCAGGATCCCTAAGGGCCAGTTTTAATAGAAAAGACCTTTTTTAACAAGGAGGGAATTTTTCTCTCTTAGGCTGATTGAGGCAGAAATGTATCTGGGGTCTTCCCTCTATCACTGCCAGGAATTGCTTACATGGGTCAGGAAGTAGGTTTAGTCTACTAAACTCTAACAGAACCTTGCAATAGGCTTAGCTCATCAAGAAAGTGGAAGATTCCTAATAGAGCTTGCACGGTCTACTATGGACTATACTGGAACCAGTTAATTATTCCCTTCAGGTTGCAGGCAAAGGGCTGATAAAGGCAACAAAAAAGCCTGGGGACCTGATCTGCAGCTGGTGATAGCTACATGTACAAACGATTAAGGAAGGAGAGATGATCAATGCAGTGTGAGTTATTAGTGGGCAGCTCCCAAATGAAGCAAGTTAATAAAAACAGGGTCTAATTAAGTCATGCTCCCTGTGTCTTATCTCTGCCTGCATGCCTGATGCAATGGCTGCTATTCAGGTAACTTGTCTGGAAAGTACAAAAGAAGTTTGTAGCCCCTCTTGGAAGAAATAAGGTAGGAAAATGATTAGAGAAAACTCGACTGGGAATGTGAATGTGGATTTTTTTTTTTTTTTTATTTCTGTAGAAAAAAATGAAATCTGACATATTTCTCATTAAAACTTTCTGGGTGTAGAACTGCTGAAGATACGTGAAACTTTGTACTTTGAGTGCCAGAATATATGAGGCTACAATTCCTATGTGTTCCGACCAGTTAAAAATAAAATCACCATTCTAGGAATGATTTCAGTAACTTTGCTAGTGCAAACTCTTTCCTGAGAGAGTTCACATTGAAGCAGCATTCTGCTGAAGATGGCATGAGGTGTCTCTGGAGCTCTTTCCAATACCACTGTCATTCAAACGAAAAAAAATTCAAGCAGTGGGTACTGCTTTTAGATGGAAGATGGAAATGCTGAAATAAATAAGACTTTTGGTAGGTAGAGTCTGGTCTCCCATGTAATTGCTGTGAATTTTATGTATTACCCAATTGTAAGAATAATTTAATTTATATATGGTTGTGAGATAAATTTTCTGGTTTTTAACAGTAATATAATCTATCTTTTGTTTTTAAATATTTCTGCTAATAAAAAAGTATCAAAATTTTCAGAACTTTTGTTCCTCAGTCATTCAGAAGAGAATAAAATCAGTCATTTCAAGTTTTTCCTTGAATTTAGTATCTTTACCTGTGTCTCTATTGCAAAAATTTTTTAAATGGGCTGCAGGCATAGGTTTGCCAAGTAGGAAGAGGGAACCTAGAAAAATGACACAGTGCACAATCTCCTTTCTACTCCTGTCTCCAAAATATCTCCCCCTAAGAGAAGTATTAAAGAGACTTTGCTATACTTTTCCCCAAACACTTCAGGCTTTAACTTATGATCTTATGATTTATTTTTATTTCTATTTGTTCTACTGAACACATAATTGAAATACTATCGAAATTCCCAGAAAAGAAAGAAGGATACTTATTCTCTTAAGAAACATATGTTCTGTAAATAAGGTGGCTGACTGGAGAATATTTTCTTGAACTTTTCATTATCAAAAAGATGTGAGAATATGAGATTATGGGGAATATTAAAATATTTTATATGTGTTAATATTAAGATCTACATGCCTCTCTTTTAATTAATTGGAAGGTATTATATTTGTCTTGCTCTAAGACGATTAATGATAAGCAAACATTTCAGCACTAAGTGCCAATGGATTGGCCACATAACTAAAGAAATAAATTAACTATGGAATGTGAAGTTTCTGCCAGATCTCTGCTTTTTGCAAAGAACACTCAGGAGCAGCTATTACAGAAATTTTTATGCATCAGATTGGTTTAGAAGAAAAATGTTGAGAGCTAGTGAGTCTAGCAATATCTTGTGGAGATTTGAAATCCAGGAGAAGAATCACTTCATGGATGGAAAGCAAGATGGCCTATTACTCTGTCATGCAAAGAGAAAAACTTTCTGTGAGTGACATGATCAAATAAATATCCCACAACAAAATTTAAATTTAATTTATGGTTTCAGGGCTTCCTACGACTAAGTATCATTCTAGGGTTTCCTATGAAATATTTAATTTTGGGGGTTTTTTTAACTGTTCCGCTATGGCTTCTGTAATGTGCCACAGCTCCCACAGGACTGTGGGAAAATATCTGTGCAAATTCCACAACAACAAATTTATGTTTGAAAGATCTTATCTGATGAGAAATTTTGACAATCTTCTGACAATCTTTAGGATGTGATTTTTAGGAAGCACTAACATACATTTGTTCTAAGTGTTTGTGAATCTATCTGAGTCTATGCTGTTACCTCACAGCAGACTTTTTGTGCTATATCATCACTGAATAGCAGGCTTGGAGGCTCTGCTGTTCCATCTTTTAGCCAATAATTTAAAAATCCACTCAATAGTTGCCTCTCTCTTCTGTTATGAGAGAAGTGTGTCACTCCACCCACATCTACCCAGTTTGAGTTCATTTAACTTGAACATAGTCAAGTGGCTTCTGCACAATTGTGTTAGTACCCCACGGATACGTATAAAAGGATTGAGAATTATACTTTCAGCTGATTTCTTCCTTGACAAGCATTTCTAATTTACCACTTGTCCTGTTTTTAATCAGATTTGAATTTCTGTCAGGCTGAGATGCATTCTGTGTAATGAAGCAAATTTTTGATTAAGATCTGCGATATCATAAAATTATTTGGACCGTATTTTCTATTCTTTTTACCTCTGTTATTAAAGAATTATGCTGAATTTGGAATGATGAGGCTGACAGCGATATTGGTAACAGTCTAACTCTTTATTGTGTTATTTGTACAGCCTTTATTACACTAATACAATGCAGTCTTTATCACACTAGTGTAATCCTTTCTTCTAGGGCATAACCAGAAGTGATCCATATGCTCTTTTTAATGTTCTTTAATGCCAAATCTTTCAAACTCAAAATAAATTTAAAAAATGAAATTAAAAAAAAAAAAAGCAATGTCATTGCAATCAATGTCCACAAAAAGGTATATCTTCCCTTTTCATTGTAATGCAAAATGGTTAATTTGATAAAATTCATCTCAACTAAGTGCAGTCTAACTGATTATTTATGAATGCCATGTCATTCTTGCTTTTGGTAGAGGTTATTTACACCCATCCTACCTTTGCTCATCTACTAGATTGGGACCTTAAATGTAATTGAATATTATCCTAAATTTAACTAGAAGTGATTTTCTGGTGTTCCTACTGCAGGAAACTGTAAAGCACCATCCATTTTCTAATGTTATTAAAAAAAAATCTTGACATTGAAATCTTAAAAATCAAAAAAGCAACTCCCCAAGCCTCCAGTCTACTGCTAATTTTGCTATTATACTTGCAGTTAATGTTTCCTAAATTTTTCTTTTAGTGATTTTAAATATGTGGATGGCAAAGTTAGACGCCTTCATTTTTTCTCTCATCTTCTTCTGTAGTCAAACAGTTCATTTTTTTGCAGCAGTGATTATTACCTCCTGCTGTATGCACAGAGAGCTGCACTGTTCCTAGACCATTATAAGGAGCTGCTATTTGCACTTTGTGTGATAGTATCTCAGCTCCTTTGCTCTGCTTTCTCTGTGTTTGTTTTGGCATGATCTCATGTGTTCTGAGTACAGGTGATAGGGATTTTATTCACCCTCCCACATGAGCTTCTTACAATGACATCAATAATCCTCCATCTTCACAGTACCAGATCAATTGATACATTCTTGACTTGGTTTTTAGCATTACACTGTGCTGTTGAATCATAGTTATCAAATGATTACCTAATGCCCCAAAATACCATTCCCCTTATCACTTCCAATGGATAAATTCAGAGTAAATTCTCAGTATTAAGTGAGTGGTCTGCATTTAATTCTCTGAAGTAGCATTTTTAGAATATGTGGCATTAAAGACAGCATTTTCCTTATTCTAAATCTTCTGAATCTCTGCTGTATGAAGGCTATCACCCAGCTTTCCATCATCACTAGATGTCATCAGGAGACTTCCACTCTTTGTCTTAGAGCTCCACATTTAGCAGAATTTGTAAGTGACCTCAAACTCTACTCAGGAGCTCTGCTGATAAACTACATACTCAGATTGTATATTTAAGCATACTCATTTTTCTCTCTCCCCCTCCCCAGCAATGAGTCAGTCTCTTCTCCATCTGACAGGATTTTATTAATCCCTACTTTCTTCAGCTGCACTAATAAAATGTCTAACATGACATCCCATCAGATGATTTGTAGTAATCCAGAGAGATTAGATGAATTGCATCTCATCTGTCTGAAAATTTATGTAGTTCTTCATGGGAACAATAAATAAGTATAAGATTTGTTTAAGAAAATGTCCAAATGATAGCAAAGACTTGCATATTAATGCAACTCCTCCAAACCAGAACACACAACTGTTCATGTCATTTTAAGTGTTCAATGGGAAAAAAAGTTCTGCTGCCAAACTCCTTCATTCTTCTGTTTGCTGAGTACATTGAAGTAGAGCTGGAAGAGGGGAAAAAAACCATTCCACTTTGTGGCATATTTTGATGTTTGGAAAACTGTTTTCACCCTGACTTAGATCAAAATCCAGAAATCTGGGTTTTGCTTGGAAATAGTATGTAGTTTTGGTGCTAGGAACATCCACCTGTCCTGCTGCTCCTGGAAGACCCAGAGCTAATGGTTATGGCACCCAGCAGGTGCTTTATTGAGGATCTACAGAGATGAGCTGGCAGAACACCAAGAAAAGTTTCAAAGCTTGTCTGGTGGCAGATTTCCAATGGGATTTCATCACAATTGGACTATTTTAGCACAAAATTTGCATTCTGAGGAAGTAAAAAATTGCAAAAATAAAATGTTTTCTCTGGATTTTCTGACCGGCTTCAATGTTGATTATTCTTGCTATGGGAAAAAGCAGATAATCTCTGTGTGCGACACAGATTTCAAACTATCTACTGTGTTGGAACTCACTCTGAACACACTTCTGGTGTCTCCTGTTGGGGTTTTGAGGGCACTAAGAACCTACCTGCCCTGCCCAGCTTCCCTGTGGCTTCACACCTTCCCTGCCCTCAGCCCAGGACCCCATGCCAGCATCCCAGGGCCATCAGTCCCCATCTCACTGGTGCTGAAGCTGGACTGGTCTCCTGTTCCCCACAGCCCTGCCCAGCCCAGACTGGGGACACATGACAAAAACCTCCACTGCTACCAGGCTAAGTAGATGCTACATTGCCTGGTTGATGCTTTGATGAGACATGCTTTTATCCAGCTTGGTTTTTCAGCTGGGTCATAGCCCTCTCTGCTGTCGTGGGTATACTGAGATCTCAGAGCTGGCAGCAAGTCTTAGATAATTAGTGAGGTCCATATTTATCAGAACTCTCACTGTAGGTGAGAAGGAAATGGGTTTGGTGAAGCAAAAGTGCCTTGCAAAGGTCACAAGAAGCCTCTAGGTCCTCATAAAATTCAAAGTTTTCTCAAAAATTGCAATCATAAAACACATTTTGGATTATAGCATGCTCTGGATTTATATAGTTTGACATAAATAAATTAATTTGGTTTGGAAGTCTGGTCATAAGGTAAAATTGAGGGCATAAAGTACTTATACTGTAGCTGTATGAATATTTTATATTTTGATAAACCTAAAGAATTGGCCCAGTATTTAACCATATAAAAATTATTTCTTATTATTAGCTGGTGTAAAGCCATAGTTGTCAGTGAACTAGGATTATTAACTCTATGTAAATGTCTGGAATAAAGTCTACTTTCAAATTTGATAAGAACTATAAATACAGTATTAAGCTTTTAGAAAAAGTTCATGCTATGGAGTTGACTCATCTAAAAAAATAGTAACTTAGGTGGCTTTTTTAAAAATAAGAAGATTTTTTTCTTCACATCACTTTCCCGGTTCAATTTAGTGTGATCAAATTTATGAGCTGGATTACTGGGATGAGGAGGAAAACAGAAATTTCAGAGTGTTGAAAACCAGGTCAGTGACTATTTAAGCTAGTATTTCCTGCAGAAAGGATGCAAACTGATGAATAACTAAGTAGGATAATTATAGCTTTCTTTTTACCTTGTCATATTTACAAACCTTTCTAAATGTGTTGCCTATTTCTGTCTGACTTTAAATTAAGCTGCTGTGACTCAAAAGTACATTTCTAACACAGAAGACAATCTGCTGCCTTTTTATGATAGTTTGTTTAGCTGGAACTTTACAATATTCATACTCAGCTTGGATCTCCAATGTATTTCTTTGTAGTAACACAAAACTTGTGCTTTCAAGGCTTCAGGAATCAGTGTGAGAATCTAAGGAACCCAAATGAAGAAGTGTAATTTCTCAGATATTTCATTAAATATTACAGATATTTAGGAAACACACAGAGCCCGGAATGTAGTTTCTAAACTGAAACTTGCAAGCAAAACAATATTCAGGACTTAGCCCCCAGTTTCAAATCCAATTCACATTTCAGAACATTGGTGTTTCCTTGTGCAAGCAATTTCAAGTGCCCGGTTACAATTTTTTTTTTTAATCCTACCTAATATATGTGGTATTTAAAGTTTATGCTCCAAGACACAAACAAGTCATTAAGCCAGAGGAGATATGAAGAAATGTGTTCTATCAGCAATTTATCCTGTAGCTGTCTATGCTGGAACTTCCTGGACTTTTTAAATCATCTGGTGCTAACCACAGTGAGACAGGCTGCCAAGTAAAACAGGCAAAAGGTCTGATCCAACCTGGAAGTTTTTGTAAAGCTAAGTCACAAACTGAGGTGGCTTTATCTTATAGATAACAATGGTAATTACATGCTTGTTAGTACATCTCGACCTAGATTCCCCTTGATTTATACAGAAGGTGACAACTAAAGCTAATCTATGACAACTATTGTTAAAGCACAAGTATTGTGGAGTTCTAGAATCATTAAAGAGCAAGCACTTTTGTTTCAGCTGCCTCCAAATATCTTGGTAAGTGTCTATACATGTGTAAATTTTCTTTTGTCTTTGTAGCTCCCAAAGTGTGGCAATACTAATGGCATTTGGGTTCTGTATTCAACACAGACTATATAATGACTGTTTATTACCCTGCCTACCTCTCTAATGTATTTATAAACTCAAATAACTGCTGTATTAGGAGTTATACCACATCTTAGAAATTGTGCCTTCAAACAGACATGGGATTATTTTTTTCTGCTATTCTGTTTTCTGATATCTGTTCTTCCCTCCTCTCCCCATCCATCCCACAGTTCTCCCCCTTTTACTTCCATTTGAATTTCCTAGCTGAGAAAAAAAGTGAATGAAGACTTCAAGAGTTGGCTTCCGGGTATTACTTGCTAGCAAGTAACATGACATCTGAAATATTTTTTGAACCAACATTTCTGTGCTTTTATTCAATCTTTTTGATCAGCTAGTGTGACCTGCAGAGATGTTATGTTACTCCAGTGATTTGCTGTCTTTGCATTCCTGAAACATTACAAAGTCAATAATAAATAAACTTCTAGTGTTCACCTCCTGTAGATTTCAAGTGCTTCCTGTCTTAATGAATTATGTTTTTCTTAAAATGTAAGCTCCCCTGGCTATAAAATGTGAAGTTTTATGACTTAAAAAGTCCTGGATACATTTGTTTGTCTTTAACAAAAGCCAGCTTGGCATTGTGTTAGGTGGCTAACGCTGCAGTGCATGGAGAGAGGCGGGCACTGCCAAATGGGATGTCCTAGTCCAAAGCATGGGGCACAGAGCTGCCCAAGAAGGCTGGTGGGGACTGCAGAGCAGGTACTTTGCTCCTCTGTTGACTTCCACACCCAGCTGGGATTGAATGGAGAGATTTACAGTAATTTCACAATTATAAGCCACACCTGATTATAAGCCACACCTCCCAGTAGCCAGCCAGACTGCAGGATTTGTCCATATATAAGCCGCACCTGAATATAAGCCGCATTCTTTTTTTTTTTTTTTTTTAAGCGAGGATCCATGTGTGACAAAAGAAAACAAATTAGTAACAGAATCGCTGCCAGCTGGGTTTGGTGTCAGGTGCTCAAGTTGCAACAGTTTTCATAGACCAGAGAAGCCTTTAAAGGCAGCCCCAGGCACCCTCCCTGGCTGGCTCTTTCTTCCGGGTTGGCATCTCACTGGGATTTGTCCATAGATAAGCAGCACCTGAATATAAGCTGCACTACTGGGGTAGGCTGGATTCTTCAATGAAAAAGGTGTGGCTTATAATTGTGACATTACTGTACATTGTTCTGCACTCCTTAGCCTGGTCATTAGAGCTTTCTGTAAGACAAGGAGGGTTTGGGCATATTCATTTCAAAAAAAGCTACCAGTAAAGATATTGAAGTTTCTCTAACTACCAGCTGTTCTAGGTTGATCTTTTTTTGAACTTCTTTCATTTTGCTATAAACAATACAAGATTCATTGCCTCAGAGACATGGATAAAGGAGGAATGCCTGGATCACAGAGCAGTATCCAGCTAACTCAGGGAGAATGAACACAATGGAAATGCCAAATCAAAGCAATAAAAGTCAGAATACTAAGGATTTGTCTACATTAGTATTTTGGGTTTGGGCTGCAATACAATACTGAGACAAATCCCTTGATTCCTCCTAATAGTGGTTTGGTTCAAAAAAAGGTTTAGGTACAAAAAATGAGACTCCTTTCAGGGATAATGACATTAGAAACTTTGCTTCAGGTGTTTGCCAAATGTCTAACCTCTAATGGGAAGATAATGTTCCCAGGCAAAGACTGCTTCTTCCAGCAGATTGAAATCACATGTTGTGGGGCGCCAGGTCCAGAAAACTCACTAGCTTGAATTAACCCCCCAAACTGCATTTATTGGAGATACAGAATTCTCAGCAACTGCTTTGATCTTCTTCTGCTCTTCTTGTACTGAAGCTTGGATCAGCAAAGAAATAAATTTAAATGATATTGGGCCATAAATGAAAAGTTAGATTTTGAAATGGATGGAAGAAAGAATTCAGCCATGAAAATGGATGCTGCCTAGGCATCCCTAATATTAGATTAATTTTAGAGCAATATGCAGAAAAACAATTGTTGCGATAGGAGCTATTGAACCAAGAGGCAATGGGAAACAAGAAAAGTTTTCAGTATCATTAACTCATTTTAATGTAATTTTCTTTAGTTTATTTGGTTATTGAACTAACAGCCCTGAATACAAGATAACACATAGCATTTCATTGAAGATGTATAGGCTATATGTGCACTCTCATGTTCCAGCTATTGAAAGCATTGCTAATAGAATTTCTGAATGCCTTCAGATCATTCCTTTTGATATGTACAGTGTCATCTGGGAAAAACCACACTAATGTATTTTTAAAATGCCTGAATGGCTACTTGTAAATTGTTTCTGTTGTTAAATGTAGTTCTCCATTCACATGCAAATGAATTATTTAATAGGTTATATTTCAGTAAAATTACTATTTTTCTTTAACAATTACTGTTTTACCTTTTCAGATACTCTCTTAAGAAAAAGAATCCAGCAATTTAAAATGACAGAGAAACATGGATCTTGGACTAAACCCTGTCAGTTGTTAAATGAAACAGCTTTTCAGTTACATTGAAATGAAAGCCCATCTACTGATAAAAACAGTAGTATTTAAAATATTGTACTGTGTTTTAGAACACTCTAAATCAGGTAGTGTAATCTAAAATTGCATCTCTAATCATCTGCTTTATCTCCTACTTTTGGCATGGTTTCAGTAGTTAATAAGAGAAAAAATATGTAAAAAAGAAACAATGTGTAGAAATTCATAGTTTCTTAGAAATCTGGATTAATTATAATGGCATTCAAACAACTCAAATATCTGATCATCTCAGAGAATAGTTGACATATTTAGTTGATAAAGGCTTTGGAAAAGGTGTGTTCAGGAACACACTGCAGCAATATTTCCATATGTTGATTAGAGACTTGGCAGAGGCTTGCAGAGGCTTAGGTTAGCAATATTTTCAGCCAAAACCAACCAGTTTAATGCAGTAAGGAGAGCTGCATCTCTCTCTTTGAAAACAGTTCTTGACTCAGAGGTGTCTTACTCCCAACATGACAACCAAAACGTAGTTAGATGCATGGGAGGAAGCAACATTAAAGAGAGATAAGAAATGCAGTACTGAGCAGGGCACTCCTTAAACCTGCCAGATAGAAAATGCTGGGAAATTCCTGAAATTTTGTCACAGGCTGGGAATTAACCCTTGTCTCAGGCCAACATGCTGACATCCCACAGGAAACATAAAATTATATTTTCTAATGCCTGTGTAACTTGAACTTTTATATCCATGCAGTGGAGTGGGAAGGCATCTTTCATGTGAGGGCAATTCAGCAGCTCCTTAGGCAGCTCTAAATCTGCCTGTGCTAACGTGGCACAGCTTTGAGGGCGAGCACCATGTGCGTGGTGGAAAGGCATGGGATCCTTTCGGCTGTACTGAGCTGAGTGAGCGATGTACAGCAGACTGTAGGATCCTTACACTGAAACATTGCAGTCACAATATATGTGAAAGAATAATAAGCAAAAATGTGTCATGAAAATGTGCACATCTACTTTTACAAGCAGGCTTTTACAATTAGTACCTTTAATATATCTTGTGATCAACACTTGACATTCAGCTACTGGAAAGTGCAAATTACCAAGCTCTGGACAAATTACTTTTAGTAAGGAACAACAAACACAGTCTTAGCTCTTGGAAAAATGTAAATTAAATCCTAGGAGAGGAATTGCTGCCAGCAAGCCAAGTCATTAAGTAGGAAATATAATGAATACTTATATTCTATCTTAGGAATCTTTCATATGGGGTCAAATCTGGCCACAGCTGCTAGCAAGCAACTCAGCATCAAGACAAGTACTTGCAGAGACTTCAGATCACAGAACAATATGCCAAAGAGTTCAGATGCACCTTATTTCAATCTAAAATTCCATGAGCTTAAAGAAGATTGAAATAAATAATAAAGTTTCCCTTCTGCCACAGCAGCTGAACAGTAAAATAATGGTGGTTTTTTTCTGCTTTAGTAGAAAATTATCTTTTGCATCATGGTGATATTTGAAAGCCTAATCTCTCTGTGTTAGATATAGTTCTACCATTCAGTGAAATCACTTCTGTTCTGAAAATCTCACAGTGCAAGCATGCAAGCAGAGCTGATACATGAAAGAAAAGGTGGGGAAGGACAAGAAAAGAAGAGACATGGGAAAGTAACACAATAGCATTCTACATCACTCTTATAAAAAAATAGACTAATACTTCTTTTCTCTAGTTGGGCTAGGACATAATTGATAAAGAAAGCCATTTCTAGGTGACCAGGCTACTGTTCAGATTGCAAGATACTAGCCTGGTTTCAGAATTCAAGAATCATCATACTGTGTGTCTTTTTCCTGTAGGACATTCCTTTAAGAAATTTATGGTTGATATAGAAATAAAACCTTAGTACATTGTAAAATCAGACTAGTTATCTGATTTAGGTTAGTGTTCAGCAGCTTTTCTTTTAGAAAGAACATGTGGTTTGAATAAGTTACAGATAGACCTAGCAGAGGAATATGGGCTATTGTTAGTTAGAAATTTGCATTACAAGTGAGCTATTGATAAGTGACAAGAGGCAGGAGGTGTCTCTGTTAAAGGTGATGTAAAAATTAGTATGCACTGTGAAAATCTGCAAGTTTTGGAAGCAAAGAGGTTTGGATAATTTTTCTTCATGGTTAGTTAAAATTAATCTTGATATACAAAGCCTTAGTAGGTCATCCATTCTTACAAGAGTCAATACACTTTAGGTTGTGCTTAGATACTGGAACTGCATAATCCAAGCCATCTATACATACATACATACATATGTGTATCTCTATATATATATATCTGTAAGAAATTATTATATATGCCCTCAGATAAACTATTTCTTGAAAATTTCTCACAGTTGCCTGTAGTTTTTAATCTGAAATAAGTAAAGCTGGTTTGACTGTCTGACAATGCTACTTTCCTGTTTTAGTTACCCTGACTGCCTAGTATGCACTGGTTTTCCTGCTCCTGAAGCCCTCCAGCCAGACACTGGAAAAGAGTAAGCACAAAATCTGCGCTACAATGTGGTGTGCTTGAACATAAAATAATAAGCCTATGAATTTAATTGGATATAGTAACTTGAGATTTATTGCAACTGCATTTAAAAACTATAAATAAATAAATAAATAAAATGTGTATATAAAACTATATAAAAAAATTAAAAACTACTAAGACTGCTTTTATCCCCTTTTGTCCTCATCATCCAGAAACTGAAGACCCCTTCCCAGTGGGGAACCCTGATTTCTTTAGTCTTTTAGTCTGTTTTGTGGTGGCATCCACAGGTACACCTTGACAAAGAACTTAACCTGTATTTTCTTAGTGTCACTCTTCAAGAAGAGTATTTGATCGCACCCACATCACCACCTCTCCCTTTATAAATGCCATATTGCCATCTTGCTTTTCTTGGAGTCTAGGCAAGATTAGTGTCTTCAGAAGATTAGACACATCTGAAGTTATGAGCTAATGGCCTAATCCTCTTTAAAAATAAAATTAAATAAAAGTTGGAATTAAATGCTGTCTTTAAACGGCCTTATTTAAATTTTTCTCCTATCTTATAGATGTATATCTTGAACACCAGGTCAAAAGATGAACATAAAACTCCAGCATATGATCTCTCTATTTCTTAATTCTGGGAATGTATCCTTTTTAATTTAGTTCCCAAAATATTTCAGTGAGAAAAATTCCAAATGAACAAGTTCAGTACTAGCTTTATTCCACTTGTTTCTTTCAAAACCTTTAATTGAGTTTTGTATCAGTGCATAAATATTTTTAATCACTCAGAATCTTTTTTTTTTTTTTTTTTTTTTGGAAATAACTAGTTTAAAAAATTGCATTTCTTTATCCTAGGGAATATGTGCAAAAGAATGAATTAGTGGATTTGCACAAGTAGTAGTTATGCTGGTATTTTTTAACTTATTTTGTTTCTGACTTTTTTTGCCTTAATAATGTTCTTCTAATATAGATTTTTAATGTTTAATATATTTTATTATTTCTTCTTCTCTTCCCTAATATTTATTCAGCTACAGTCTGCAAACTGGTTTTGTGTGCTTTTGTGTCTTTAAATATTTGCACTTATAGGAGGACTCCTACGTGTACATTTCTGGTGATGATTCTAATGAGGTACCCCAGTCTTCAGGGCACAGTTCTGTCAGCAGGTGCTCCATACAAGCTTGTACGTTATTTTCACAATAGTGTAATTTTCTGGAATGATTCAGCTTGCAGTGGGGGAAATACTGGCAGAAGGCCCAGAGAACTCAAGCATCTCTTTTTCTTCAGAACTAATATTTACAAGTTAAATGCCACATGCTGGATAATATAAATACAAAGCTAACATTACCAATACTGGTGGCATTGTACTGGAAGTATTTTTATGGTGGTCAATTTTTGTTGTTTAAAAAACCCAAAAAAACCCAAAACAACAAAAGCCCACCCCCTCACCCCCAAAAGTTCATGTTGTTGTTCGACTTGTGGCTACAAAAGCACAGATGTTTAACATCAATTTTAAGCTTGCTAGATTTGCTTGCAGGGCTCTCTTTTCATTCTATTTTTTGGTTACAAAATAAGAAATAAACCTGGAATAAATTATTCACTCTTTTTACTTATGTGATGGCTGTGCACAGTGGCCACCCATTAAACAAAGACCCCTTTATATGCTTGTGACAACACATATACTACATAAAAACACCGTATGTTGCATATATTTTTGCTGCTGCTGCTAGGTTTTTAAAATATTGCAAAAAATAAACACAATATTAATTCATCCAGTATTAAAAATCCTTCATAATTCTAGCATAATTGTTGTATTGTTGGCAAAATAGACTATAAATTAAAAATCTATAATCAGAGACTGAATTTTAAAGAGAAGTTTAAAGAGAATGTTATATATGCTTTTTCCAAACTTCCCTATCACAATTTCATGTTTATGCTATGAGAGATTGAAAAATTTTAATTACAAAAATAATCAAAGCAACATACCTTAGTTTAAAAAGCTGTTATGCCAAACACAATTTTAGTCAAAATTAAGTAATCTTTCTTTAATCAGTAATTTTTTTGAATTTTGGGGATTTTTCTCAAAGAAGAGGCATGACCACCTAAGGTTTTCAAAAGCAATCACAAATTTTTGTCATCTCTGTATGTTAGTCCTTAGAATAATTGCAGCCCTGAGTCCAAAAATGAATTCTGTAAACGATCTTTGCTGGAAAGTGTTTTTAAATGATCTTGCAGCAGCTAAGTATATCATTAGTCAACTTTTTGACAGCGTTCTTCCTGGTAAAGTCAATATTAAGTCGTACAGGTAGTACACTGTGAGAGATTTCCATTTTGTATCCACTGCCAGGAGTTACTGCCAGGGAGCAGCTGCGATGCTGCCCTATGGGGACAGAGGAGCCAGGATACAGGAGCTGGAGGGGGAGCTCCTGCATCCTGGCCAATGGTGGGGAGGCAAGCAGGGCCAGTGGGATCATCAGTCATAAAACACTTCGTGTTGGAAGGGACCTTCAAAGGTTATCCAGTCCAACCCCTCCGCAATAAGCAGGGACATCTTCAATTACATCAGTTTGCTCCGAGCCCTGTCCAACCTGACCTTGAATATTTTTAGGAATGAGGTATCTATAATCTCTCTGGGCAACCTGTTCCAGTGTTTTACCATTCTCATTACAAAGAGGTTTGTCCTTAAATCTAGTGTAAATCAACCTTCTTTCAGATCAACCAATAATCCTTGTCCTGTCACAAAAGGCCTTGCTGTGGCATTTTAGAAGCATGTAGAAAGGGGTTGTGCAGCCGATCTCCCTTTGCTTTTGACATCGGCCACATGCCAGTCGCTGCAGTGAGGAGCTGTATTCAGGCTGGCACACCAATGGTGGTGTTGAAGAGGGGAAAGTGATGTCTTGCAAGTGAGTCAGGTGTGTGCACCTTCTGTCTGCACAAAGAGCGTGTGCTCCAGGGGCCACAGGCAAGGCAGAACAGACCTCAGAGTGTCAGTCAAACTGAGCTGTGAGGCCGTTCACCCTGTCATGTAGCTTCATGAATCTTATGGTTGAACAAATAATTAAATGTACTTCCCCTATGCTTCAAAATTCCCTTACACTTAAAAATTCCAACAGAAAATCTGATAATAAAAGTGGAGCACACAATGAATAAGAAACCGGAAGACGGTCAACTGGATTAAAATTTGAACTGACAAGGCTAAATATTTGAAACTAGGTGATAAACATCTCCATTGACAAAGCAAAAGTCAATTGATTACAGTAGTTTACTATAAAGAGGGTACATTTAACAAAATTGAATGTTTCAGATAAATCTAAATAGGATATTCCCGATAGGTTAAATATAAATTCTTTACCACGACTCTTCATTTAGTAGACAAGATCTTTCACTGGTTCATTTGAAGAGGGTCATTTAAAGTCAGTAAATGTATGCTTTGAAAGGCCAGATGAGAACATGATTCATTCTCTTTTTTTTTTCCATTGTATGTGTTCAGGAAACTGATCCAGATAAAGATATCTACACAATATAGTAATATAAACAATTGCTATTTACAGCTAGTAACATCATTGCAGAGTGTCTGAACTGAAGATTCTTGAATTAAGCATGTTTCTTCACATATTTAATGAGATTTCAAAAATGTTTTTTTAAAATTGTATGTGTTTTTGAAGACCATATTAATACCAACTCTCTATGAAATGCATTTATAACAACTTCTTTTAAAAGCTTTTTAAAGTTCAAAATTTTGCATGAACCATATTTTGCATGAAGAGCAACGGTGATTAAGAATTCTCTTTGAAGTTGAACACTTATGGAGAAACAAATGAAACATTTTATGCACTCTTCTCTGTGCTTTCAGCTAGCCAAAAGTAAAGAATTTGCAGATGGTTTTGAAGAAGGTGGGAGGGAAGGAATCATTTATCTCATTTAGAAATAAAATTGTGCCATAGTGGTGAGATTTTAATGATGGATTTTGTTTTGAAATACAACAGAAATAAATATTATCCAGTGCATGAGAACGCATAGGTTTCAGGAAATTTGATGTGAGGCAGTTTGAAATCAACAGCCAAGATAAAGAGCTGCTGCCTGGGAATGAAACAGATATTTATTACAATGCTTGTCCTGGGGGAGATTAGGGTGCTGTAACCACAATAACAGAAGCATACCACTCAGTGGCACAACATATAATTTGTTTACACAGAATATGGGATAATGACTTCTGTGCTCAGATCCCAGCTCTTAGATATCTGTGCCTAGGCTCTAGCTCAATACACAGTCATGCTAACACAACTTCCCCGTTTCTGTTTGGCTTTGGTGCAGCTCAGACACCATAGTGGACCTGAGGAAAGAGGATTCACACCAACCAAATCCTGTCCGGCAGCCCCAGGCTCTGACTGTAGCTGCTTCTAAGGGCCAGACATGCAGGTACCAAGCCACTCCTGAGAGGCAGCTGTTTTCACTCTTTATTGATGTTTAGAAACAGATTGGCAGAATAAACTGCAAAAAGGTTTGGTACTTACATAGCCACAAGCTGATGTCAGCAATTTTCCCCATCACCAATCACAACTCACTACCTGTGTTACCATCACCTTCCAGTCTCCCTCCCCAAACCAGTTCTAGAGACACCGAGCTGCTAATAGCTCATTGGTTTCCCTATTCCTGCCCTGTACATACCTGAACCACTCGAGCAGGACAGATCAGCCCAGCCCATGTGTCATGTAGCAGTGCTCTGGGGTGGGCATCCCTATGACCTTTATCTGTGCATCTCTGTTTGTGTGAGCAGACACCAGTACCACCCAACAAGTGACGGCTTGGCAGCTCTTCTGCTAAGGTCCCACCTACCTGAGCTGTGCTTTCAGATAGGCTTTATCTTCCAAAGTTAAATACACCTGTCATCAAAACACCTTTACCTCCTGAAGACAGAATTCCCTATCAGTTATATGCATAATTTATAAAGTTATTTAAAGAAAATATAAACCCTGGTCGCTTACAAAAAACATTACGGTCTAGTGGGTGGTCTAAAGCTGCCTAGAAATTTTCATGGTTCTATTTTTGCATTTTCTTTGAAATTGCTTCAGACAAATAAGATCACGTTTAGGTACTTTGTGAATTTTGGTTTTGGGTGATGTATTACGAGAAGAGGATAAATGGCTTTCAAATTTCAGACATAGAAAGAAACATTCTGATTTGTAGCATAGTAGTCATAATGTCTGCTAGATTTTATGAGGATTTTTGTGAAAATAGTTTCAACTGCAGCCAGCCTGATACTTCATAATAAAACAAGAAGATTGATTTTAGTGATCTGAAAACAGAGGGGTAATTATATTCTCATTTTTGTGTTCATGATGTGCACAATTCTCCTATCAAACCTTAATGGTTGTAGCAAGTGCAAAAACATATGCAAGAACATAGAGAAAACACCACAAAGCTGTTAGCTTTGAAACTCATTGTCAGATAGCAAATATTATCACTATAAATCTTAACTTTCACAGTCACTGAGAGCTGCAGGCTAGACTAGAGAAAAAGACAGGCATGGATCTGTAGCTGTACATTAAAAGCAACGCACTGTACATTGCTGAAATATGTATTGTGATTAAATTAATATTGAACAGTGAATTTTATAGCCTTTTCTGATTTTCTTTCCCCCAGGCAAAAATCAACACTTTTCTAACTGCAGTATCCTTCACCATTCATTTTCTGTAGCATCAAAAGAGGTGTATTAAACACTCTGGGAAACAACACACTCTCTGATATGGTGGCAGCAGGGTGCATATGGTTTCATAACAACATTAAAAGCTCATCTTTCCTACTCTCTCTTTCCAGGAGTTGCTGTGGGAAGGGTGACACAGAAGTGAGAGTGCAATCCCTGCAGTCTGTTTTCAGAGAGTTGTGAAAAAAGACCATGTGGGGGAGTGCAGGGTATACTAAGTAACATCTGTTCCTAAATGGATGCAATAACATCCAACCTGCTTAGCACAAACAGAAACATGTCAAGTTAAATAGGGTATCAGCAGGAGTCTAGGTAAAATGTGTGGAAGTCATGAAAAAAGGCAAGATCACTAACATTTGTGACATCAGTCAGCTGCATAAATAAGCTGGAGCATTCCTGGTGGCATGTCCGTTTATTAAAAACACAGGGAAATGTGGAATACCAGCCATCAGAAAAATTGCAGCAAGAAGCATGTGAAACTGTGATTTACAGTGTATGCTTATAAGATGACTAGAGGTCAGGTAAAGTGTTGTCGCTTGGGTTTTGACCCAATCAAAATTTTAAGGGTAAAGCTGGACAGTTAAAAACCATGAAAATAGGAGGAGTGCAAAGTTTACAACCAGAGACCTGGACTGGAATTTGAAGGGGTAGTCACAGAGAAACTATTTGGGCATGCCATTGCCCATATTAGTGCTCCATGTGAAATCCTCCCTGCAGGAAACATCTCAAACACATCTTCTGCTTCAGCTTTTAATTGCAAGTTTTAATTTCCCCAGACCAAGCTGTTCTAGAAAAAAAAAAAAAAAAAATTTTTTTGTTTTCCTGGAGACACTAAAGAGACATGTAACATGTTGTATAATTAAATCTTTTTTACAGTAGAAAAGCAGCAAGGACACAAAAAAGAAAATTTGCCATTTCTTTTAAGAAAGGGTAACACTGCCTTCTACCAGAAATTAGATGAGGGTTTGGAAGCTAGTTTTATACTTCCCTGCAGGGGGATATAGTTTTATACTGCTTTTCCACCAAGTGCATTAAACATAAGTCTGGCAGCTTGATCTAGTTTTTCAGTCGTTCTTCACTCAGTGCTACACACTGAGCAAAATTTGACTCATTCTACTCTGGTAGTGCTTTTAGTGGGTTGCCATGAAAAACAGCACTGCATTTTAACCTAACAGCATGAGAGCAAGCACAGTCATGCATCTCCAGTGGAAACAATATAAAATAGGAAGTAGATAACATTACCGATGCTATATGCATGGTACTGCTAGCATCCTGTGCCATTAACCAAGTGCTTGTAAACATTACAAAATAGAGAACACTAACCCACAGATTTTGCATTTTTAAGGTTTGATTTTGTAGAGCTCCTGTGCCTGGCAGCAAACTCTGCAATGTTCAAACTACTAGATGCCAGCTTGTTTTGATTAGCTCTTTGGTTTACAGCTGGATATTGCTAAGTGGATGCAGACTATCAGGTTTATTATTTTGGCTCCTTATTTATTTGTTTTGTTTGTTTGCATGTAAAGGAAATAAACAATTCTCTGTTTGGGCTAGAGTATGTGGTGTGATGGTCCTTAGTCTGAATTAATAAAGAGACAAGATATGATCAAAGAGTGGCTATAGAAGAAGAGGAATCTGTTTGCTGTTAAGAGACTGCCTATGAAAGCAAGTCTGTTAATTGGGGATGGTTTTCTTTGTGTAAGAGGGGTGGAAAGCAGGAAGAGAAAAACAAACTAGCCAATGCATGTTTTTCAAAGTTTTTTGTAAAACAAACTGCATGATTTGTTGTGAGGAGGGAAACTGGAAGAAGTATCCTTAAGCATTGAGGTTAGTGTAAAGTGTCTGATCTCATTTTGAAATAATATCTTATAATTTTAAATTTCTTATGAACAGTTTTGGCATGAGAGCCATCTTGAAACTATGCTTGTTCTGAAAAACACAGGAATTCTTTTAGCTAAATGCAGAGAGTAGCTTTCTTTGGGTTTGAGGATAAAAATAGAAGAGAGAGAAAAAAAGAGAGGAAAAAACATATGGAAGTAGCATATCTTTGAATAACTCCAGAAGGGTCACAGTAAAAATTAACCTATGTTTGCAAAGCTCTTCTAAGAGATAATACACTATCTCACTAATGTAGATTTCCATCTGTCTGGAAAGACTGGATTGTATTCTGGGTTGACTGGTTGATTAGAGAGGAGCACAGGTGGTGCTCTGCTCAATTCCTTCAGTAGCAGGGATGGATGCTAAAAGGAACAGGAAAACACATGTTATAAATAAGTGGCTTAAGGACTGGTGCTATCAGAGCAATATTATTTTCTTTGTTTCTGGGACAATTTTTATGGCAACAGACCTGTTAGAGTCAGATGGGCTCTATCTATCTAGCAAGGGCAAAAGGATTCTAGCCCATGAGTTGTCAGGGCTGATTTCCAGGGCTTTAAACCAGATTTGAAAGGGGAAGAGGATGAAACAAGGCTTTCCAGAGAGGAGCCTGAGAGTATAAGCCAGAGTTGGGGTTGAAATCAGCAGCCCAGCTGAAGTGCACGTACATGGGTAGCAAAACAAGAGGAGCTGGAAGCTGTTGTACAGAAGGAAAGCTGCGACATTGTCACCAGCATGGAAATGGGGTGGAATGACTCTCATGACTGGAGCACTGCACTGGATGGCTACAAGCTCGTCAGAAGAGACAGGACAAGGAGAAGAGGTGGAGGGGTAGTTCTGTGTGTTAAGGAGACTTGACGCTACAGAACTTGAAGTGACTGATGACAAGGTTGAATGCCTATGGATAAGTACTGGGGGAATGGCCATGAAGGCCAGCATCCTGGTGGAAGTCTGTTATAGACCACCCAACCAGAATGAAGAGGTGGATGAATTATTCTATAAGAAGCTGAAGGACATTTCAAGATCATCAGCCCTTGGTCTTGTGGGAGACTTTAGCCTGCCAGGATCTGCTGGGAGCTCAACACATTGGAGAAGAGGCAGTCAAAGAAAATCCTTGGTGTGTGGAGGACAGCTTCTTGTCAAAACTGGTAAGTGAGATAACCAGGGGTTCTGCTAGACCTGCATTTTTACAAAATAGAGAAGGTCTGGTGGGAGATGTGCTAGTTGGAGGCTGTCTGAACCACAGTGAACATTAAGTAATAAAGTTCTCAATATTAGATGAAAAAAGGAGGAACATCAAGAAAATTTCCACGGTGGGCCTCAGGAGAGAAGACTTTGGCCTCTTCTGGATACTGACTTGGGAGGTATCTGTGGAAGCAGCCCTTCCAAATAAAGGGATCTGGGAAGGATGGACATACTTCAAGAGAGAATTTTGGAAGGCAAAGGAGCAGACTGTCCCTGTGTGCTGAAATATGACCTGATGGGGAAAATGACTGGCCTGGATCGGCAGGGAGCTTTTGAGGGAACTTAGGGGGAAAAAAAGGGTGTATCACCTTTGGAAAGAGGAAAAGGCAACCCAGGAAATGTGTAAGGAGATTGTTAGGTCATGCAGAAGGAAAATTAGAGAGGCAAAAGCTCAATTAGAACGTAAGATGGCCACTTCTGTGAAGGATTATAAAAAATATTTTTATAAATACATTAATGACAAAAGAGGGGGCAAGAAAACCTCCATTCTTTGTTGGACCTGATGGGGAATATAGTTAACAAGGATGAGGAAAAAGCAAAGGTACTTAATACTTTCTTTACCTCTGTTAAAGGCTTGCTGAGCCACTTAGATGCTCACAGATCTGTGGGCCCAGATGGGATCCATCCTAGGGTGATGAGGGAGCTGGCAGATATCAGTTCTGGCTAACTGTGAAGGTCCCACATGGTTGGAAGCTGGATAATGTAATGCTCATCCATAAGAAGGGCAAAAGGAGGATCCAGGAAACTACAGGCCTGTCAGCCAGACCTTGGTGCCCAGCAAGATTACAGAACAGATCATCCTGAGTGCCATCACACTGCACCTACAGGATGGCCAGGGCATCAGACCCAGCCAACACGGATTTAGGAGGAGCCAGCTCTCCCTGACCAACCTGATCGCCTTTTATGACCTGCCTGGTGGATGAGGGAAAGGCTGTGGATGTTGTGTACCTGGAATTCAGCAAGGCCTTTGACACTGTCTCCCACAGCACACTCCTGGAAAAGCTGCAGCATTTTGCAGGAGAGGAGCACTCAGTGCTGGGGTAAGAACTGGCTGGATGACCAGGCCCAGAGAGTGGTGCCACATCCACTTGGTGGGGAGTCACTAACAGTGTTCCCCAGGGATCAGTGCTGGGCCCAGTCTTGTTTAATATCTTTATTGATCTGGATGGGAGGATTGAGTCCACCATCAGCAAATTTGCAGATGACACCAATCTAGGAACAAATGTTGATTTGCTGGAGGGTAGGAGAGCTCTGCAGAAGGATCTGGACAAGCTGAATTGATGGACCAAATACAATGACATGAGGTTTAACAAGATCAAGTTCCACGTCCTGCATTTTCACCACAACAACCCTCTGCAACTCTACAGTTTGGGGACAGAGCAGCTGAACAGTGTCCAGACCAAAAGGGAGCTGTGGGTACTGATTGACAGCAGCTGAACAGGAGCCATCAGTGTTCCCAGGTGGCCAGGAAGGCCAGTGGCACCCTGGCCTGTATCAGGAATGCTGTGGCCAGATGGACCAGGGAACTGATTCTTCTGTACTTGGCCCTGGTAAGGCCACACCTTGAGTGTTGTGACCAGTTCTGAGACTCTCAATTCAGGAAAGATGCTGGAGTGTGTGCAGAGAAGGACAAAAGGCTGGTGAAGGGTCTGGAACACAAGTCCTATGAGGACTAGCTTAGGCAGCTGTGATTGTTTTAGGCAGATGAGGATCAGACTCTTCCATGCAGCCAGAAACAGGACAAGACGACCCAGTTTCAAAATGCATCAGGGAAAGTTTAGGCTGGGCATTAGGAAGAATTTATTCACAGAAAGGGGGATTGAGGATTAGAATGGTCTGCCTAGGGAGGTGGTGGAGTCCCTGGAAATGTTTAAGAAAAGACTGGATGTGCCACTTAGTGCCATGGTCTAAGGTGACATAGTGGTGTTAGGTCATAAGTTTGACTTGTTGATCTCAAAGGTCTTTTCCAATCTAGTTCATTTTGTGATTCTGAAACCAAATTACTCTTCCACTTCTCATGGTATGTACAGCAACCTTAAACCTTGTTCTGAAATGAGAAAAGAAAGTGGTTCACAGCCAGTGCCAGGTCTTCTCAAACACAGAAGATTAAAGTCTGAAGTGTCTTGGCAAGGTTTTCTCAAACCAAGTGGCTTCATCTTGCATAGTTTTCATCTTCCACAGTGTAGATAGATCTGAATGAGGCACCTTACAGATAGTGCAGAGAGAGAGTTACAACTCATCTCAGATGAAACTATGAAATTATAGGTGAAATGTTAAAAAAAATGATTAATTCCTCCCCTTTTCCTTACAGAATTAGTAGTCAGGTGTAGACATAGCATTAGACATATGCATTCTGTTTAATGAATCCTCCTGTGATATTTCAGAGATTTCTCAAAGCAGTCAATCTTCTCTGTGTTCTAGCCAGCGTCACAAGTAGCCACAGTCCATCACTCCTGTGGTGAGGGGCTACTGAGCCTTTCTGGCCAGCTAAGGTGGAGACACATTACTGGACTTGGGCTGAACACACTGTTACAAAGCTTATCCAGTTGACCCTGATAGACCCAGAATAAAGTAAAATTTTTAGGACAGAGTAGTATCTCTTTAAATGTTTTGTAAATTGGCTACTGATTGTTGCCAGAGCTCATGTTTAAGGAGACTCCAAGTTCCAACTGGTTTAGAGGTGATTAGGCCTTGTCTTTTGCATATTTTCAATAAGCATTGTCATTCTGATCCCAGCATGAGTCTCATATTAAGTTTGCTTAAGGAGTAAAAAAAAATTAACACCTCCAATGTTTGCACTAACCCCCCTCCATCTTCAAGTGATGTGACAGCAGTACATCTCTCAAGTTTAGTCACTGGCTTGGCAACAACACTCTGATATGGATGACAAATTTTCTTATCTGTACAACCAGAATTACTTTTTCATCCATAAATCCTTTGGGTTCAATAGATGGAGAAATTAATTTTATTGATGCTCTTTATAACTGTATATGATTTGGAAGTAGAAGCTGGTCTCTGGAATTGCTCTGGCTTCACCTCCAAAGAGTTTCAACTATTATACTTTTTAGTTTTCTTTCCAGCTCTTAATTTTTTTTCCATTCTGTTTGGAACAATAATAAAGAATGTTAGAAGAAAACCCCACAGGTTAGGAAAAATAAAAGAATTCTTTGGAAGGTATAAGGATGGCAAGTATTCTTTAAAATTGCATGAAGAATGAAGAGTTGGGACAAGCTCATGAACGAAACTCTTGGCAGCATGGTCATATGTAGTAGCTGATGGAAAGAGAGCAAGGGAAACTGCTGCTGTAAAAAAGAATAGGCTGAACACAGCAGCAGCACAAAAAATTTGCTTGCTGATAATGATGTAGATAATATGTTATAATGCAGAAGAATCAAGGACACAGGAGAAAAAAAGGCTGACTGACAAATAGTATACAGTCTCTGTATCAGGGACCAATAAGGTAAAAGCAGAGAACCTCAACTGGAGCTTTAGAAAAAGCTTTTCAAGGCATTATTATTGCCAGAAAGGCAATTATAGCTTCATTTGTTGTCCTAAATGCTAAGATGCCTCTAAATGCAAAATGCCTTTTTTTCTACTGGGAAATGAAGTATCTGATTTTTGAGATATATGTCTTCATTTAAAAAATTACTTTGTGAAATTAATTAATTTTAAAAAGTCATGGGAATTCTCCATAAATTAATACCATACAGAATTTATTTTAATTTCTGGTTAACCTTTGATTTTTATGACAATACAAGCTATATTATATGTAACTATGGTTAGATTATGGTGGTGATGGTGATGCTTATATTAAATATTCCTGTATTGTAACATACACTGAGGAGAAAAAGCAGTACTCTAGCTGAAACTAGGGCATCTATTTTGACAGGTGTGATTATTAATCAGGTTTCATAGTTGCATTAAGTCTTCCTCTGACTTACTATCCTACTACATGCCTACACGTCCTTATCCCTTTTGCACAATTTTCTAAACTAAATCTCCCTTGCTGCAAATCAGGCAGATCCCATTACTGAAGTACAATAATTATTGTCCTGGTTTAGGGGACAGATGTTGCCAGAAAAAGGCAGGAGCTTCTCCTAAAGCGGAGAGTGAAAATCCCCTCCCTCCCAGTTCACTATAATTTGGGAATTAAGGGGCTCTCAGGCAGAAAATATGGGTTTAGGAATAACAGTTCTTTACTGATATATCTACAAGATATATACAAGAACATCAGCTATAAAAGAAACAGCAATAAGACAGAACAAAACTCAGTCCCTTTCCCAGACTCTCTTCTCCA
>VRYO01002772.1:57036691-57050220 GCA_009812075.1 Sialia sialis | reverse complement strand
GCTTATTTATGGACAAATTCCGTGGTCCTCCCGGCTACCTGGAAGTACGGCTTATAACCAGGTGAGACTTATGAGTTTGAAATTACTATATATTTGTAGCATTGTCACAGAAACAGGCAGAGGAGAGCGTGATATTATATGAAAAAGAGGCCTGTTATTTTTTCAGTAAAAAGCAAGTTTTTACTAGTTGATGCCAGAAGCTCATCTTCTGAATTATATTTCCAATTCAGCTGCAAAATACTTGATTGTAAACATTAGCACACTAAAACTGAGTTTGACACAGCCCATCCAAGATAATTCACAATTCAATGTGGAAGGAAAAGAATCCTTCAATACTACTTACAAATAATAAAAAAATAATCAGAAAAAGGATTGACTTGTAACAAGCACAATGGTGTGGTAAAATATAGGAGAGCTGGGAAAATGAGGAATTTTTTTAACCATTTTGATGAACTAGGTGTTTGAACACTGATGAGCAATGCTGATACTTTTTTTTATTTTAAGAACTGTTAGAACATTTCATGCACAGATCTGACCATTGATCAGATTTCAGTAGCTATTTCTTTGGCTTACTGTCATTATAAACAGACACTTGGTACAATTTTTTAAACTACATCTTGCTTGTTGAAAATCAGGCAGATTACTGGGATATATTAATGGTCCATCTATTTTACCAGTAATGTAATAAGTACCTGGACATACCTATTACATTTCCTTACATTCTTCTCTAAACAAATCCAATTCACTTTTAAATCTTCTTTTCTGGGTTGTGTTTTCAAAACTTTGTTTTTCTGTTGTTCTTTCATTTTATTCCAAATTGTTGGCGTCTTTCTTAGTGTGGTATCTAAAGTGGAGACTTGCTTTCCAGCTTAGGCTTACCTTGCATGGGGCAATACATAATAATTTGCCTTCCATAAGATGACAATGATACATAATTATGGAGTTTTATACTTAGCAAAGTGGCCATTGACTTTTTTTGAGTCATTTATGGTTTGCCTGCTGCCTGATAGAATATTCTCTGCCTTCCTTGTTTTCCTATCCTATTTATAAAAGCTTTCCTAATTTGTGTCCCTTACTCTTATTTCTTTCATTACTTTGTTTTTCTTTGTTATATCACTATATGGGTACAAATTTTCTATGGGATTTGGTCTTAAAGACAGGGACAGGTTGCATATCAATCTTAGATTCTGTACTCCTAATGGCATATAATTTTCCCTCTTTTCTCTGTATTGAAATAGTTTATTCATTTGACTTAATATAGACATTTTTCAAAACAAAGCATTTGTGAGAAACTAAAGCTTTTTCTGAACTTTTTCTTCCCCTGCCTGGGGTCTATTCTAGCAATTCTCTCTGCTAAAATTTGCATTCATTTGAACATTTTTATTTTTCCACTCCTCACACTTGCTCCCCACCTTAAAATCACAAACTATTGCTTTGTGATCAGTTTTATCCATTGTGGTTTTCTACATTGTGAGTTAATGTCTTATTCAAAAGTGTACTGTAAAAGAGCTGCTCTTAATTGTTGCTTCCAGCTTTTCAAACTCTTGTTTCAAATACATACTTCTGTGCATTTCTTTCAAAAATATAGTGGTAAAGTTGCACACTACTATTTTTTGCTTCACCTGGTAATTCACATAAAGCTCATTTCAGCCACAATTTTCATTAATTTTTTATTAAATTTCTATATCAAACTTGGTTTATTTTATTTTATTTTATTTTATTTTATTTTATTTTATTTTATTTTATTTTATTTTATTTTATTTTCAGCCCGCTTTCAGGAGATATTTCTCTCAATTCCTTAGAAACACCGAAAAGCCTAAGACGATAAAAGTCGTTCAAACGCTGAAACAAGAAAAAAACATATGGCGCACTTATCTGTGTAACCCTATTCATTCTTCTTTTAAGTAAAACTTTATTCTAGGCACTCTCAAACTATCCTGGATCTTGTCCTTAGAAGATCCCAAGCTGCCAAAGCAGAAACCAGAGATGGCTGTGCAAACTTCTTTCTCTTAGCTACATTTGCCAACAAAGGGTGTATAAAACACGCCAAAGCAAGAAACCTTCTTCATATTGAAGAGGGTGTAGAGCAGATCACTACTCAAGACAATCCAAGCATTCAAATGTTGTCTCTTTCCAGTAATTGTCACCTATTGTAGTTCAGGAAAAATGATCTTTGGCAACAGCGAGAGAGAATTCAGAAGCTTCAGCTTCTGACCATCTTTCTGTGTTACATCTCAGGAGAGGTAATAACATAATTCCCAGATCAGCTCTTCTTAGTAAATGGTGAAGGACTTAATTTGTTTTGGATTTTGTTGTTGTTGTTATTTGTGACTGGCATTTTTTGTTTTGTTTTTTGGGGTTTTTTTATGAGTAACCTTATGGTCATTTCCAATCCTCTTGCAACACTTTTGGTCAAGGAGCACATCCCTATTCTCACTGTAGTACAGCCACCAGTAAAGTTTGATGTTTGTGGCATTCATGCCACCTACTTCCTTGCTTTAATAAATACGAATGTAGTCAAGAAAACCTCAGCTGCTTCATAACAAGAAAATAATCAATGGGAGTGGCAAATAAATCAAAAGAGGATTAAAGATAAAAACTGTCTTTTTTAGTTTTAGCTGTATATATATATATACATACATACATATATACATATATATTTATAAACACACACATACATATATGTATGTATATACACATACACATATAATTAAATATTTCAAAAATCTTGAAGCACCCTAATACTACAGAGATGTGAGAATGCAATTAGTTCACTTCTGGAGCACCATCTCCAACCAAACTGATTTAGCTTTGCTGGTTTATGTTGTAAACTACAAGGTTTTCCTCTGGAAAAAGCTATTAAAACCCCCCCAAGCAAAGGATAAAAATGAACAACGAATGCAACTGGAATAAATGGAAGCTGAGAATTAAACAGCTAGGCCAGATTCTGCTAGAGCCTGTGTATTTTTTAACTGATTCTGAGCATTCTTGACTCCCTTTACAGACATGCAGTTCCTAATGAGCTTGCACCCTATTTTAAATACTTTGCTATGGATGTGTTCATCACTAGGTAATCTCATTCTTGTAATGACTGCCAATACAGCCATTATGCTAATGAGACAGCTAGAAATGAAAGGAGATAAAAGGAAAAAAAAATCCAAAGCTAAAATCCTAAGCAGTTTAAATGCTTCTAGTTTTAGTTTAATTATGTTCTTCCAAAGAATTATGACTGAATTAGGAAGAAAGGAGAGTAAATATTACAGATTAAATATTGCAGATTAAAGAAGAAAATACTGAACTTAAGTAAGGCTCCATCCGGAAGGATGTCCCTGAGAGAGATATTTTGTCTTCAGAGTACTTTGGTAAATTTGATGCCACTATGATGGTTAATAGGGAAAACAAAATGCTAATGCTAAGAGAAACCTTAGGATTTGAACTGTCAGAATAGTACAAGAAATAGGAAAAAAAATGAAATAGAGTTTTAATTATTTGCTTGGAAGATTAAATGATGAAACAGATTAAAATAGACAGGTATGATTCAACATAGGCGAAAGTGAAAAGATTAAGTTAGCTCTAAGATGTGTACCTGGCCTGTTTTCATTGTTAAATACTTTAGAGAAGATCTTCATGAATCCTCTGGACAGTAATAAAACACAAACTCCATTCAACCATGAAACTAGGTTGGGAGAATCACTGGTGGTTTTTATTTTATGCCATAAAGAAAAGATTATAGTGACTTGAGAGTAATCTCACATTAATTAGAGTTTCTTTGTTACCAGGAATGCTATTACCCAACATAATTAGGATTATTAGATACTGCTTCACTTCCCGCAATAGACTGCATCACCTCAAGAAGAGTAAGGTGGAGGGAGTTTGAAGTACACTTTGACCTTGGTCTGACAACTAGCTTTAGATGTCAAGTCTGACTCAGGAAGGTCTCCTCCTTTAAGAAAAATTTTGCCCTGAAGAGAGATCACTCCAGAACCTGATTCTTGTTCATTAACTTCCAGCAACTTTTCAGGACTCAAAACTTTTTTTTGACTTCTAACATGTTTTTATTTTTTTTTTTTTTTTAAATGAAAGCATTCCAGGTGGTGATGACTAGTCCTGAGTCATATTCCCATGATGTTTTTCATTCCATGACTTCAACTATTTCAAACATCCTAGCCTGTCACATTCAGAAAAGTTGGAAAGCTTTAGAATAGCTCTCAAGAGTAATTCATTGTCATGATGACTGCACAGAGCCATAAAAGTAAAATGCTGATAATAAATAAAACTTGCAAAGAGCATGAAAATTGATAAAATAAACATGGACAAGTAGGAAGGCCTTAAACAATGCACCATTAAATTATTCTAGGTGAACTTAAATGGAGAGTTAGAGGCAGTTGCCATATTACAGAACTCCCCAGTGAATCAGTTTTGATTTCTCTCTCGTGTTACTATCCTGAATGAGGTTAAGGTGGCACCAGGACAGTGATAGATGGGGGCATGGAGGGGGGCAATAAAACGAAAAAAGGAAAAGAAAAAAAATCTTGAAAAATCTTGGCAAAACACTACAAAACTGTATGTCAAAGACATCCAAGCAAGGTAAAACACTTTGTTTCAGAGATGTTTGAAACAAAATGTTAAAAGATGCAGTCTTTGGTATTATTGTGCATTTCATCAAAATCTAGTTGCTTTTCATAAACAAGTTTAAGTTAATGATATACAGAATATACGTCAATAGTATTACATAAATCTCAGAAGGGAAAAATCTATAAATCTTGTGAGTCTCACCAATATGAGAATTAGAGTAGCTAGTAAGAGAAAAGGGACAGTTTTCAGGAGTATAAAAGCTTGTTAGCAAGGAAATAATCTGATTTTCTCATCTGTATGAGATAACACAGGAAATAAAGCCCATAAATTGCAGCAAGAAACTGTTGTAGACTAGGAGGAGATTAAAAAAAAAAGCAAAAGCAAAAACAACTCAGACTTTTTGTTGTAATAAATACATTGAACTGCTGTTCACCGGGATAATGCAGACTCTCTACTATTGGAGGTCTTCAAAAATAGTTAGATAAACATCATCTAAATGTGATGTTGTCATTGAACATAACTTTAGAAAAATTGCAATTCATAGTTAATGCTGCAGATCTTTTGGTCCTTAGATTAGTTTCACATATACTTTTAACTAGTGATCTCCGTTGGAAAAAATATGTAAAAATACATACTGTTAATTGAATGATGTGTTTCAGGTAATAGAATGGAGTTTCTGCAGTAGGAAATGTAAAACTAATACCTGAAACAAGAAAAAAACCTCACCTGACAGCAGCTGTTGAAACTCAGAAAAGTTCTAGCTTCTTATATTTACACCTTTTTATTCTGATTTTTGTAGACAAAAATCTGAACTAAATGTGACCTGAGCAGGATCTGAACAAAATTTAATCCAAATTCAAATTCCCACATTTACGGTGGAAAAGATGACAAGGAACAGTGGGGCACAAAGATGTGAATTAGAATGTGTAACAGGGGAAATAAATCAGATTTAATGACAGAACATTTCTGTACAAGCAAGAGAAAACCTAACAATGCTGGCAAACTAAAGCAGTGAACAGACATGAAATAAGATTGCTCCGATTTGAGCACCAAGCAGAGAGAAGTAAAAGCCTATATTCTCATGCCAAAGAATTTAATTTAATCCAAGTCACAGAACAGTTTTTAACCTTTTTTGCAGAAACAAATTCTTCAGCATGGAAATGCCAGTGAAGACTGAACAAATGTGTCTCCTGATGTTACACAGTCTTCAGCCCCCTCTTAGTCCACCCCCACAATCCTTCATTTGGGAGAAATTCGAGGCAACCCCTCCTACTGTCCTTTCTCTTCCAATCATCGAGAAACAGATTCCCAGAGAGATATTAAGCAGTCTCAAGATGCTGAGTTAATTTAGTTTGTTTATTGTTGTGGGTTGGTTTTTTTTTTTCCCTACACTGAGAATGCACTTGTTTTCAGTAAAGAAATTCCCTTCCCTCACCACCTCCAGTTTTCTTTAAGTGAGGCCATTTGTTTCCAGTAATGCTGAATTTTCTTCCCTCCTGTAAACATGTTCAGTTTTTGCAGCTAGAGTACAAACAGCAAATGCTCACCAGAATCGCTCACCTCTACTTTTTCTCTCCTTCCCCTGTACCCTCAGCTCAGCTCCTTCAACAAGCCCAGCAGCAGTATGCATATGTTATACATTAAAAACAGCCAGAGAAGGTAATATTTACCTGCATGCTGCCTGCACTGGCAGGAATTGCAGATTCAGAAAAATGATGTTTATTTTCCTCAGCTTGAAATTTTTTTAATTTCTCAACAGATCATAACACTTTGAATAGTTGGATGGTTGAACTTATTAATATTTTTTTTTCTCATGCTTTCCAACAATTATTGCTAGTGTGCAACTAGGAAAATGCATTTAACTTTTTCCTCCAAAAAAAGAAATCATATTTTTTATGTCTATATGTACCTGTATACTTCATGTTCCTTATATAACCAAAACTGACATAACTAACCAGTTCTGCACAAGAAACATCCTTCTTCTAGCAACAATTGAGCAGTGCACCTACTGTCTAATCAAGGTGACAGAAACTATGACCTCCTGACAGAAATATGGAACCTTTGTGTCTGAGTGTTAGCAAGTGGTGCTCAATAACTTTTGTCTTACAAAAAGACTGCATCTGTGTTCTTGATGCAAAAGCTTTTCTTTGTATATTTTAAATTGGCAGCAGTTTTAAAAATTTTGCTTTTGCAGGATCTGGTTTAAGGAATACAATGACTAGGCTCTCAGAATGCAGAAAGACAACAAATATGAATATATACAGAAATTCAAAAGTCATCTACATTGTCCATATTCTTCTTCTGTAGAAGTGCAATGAGAGTTTTATTACTCCCTTTAGCAGAACTAATGTCATTCGTTTTGAAGTGCTGCTTCTGACTATTTGATTTCTGAAAACATCCATTCACAGCTGAGGGAATATTGAACAGAAAAAAACAATGAAGATGATATGTTGGATGTCTTCTCTGTAGCACAGTCTATATCTGAACAGCTCTTTGTGCTCAGACTATTCAATATTGCCTTTCTAAAGCAACAATGGAAAATGGTTTCTTCTTTGCATAACTTTCATATCTGGTTTTGAATGAGCCAGGAGACAGCCAGTTGTGCAAACATCAGTATCACTTGTCTCCAAGACCAGCTCACTAATCTGATTTCTCACTGTCTAGTGTGACTGGTAGAAGAAGCCTTCAGTAAGTAATAGCAGGAGCAGGAGCCCAGAGATCAATTTATTCTGAAAAATCTACCTATATTTGATTGCAAATTATCTATATGTCTATACAAGTGATTAAAAAATTGCCATAAATTCACTAAATCCAAGTTAGTGGATTAGTTGTGTTAAATTAAAATATTTTTTCCCCTCAAGTGTGTTGGCTTTACTTCCAGTATGTTTCTTCTTTTCTTTCTCAAGATGGTGAGCCAGGTAAGAGATCGTGACAATCTGATCTGGTTTTGTTTTCATGTAATAGCTTATGTTCATCTTTGAAACTACGATCTATCTTCTTGAAAGCCTTCTGGCTGCATGATCACTATACTACAGTTTTCCATATGATTTTGCAGGATGTTACTCTGGTATTCCCCACCTCCACACCCTAAATCTCGTCATTCAACTAGTTTCTTTTTTTCCCAGTCTATCATCTGCTGAACTGAACATCCCAGGCTGGGAATGGCAAGTGGGGTGATGTACTCATTTATGCTGGGGAAAGCCTACTTTAAACATCTTAAATCTGGAAAACTATGTCAGCATTAATCACATGCACTTTTTAAGTCCTTCTGAAAGTTAAATCCTAGCTGGCAAATTCTTCACCATGTAGGTTATATCAGAAGTTCAGGACAGAACAGATGATTTGGGGGTGGGGACACTACAGTCCAGACACTGGTTCCCACCATTTCTTTAAAAATAGTTCTTCCTAAGGCTTTGCAACTATTCTCTGTTTTCCTCTTACTGTAACCTAAACTGTTCTGTTATGAAAGAATTCTAACTTAAAAGAAAGAGAGTTTATTGTTTCAACAATGTCTCCTCTATCCTCTCAAGTAAATCCCTCAGATGTTTGAAGCTCCTAACGACCTCCTGGCTTATATTACCCTACCGAAATAGTCCCTTGTGAAAACATCAGGTAAATTAATTTTCAGGCCACACAAACGTTTAAAGTGTGTTAAAGATGATAGGATAACATGGGCTAACTAACTGTGAAGAAACCAATTTATTTCACTGTCAATGTTCAGTTACTATGTGTTATGACTTATATGCTGATTGAAGACTCAAGGTTGAGCATGAAGTTGTGTCAAGATACCAAAAAGTTTATATGAACAAAACAATCTATGGGGGAGCAAAACTGGAAATTTCTACTGTGTTTTTCAAGTACTTCATGACCCCAACTTCAGTAATCTTTTCAAATCCTTTAAGAAGGGAAAATTTCTCCACTGTTATCATGATGTGAATTATTAACATTTAATTTCCCAATTAACCTTCTTGAAAAACACAGTTCAAACTGTATCAAATGAGTGCAAGACATGCAACATATTTTGGAATTAATTTTTTCCGTATAGGATGTGTTTTTAGTCAATCAGGAAAACAATTCACTATAAATGACAAATAGATCCTCCTTGATGTTTGTGTGCAAGTGTTTGTGTTTGTTTAAGTTCCACCATTGACATAATATTCCATGTGGTGAAAATGTCATATAATGATACCTTTAAAGAGATTTAAGAAACTCATATTACTCATACTACTCATAGTAGTCCATTGAGAAGTACAGACAAGCAGCTTCTGAGAAGTATGTGATGCCAAGGACTAAAAATAATGTTTTTCAGGAAGAAATGGGAAATATTTCTGAGACAGTTTACTAGATCTCTTTGTAGTGGTTTTTCTAGCTCTCCTTTTCTTGAAGGTACTGTGAGCCTGGAGTATTTGAGTGAGGCTACTGCTATTCTTCAAGTCTTCTTATATATATCCTGAGGTATTAAATAACCAGCTCCTGCGGCTCCTGTGTTCTAGGCAAAACAGCATCTTACTTCCCATAGCGCTTCAATTTCTGTATGCAGTTGGGTTATACTGCACCTTCCAGAAAATGTGGTTGTGATTATTTTAAGATTATTGTACCGCCAACAACACTTTGCACGTTTGTTGTTTTTTTTTTAAACTCACTGCTAGAGCACTGAAAGATCCAAAAGAAATAGAAAATGGAATCTTTATTCTGCAAGTTTCAAATAAATGTCTCTCTCTAGGTATCTGCTGAGTGCCTGTCTGTATATAGTAAAGTGGTGTGTCTTTGCATCTCTCACTCTGAAGCTGGGCCTTGGTACATTCCTCCTTAATGAATGATTTCTGGCACTGGGAAGAGAGAAGTAACAGATATGCTAACAGTAATTTTACAGGAGGGAGAAAAATAATGTCTGCAGCCAAGCCTAGTTTGTGTTAATCAGATGTGTGGTAGAAGAACAAATACCAGCACAGGAAATGTGCTCAGATCTCCCTGAAAGGTTTATGCATGAAGGTCTTGTATGAAGAGTTATGAAGAGTTAACAGTCACCATCAGTGGAGGAAAAGAAGCCTCACTTAACTCTTGGCAAAAACAGTTTGTGGGCATCTGCCATCAGTACTGCTGTCTTCAGATGTTGATCAGACATAGACACATCTGTTGCAGCTCCTAATGAGTTGCTCAGAAATCAAATATGAGTGGGATTATCGACATTGTCTGAAGCATTTGATTTTGGATTGTCACCTCACCACTCTCCCTGAAGAAAATTCAAATGCCTTTCTGAGGTACTTAACAATCTCTGTATATTGTGTGGAGATTAGAGATATCCTAATTTGGCCTTTGAGAGCAGGGTCTCTTAAGATAATTTTCACTGCAACTCTTTTCTTGTATGCTGAGATCCTCAGTCACTTGCTCTCTCATCAGCCCTGTTTGGCAGAGCAGGGAGTTAAATAAAGGTTGCACTTTTCCCGTGGCTGAAGCTCTTGAACCCTACTTCATCTGCAGCATCTATCAAGAGATTGCTTCTTTGCTGAACACAGGACAGAGGGAATGGTACTTGCAGATTTACTTTGTAAATCAGCCATTTATTTCCTGTCTCTATTATCTGATTTCATGCTATGCAAAGATTCCTTCTCTTGCTGAGAGAGTTTTTAATAAAAGTTGATAACTGATGCCTAGAATTACATTAATGCTGATATAGCAGCAACATTTCCTGCTCCTTCAAGAGGATCTTCAAAAAAAGGGGAACAAGGGAGACTGCCATGATCTTTCATTGTTTCACTTCCTGCAGTAGCTACTTTCAAATAACTAAATATTGCAGATACTCCAAAACCAAGGAAAACATTCTCTCAGATTAAATGCCCTTGTGAAAATCAGCTGGTATAATAGTGCAGCAGCTCAGGTTAATATTTCCTATGAATACAGTCCATACTGATAGACTCCTTGGAATTATGCACAGTGGAAAAAAAAAATCTTTGGCAACTGTAATAGCACATTTCTGGAATTTGGCATAATCTAGTTAGACTATAGTTATCTCTTTCTTCAACAAAGGCTGGTGCTATTCATTTGATGTTGAGACAAATCAGAAACCCCACTGAGAACTTTAATAAGATACCTAACAAGGGAAATTCTCCACATTAGGCAGTCTGGCTAGTTGACAGTCACTGCTGCGCTATTTCAAGATGCTTTAATATGCCTCAAGTTAATATAATAGTCCTCTAGGTTCCAGTTTTGTGTAATCTTCGTGGAGATATTATATGCATATACATATGTGCGCATAAACACACATTTATGTCTGTACTCCACAAGATGAAGTAGTACAGCTGGATGAAATTGTATCACCAGATGAAATTTTTGACCATAGTATTATTCTTGCATTTAAACCCATAAAAAAATACGATTGTGTTTCAGGGACAGAAACACAGTATTTAAATGCTGCTGTTTTATGCTGAGGATTTAATTGAAAATATAACTCGAAGTGAATTTCTTTAGGCCCAAACTCAATCAACTTGAAAATTAACAAAGAAAAAGGGAATGAGTGTGCAATGTTTTTTAAATTTGAATTTCTTATATGGTTTCACACTTTTAAAATATAAATTAACACTTTTAAAATTAGCAGTAACTTTGAAAAAATAGAGACTCTTGCAGTTAAAAAATGTAATAACATTTTTTCTGGTTATTTTCAATTAAATTTGGTTGAATCTTAAAGTAGGGACAAGCAACTTCTGTTGAATGACTAAAAATTATTAACCTTTTTTTTTTTTTTAATTAACTGAAGCATTTCTAGCAATTGAAAAGAAAAGGTAGCTTTTGTCTTATAAACATATATTTGTTACAAAGTTCTATGGGAAAGGTTGGAGTATTTCCTTCCATTCATTTTGGGATAGAAATATGAGAGAGGCCAGAAGAATTATGATATATGAAGCATTTCTGCCTTAGGGGAATTTGACAAGAAGGACTGTTCAATGTAAAAAGTAAAGGAGAAAAAATAAAATTAGTTTTTCTCAATATCCAGCTTAAACACCCATGAAATTTAGGAATACATTG
Organism: Sialia sialis; assembly: GCA_009812075.1. Taxonomy (NCBI): domain Eukaryota; kingdom Metazoa; phylum Chordata; class Aves; order Passeriformes; family Turdidae; genus Sialia; species Sialia sialis. Next base: position 57,038,622 of record VRYO01002772.1, on the reverse strand, counting down.
CGTAATGAGGGGAGGTGCTGAAGCAGCTTGGTGACAAGTGCTCAAATAAAAATCTCACCTGACTTTTCCATACTACTCACTTTCTCAGAAGAGATTCATCAAAACTTTTTCTTGCTGGGTGATTCATCTTTCTTTCTATCCACCAAGTCTTGACCCTCAGATCTTTGTTGCAGGCTCCATACTTGATAAGCCCTCCCATAGGATTTGTTCATGTTAGTTTGCTATCAAATCCTTGCATAAAGTTTTTACCAGATATTTAAAATAAACCTGGGCACAATTGCTTTGGTTGTCATATAGTACCTTCTGGACTTACCTTCCTATAATGCCATTACTTACTTGCAGCAGCCCTGAAAATTTTTCTCTTGCAAGAGGACTGTTGTTTTAACTAATTTCCTTATTCTCTAGGTTGGATTATTGTAATTTTGCCTATAAACTAGCTCTTGTTATTTAAAACCAAATGCTGCTGGACATGATTAAATTTTTTCTATCTTTAATATAAATAAGGGAAGCAGTTATAAATAGTTGATGAGAATCTGTGCATGCACAGTGATTTTTAATTGCTGAGAAGTTTCTACTACATTCAGCTTGCAGCTGGCTGTATTGTTATTGTGTTGGTCACACTATAGTTGGCTAACTTATTTTTGCCTTCCCAGCTATATTTTCAGCTTTGGATTATGCTTTAATAAACCCAGATGGATTTCAGCCTAAATAATACATTTAGTAAAATACAGATTGAAGTCATTAAAAATATTGCTTCAGCTCCAATTTTGGTAGTTATATTTATTGAGTGATATTCCTGTAAATAGGTAAAATTATTTATATTGGGTTTGGAGAAATTGTGTTTGCATACAAAACATGATTTTCTATAATCACACTATCAAACTTCATAATGATGATTTTGTTCATCTCAAAAGAGGTTCTGGGTTTATGATACACACCTATACTCAGAAAAATACTTAGCTATGTGCTGAGTCTGAAGAACTGCTTAACTTAAAATGCCGTAATATAGCAGGCAAAGTTCAAAGTGGATTTGTATACACTGCTGTTTTATTATGGAGCCCTTATTCCAGTTTGAGCATACCTCTGAGAATTAGTCAGACAGTCTGTATGCAAGCTCTGAAAGTTTTGGTAGCATAGCAGAGCCTGTCTCTCCTGAAATCAGCAGCAGGTCAGTCCATGACCTTCCTGCTTAAAGAAGGAGACAGTACAGTATGTTCACATATAAAAATGAAGCATTCAACTCAATTATTAGATATTGTCTTATTGCAAGTTAATAATTCGCTAATAACTGTGACCCTACTGCCTGCCACACCTCATGCTCACACGTCCCGGTTGGTGCATTGCTTGTGTGGCTTCATGAGGCTCTAGCCAGGCTCCTGTTTCATTCTCTGCTGTGATCAACACGAGATCTACCCTGGCACTCACAGTGAGCCTGACTGAGGTACCAGGAGCTTGTGTGAAAATTCAGCAGTTAAAAGAGAATTGCAGTGATTAGTCAAGGCCTCTGAGGCAGTTAATATTTTATTGAGAGGAAAGCAAAATTTTACATAATTTTTTTTAATCCAAAACACAGAAGAAGGACTAATGCTTTAGAGGCCTTGTAGCTGTGGATGTTTCTCAACAGAAACTGTCAATTTATTGTTACTGTTTGCAGATGGTCCAACACAAATGATTTTTAATAATTATTTTTTGTATTAAATAGTACTATACAGCTGAAAAATAGTAAATGTGGTAGATGGTTTAAAAAGCCACAGAACACCAATAGTCTTACTCTCAGGATGTAAATGTTTAAAAGTTTTTCCTTTAAAAATAATAAAAATTTAGAAATTTAAAATTTAAAAATAATCAGCAGTGGTAATAGGTAGGAAACTGAAAAAAACTATATAAGTACAGTAATTTTGCGAATATAAGCCGCACCTTTTTCATTGAAG
>VRYO01002772.1:56979515-57035691 GCA_009812075.1 Sialia sialis | reverse complement strand
GTTTATAATCGTGAAATTACTGTAAACTGAGAGCAGTATATAAGACATATTTTCCAAATCCATCTTGCTGTACTTATGTGTTATTTTCTTTGATATGTCAGTTTTTTAATAAAGGCCTTACATTGCTGGTTAAACAAGAGAAGATAATGGAATAGTATGAGAAATGTGGAGTGTACAAAAAGGTATTATAAGGATTATGATTAACACTGTTTTGGAAGGAATTTAGTAAGGATAATATTTAGAAGTTTTGTCAGAGACAAATGCTGTTTAATATTTTCTTTTCTGACCATAGCAGAAAGACAAGCAGTGTTCTGCCTTTTTTTTTTTTTTTTTTTTTTTTTTTTTTTGCCATTGAAAAGGTAGGGTATATTATCAATATGTGGGTGATGTAAATGTCTTAAAATTACTAAATGAGTCAACCACGATAATATTCAGTTAGGAACCACATTTATGAGTGCTGGTGTAAGCAAGATTTTTGGGCTGAATAATGGAGGAGAAGGAAAATCAAAGGCTAATATTGAGGCATGAAAGACAGCCAGATATCAGTGTAATGTGGCTGTGAAAATCTCAACATAAAGATTTACCAGTTGCAATATTTCTCTAGAAAGAGGAAGACATAGTGACATTTCGATATTCATGCAAAAACAGAAGAGTTCAGCCAATCCAGCTCTGAAAAAGCCACCAAAGTTTATCTGGAACAGTCTTAGAAAATATTACTCAAATGACCAGGAAAAGTAGAGCCCATATTCTATGAATCTAAAGTACATGGCTGCTTTGGTCAAGCAAAACAAAGGTTAATATCTGTGTTTAAATCCAAGAACCAAGAACCTGGAGGGGAAATAATTTTTTAAAGGATGACATTGAAAAGAGAAAAGTGACTTTGAATTTTGAAGGAACTGATTCTGGCCTGAAATGTCAAGTTTCCAACCATGTTAAAAAAAAACAAAAATCTGGAGAAAACTTTCAATAGGAATGGCAAGGCAGAGAATTAAACTGGTTTTGAATGGTCCTCCATTTATTCATAAAATGGTTCATATCATGCACTAGATACTGGTGGTATCTTTATGGCTGATCAAGGAAATTAGAGTTGTGAAACATTTTTCTGGTTTTGCTATGTAGAGTTTTAAGTAGTGCAGCCAGGTTATAAGTCATGGATGGCTCACATTAGCAAGACACAAAAATGTTTTAACATGAATAAAAAAATATATTCTAATGAGGTTTTGACTAGTATTTCCTACAGACTTCAGTGAATCCACATCAAAATTCAGTAGTCCAAGGCTGTATATTGCATACATTTTTTTCAGGAGTCACTTCCAAGAGCTAAAATTACTCCAAGGTTTCTCTATCAAAACATTAGACAGATACAGTAAAACAATTATCTTAAAGTGACATAAATTGATTATCCACATTTTCAACATGGAAGTAAATTTATTCTCAACATTACTGAGCAGATTTAAGAATAATCAGTTTCATTAAAATTCAAATTATTAAAGATAATTATTAATTTGTCTTTACCTGAGACAAGTAATTTAGCCATCAGTGTCTGCTTGATTCTTTCTTTTTCTGTACAGATTTTCATTCCTTCTTGTGGAGAGTTTTTATCTCCTTTTCCTTTACCCACTTCTCAGCCTCAACAGCTCTAAGAAGTGTTCTTTACATTCTTGTGCCTACGTCTACTCCATATTGAAACACTCTTGGCTACGTCTTGGGTTTAGGAAAGGATGAATAACCCAATAATAAAATGAAGAATCCTTCCCAAGTATTTTCTTTTGACAGGGGCAACGACTTTTCAAACATGGAAAACAAGAGAAATCTTCCTATCACTATATCAATACATATTCATCATCCTTATATTGGAATGAAAGAGAGAATTTCCTCCCAAGATCAATGATTCTTCAAATAAAAATAATTTTTATTTGGAAATCTTTGGAAAGATGAAAGCCGTCTCTCCTTTTTTCTTGTATACTGAAATGCTTCCTTAAAAATATTAGGATTCTCATTGTTAAGCATTATGCAGTTTGCTCAGATTCTGAAAACATGAAGATGTAGAAAATGAAATATAATGGACCATGAGAACAAATACAACAATATACTACATTATTAAAAAAATATATTCATCACAAAAAGGTACTAACAATCGTGCAGGCTTGCCTACTTTGATCAAAATTATGTGAGTACTTAGCCATAGATTGATTTTTAACCACGAGAAAGTGAGATGAATTACAAAGCACCCAAAAACCCCCTCCTGAGCATTAGGAAAGGAAAGGATGCTCTGCAGCTCAGTGCCCAAAAGGCATAACATAGCAAATGAACCAGGTATGACAGTTGATATTCCCTCCCTGAGACTTAACCAACACATCTGCAGCACTTGAAACCTACACTTGAAAATAAACAAAATATGAAGTTGATGAGAGTTTAATGAAAACAATCCCTAACTTCAATTAGTTACAATGGAAGCTCACTAATTTTCACTTGGCTAACTCCCAAACTCCAAAATTTTAAAGGGAATGCTATCTCTCCCTTCATCTTGACAAAGATTTCAAAACCAGAGAGCCATAGGAGTATTGTATCAGGAAGAAATTGTTACCTTTCTAAAAATAGATCATTATACTAAAGAGCATGTACATGGATCTTGCTGCATCATCACAAAAGATAACTGGTAATATATTAGTTACGCTCTTAGAGGCTCCTTTGACAGTGCTGAAAATTGAACCTAGCCCTTCAGAGCTTTATTGTGCTTGTAGGAATGAGATGTGTAGCTTGTGTTTCCTAGGTCTTCATTTTTAACCTGGAAAGCAAACTCTTTGAGATAACTGGACTGAAAGTACCTCACATTTGATTTTTAGTTTTGGTGCATTAGAACTAGACTGATCTTTAAAATTGTTAACATCAGCTTTCCTAATATGTCTGACTGGGCTCGCTTGCAATGAAGAAACACTTTATACAAATCAGAAGCCGAGTCCAGGCCTAAAATTACTCTCAGCTCTTTCTTTCCATAAAAACTATTGAAAATAAAATGTGGGATCTAAATTAAACTCTTGTCTAGTTTGTACAGCAGGACAAAGCAAGTACTAAACAGGTAGTTTGTTCTGATGAAAAGTTGACTCAAGTGGCTTTTTATTGACAGAGTAGTCCCTAAGCGTAATCTAGAGGTAATTTTAAACATGCAAAAGGAGGGAAGGAAGGAAGGAAGGAAGGAAGGAAGGAAGGAAGGAAGGAAGGAAGGAAGGAAGGAAGGAAGGAAGGAAGGAAGGAAGGAAGGAAGGAGAAAGAAAGAAAGAAAGAAAGAAAGAAAGAAAGAAAGAAAGAAAGAAAGAAAGAAAGAAAGAAAGAAAGAAAGAAAGAAAGAAAGAAAGAAAGAAAGAAAGAAAGAAAGAAAGAAAGAAAGAAAGAAAGAAAGAAAGAAAGAAAGAAAGAAAGAAAGAAAGAAAGAAAGAAAGGAAAGAAAGGAAAGAAAGAAAGAAAGAAAGAAAGAAAGAAAGAAAAAGAGAAAGAAAAAGAGAAAGAGAGAGAGAAGCAAACAAACCCCAACAATGGTGGCCTTTTTATAATATACCTTATAGACCATACTTCTACCTTACCAAGTGTGCTTTGAGTACTCACTAGTCCCTTAAAAAATAAAACCAGATATATCTTCTATTGGAACAAAAGATCTTTTAAAAATAAAAAAGTTCCTCTAACAATGACAGAGAAAATCCATGACAGAAGATTTGCCTAATCATTGATTTTTTTAGGAAAATGAAATCAACAGCTCTGCATGAATCATTTAGCTTAACTGCCACAAAGGGTTTCACTTTTTCTGTATTTTTACGTAAGATACTGTCTTCAGTTTTATGAAATTAGTTGTTCTCTTAGGGTAACATGCTGGAATAATCTACGGCTTTTTTGTCTTTTTTATAAGAATTAGTCTTCAATGTGCAGGAGATTGATAGCTCATGTAATTTATGCATCACTTAAATTTTCTTTCTATTTTCTTTCTTTTCCTCCTTCAAATGGATTTAAGACTACTTTCATTGCACTATATGCATAGTTGAAGACATTCACATTTACTCAGAGGTTGTAAACCGTATTCAGTGCTTAATCATATTCTTCATGGGCATTGCACAACCGTCTTTTTTTAAAAATTGGAACAATCAGACACATCCATCTTAGAAAACAACACCTTCTAATTAAAAGTAAAGTCTTTAGATTTATTTAGTAGTGACCAATCCTGAAAATCCTTCTTAATGTGGAAAGTCTTTACTGAAGCTTCCCATTCAGTTAAAATACATGGAATGCTGATGTATATTATAGAGGATAATAAGGACATCTGCTTACCAGGATATCTTTCTGTCTCTGTTTTTAATATTTTAATATTTTGATATTTACTATTTACTCTAAGCTTTGTGATGTGTAGCTACCTCTTCTAACTCTTTTACAGAGTTGCAAGGATTAGCAGTTTAACAACTTGCTGCTCTGAGCAGGTTTTGTGTGGCATCCACAGAGAAAGAGACAACAGTCCCCTACACTGGTTGCTTGTGAGAATGCCATCTTTTCTTCTTCTAGCTGAATCCTCCTGCTGTGGTTGCTTTCTTGTTCCTTGTTAGCACATGATACAATGATTGCCAATTTGGGTTATTTTCTCATTTCTAATGTGGCAAAGCAAGCCAATGGTAAAGCAAAAATCTGTTTTGTTTTGAAGACAAATATAACACCTAACTTAGTGGAATCTTAGCTGACTAACAGATTCTTTGGCAAACATTTTTAGAAGGTTGTAGCTATAGCTACAATTGCCCTGGAATTGGCCTGATGTTCACAACACTTAAAATCTGTGTTCTTCCATTTTACTGTAGGCAGTCAGATCTCAGCCAAAGGTTCCAATACTTCTAGTATTTAAAAAATAAGAGGAAAAACACCTTTAATTTAGCACAGAATGCTGCATTAGAGTAAAATGCTTCTATGTTTCTGCCTCCTAGGACAGATCAAGTTTTGTTGATAAATAAATGTGTATGAAATAGTTCTCCTGGTATAGCAGCTACTTTTAACAAAGGGTAGAATCCAGTGCTCAGAGGTGAAGAATGAGTATACTCCAAGGTACTCAGTAGTTGTTTCAGTTTGCATGGCTTAAATAGAACTGTTTGAATGCCTTAAGACATCCCAGTGCATTCATCATTGGGACCTAATTTTCAGCAGGAGGTTTTATAAGCAGATGAAATACCATCAAAGACATTTTTCTTTTTAGTTGATCAAAGATAAAGAAAAGGCTGTCTGGTTTGTTGTCTCAATTTCTTTAGTTTGAAGAACCTGATTATGTTTTCGTGACACATGTGAATCAGCTTTTAGTAAGTAGTTGTCCCAATTTAGACCAAGTCAAAATTTGGTTCACTTTTCTCCTTAAATAATTTACCAATAATAATTGATGTGCCTGAAGGCTTTTTTTTTGGCTTTTTTTTTTTTTTAAGGCTTACCTTAAAAAAATTGCATTTAATTAATAAAGACTAATTATCAACGTTTGTTACCTTTCCTGTGTTTACTTATTCTGTGCTGTGTGCCCATTTGCTAGTGCTCTCTTCTCTAATTTGGCATCACTGTTTATTTTTTAATCCTCTCTTCCTTTCTACCTACCCTGTCATCAAATATCTTCTGTCAGCTTGAAAGTAAATGTTATGGTAATGCTATGTTATTCAGAGGGTGGGATCAAACCAGGTTTCTGTCCTACTGACATTTTTTACTCTTAACATAAACTTTACAATGTGCATTTATTTTTTAAAGATGAGTTTAAGTACTAAATTCAGCTTTCTGCACTTTGGAGATTTTCTTATAAATTCAGATCTGATCCCAGGCAAAAATATTGTTAATCTAACATTGCTTGAGGTTAGCATTAGGGTTTCTCACACATTGATTTTTTTTTTTTCTTTTAAACAATGTAATTTTCTTTCAAGCTGGAGTTTCATTTGCACTGTTTAGAATTTTCTCAATATATTATAACAATGTGCTCATTAAAAAGTACACTTTCCAGAACTGTTAATTAAAAGGGCTTGCTGGGATAAATAAACCCATATGTTGTTGATTAACCACCTTTTAGGGGTCAACAGTTGGAATCTCCTGCTGTGCTTATGTTAATTGTTGTCCAAAATTTTACTAGGAACTGCTTTGTCCATATGGCACTTGCTGAAAATGTAAGGCCTATAGAGAGAATGAACAAAACCCAAAGAAAAAAAAAAGGTACCTCAGGCTGTGCTGTATGTGCAGCAACTTCACAGTGGCACTTAACCTGCTCTTTATCTTACCTTATGTAAAACACAGAAAAAGTTAAAAAGCAATAGAGAGCTTGTGTAGGTGTAGGTGTATGTGTATATTCATCATTATCACGTCTATGAATATCTGCCACTATTTATAGAGATAATATCTTACCTGGATGTAAGGAAATATAAATGTAGATTTCCAAATAATGAAAAATATAAGGAGACTGCAATATGTTTTAAAGCCCAAAATAACATGGCAAAGAACTCATATTTTTGACTTTGGATATGTTGTTTTTCTGCTGAAGAGAATGCACTTTTCCTTGTAATACCCAATATATACTGATATTTCTTTTTGTTAGTGAATTACTCCCTGAAAATCTCTATCTTCACGCAAGGTGAATCCCAGAGGTGTCTATAAGACTGAAGTTTTGCCCTTTGATTTTCCTTTTTGAAGGTTAAAAAGGCACTCACTGAAAATTGTTAATTTAAAAAAAAACCAAAAAAAACCCAACTTTTTAAATTCTAGGCATACAAATTTTTCACTGCCATCTTTCACAATATAAGAGATTTATGAAATTATTTGCAGATGACTTAAAAAGCACAGAACAAGCCCCAGACCTTATGTGGAAATTGAAGACCAGAAGTTTTGCCTAAGGCTGTTAAAATTCAGCACCTATTGCACCAAATCTCTGCTGAAATTATGAAACATTGCTGTCCAAGTTTGAGCTTCAAACAGTGATATCAGCTGGGTGGAGTCCAGAAAAAGAGGTTTTATTGATAATTTCTTTTACTTACTATGTCTTTTTAAGAGAGAAAATCAATCACTATTGAGAAAGCCTCAAACTTTAAAACACCCCAACTTTTGTTCCAAGAAAACCAGAGAATAATTGAGGCTTTGATTAACTTAGTTCTGTTTGTCAGTTCAGAAGGAATTTGTGACACCTAAATACCTGGACCACAGTACTAACTGAGGAAAACTGCTATTTTCAGTGTGATATTTGCTGCCCAAAAGTTTCTACAAGGTGAATAGCTGACAGTTGGATCTGATGGAAGATCTGTCTCTGCCTATAATCCTGTCCATCAAAGAATGAGAATCTCCTTTTGTAAAAGAGGACAAATTAGCACCCTTTTGTTCCACAAACAACCAAATGATGCTAAATATATGGCTGCCTCCACTCACACTGAAATGGCTGTGTCTTCAGCTGGAGAAAAGCTGGAGAAGGTAATGGACTCAATGATGACCACACAAAGTGCTTGACTAGGTTTAATGCTTTGTGACTCCACAATCTCACACAAGAATGCCACTTACTCTTGGCCCAGACCATGTTCATTTCACATTGTCTGGCAAAATAGCTTTGTTTGGAGAGAAAAAAGTAATGAGACTTTTGGTTTAGGAAAAAAAATAATTATGAAAAAATTAAACAAAATATTGCATTGATGCAGCTATACTTTATACAGAGGTGGAGTTATGCCTCATTCTCCTCAGGCTTCTCAGATTTCACTGTACATAGAAGAAATTGTGTATAAATGTTGTTCAGCACACAACCTCATCTGGTTCTTCATCAGAAAAACTAAAAGAGATACTCCAAATCTCAGTATGCTTTTGCAGATTTCTCTTCTTTTCCACAAGGTTAGTTCTTATCTTTTTTTAATAGGCCTGTGATCTTAGGGAGTATTTTTAGCTTGTGAAATAGTTATTTGATTTAACTCTCCTCTATGAAAAGCAATTACTAACCACAAACAAGTCTTTCTGGTTGAAATGCCTCTGAAGCTATTCAAGCTTGAATCTCTATCAGCAGCAGTACAGTAAAACTATGGAAACAAAGATGAAAATGGATTTCTTCCTTGCTTGCTTGCTTTCTTTCTCTTTTCATGCTCCTATCTTATGCCTTGCTTGCAGTATCCCAGCTGCAGAGCTACTTTCTTGACATTTCATGGTGTCCCCCAGTATAGGTTTCCTGGTTATTGTCAGGGAGGATCCAGTGGGAGGCTTGCTTTGTTATCCCACACAGTCCCAGAGTTGGGGTAATAAGATGCTCCTTGGGCAGAGAAGGTGAAAAGGTCAGACAAGTCCAAGGTGAGCCTGAGAAGTCCAGTGAGCAAGTCAGGTTTGGCAGGGACAGAGCTGGGGCACTCTGGGAGCATCAGTGGGGCAGGGAATGTTGGCCTGGCATGGGCTGAAATGGAGTCCTGGCGTATGGACAGAGAGAAGGAAGACACTGGAGGAGGCTGGGCAGCAAGAGGTAAGCACGTTTCTGTTCTCAGGGCTCTGAGCGGTTATAACTCTTCCCTTTGAGTTTCCTCTTTCCCCAGATATAAATCTAATTATCTCCAGTTTTTGTATCCCACCCAGAGCAAGCAATCATGAAGGGGTACCCCTACTACCAAATTATTTTCCAATATTTAAATTGTTAGTGTTTTATTCTAAATACAGAGCTCCACTTCCTCTTCGCTTATTATAAGTAATAGGGAAATAACTAAGAAAATCATTCTGCTTGGACTGCCATTTTCAGGGTGATTAGAAAACAGTTTAGGTGAAAGGAAAAAAATGGAAATTAGTCATATTGAGAGCAATAGAGAAACAGTTAATTCTTTTGTTTTTCTGAGAGACCTTTTAGGTATCAAGCATATTTTCTAGCAGTCCTGATTCCAAAATATCCTTTCAGATTTTCTGGAAATAATTTCATCAGATGCTGCCCATTTGTCAGTACCATCTCTAGCTTGTTGAAGTACTCCAGGACAAAGTTTTACAGGATATTCACTGAATTTGTTGAACAGTTCCAAAGGTGAGACAGAATCCTGTTCTCACCAATGACTGATGATTGCAGAGGGTATGCTTTTCTGTCATTCCTGGTGTACTGTCAGTGGCCTGATGTGTACTATTGCTGGAGTTTTCCAGCTAAAATAGGTTTGTTACGTCCTTGCCTTCTTGGCAAATAACAAGCCAACATAGCACAGAATGGATTTATAGCAATAAAATTGAAATTAAATGTCTTACAACAGCAACTCCACACTAAAGTAAAATACCTCCTGCAAATCCACTATTGGATGCTAAGAAATTCAGGCTATAAGAACCTAAAAACCTTCAAAATGAAGTTAGAACTTTAAAAAATACCTTTATTTATGGGCAGTGGTTATGAATGAGGCATGTCCAAAAAATGCAAAAAAACAATCAACAGCTCAAATTTGCCTTTTCCCTTCCAAAAGCTTAGAATATTCCTTTTAAAATGCAAGAATTCTGCATGTAGATTTTTGACCAAATTAATGTTTTAGTTTTTCTTTTTTGAATGTCAGCTGGATTAGTGGTTTTGAAACTAGAACTGCTGCTCTGCTTTTCTGCTAAGAAAGGTACTGCCTTGAAATAATCTGTTTTAATGAAGACATTATTTCAGACAGATTATTTTCTTTGTGCCATGTGATTTGTCTACGGCACAAGGAACAGTATTACCAAAGAGCTGGATTTAAGCAGTCTAGGTACTGGATTTGGGATGAAGGTTTTGGGATATTACATTGTTTTGAATGAAAATACTGATGTTTTGGAGTGGATTCTCAGTTGATACTGTTTCTCATTGAAGTTGCTCTGATTCATGGCCATGCAAGGATTGACTCGCACTCTTTGTTAATTTGTACTAATTCTTTTGAATCATTCATTTAAAATATTTAAAACCTGGAGGAAAAAGAGGGAGGAAAAGTGTATCTATAAATAAGGAAACTTGCAGATAACACCTTACTTAATTTAGTACATATGCACATTCACATACTGAAGCTGTTGATGATAATAGGTGCACCCTCTAATACTCAGAAATCTGCTTTCAAATTTCAGAGCCATCTAGCCTTGGGTTAGGTAGTTCTGCATGAGAGAATATAACAAGCCAGAGTGACTGTGATGACTAATCTCTACAGCTTAATACACTGCAGATCGCTTATAAATAATCTGACAAAGTACAGTAATTTCACAATTATAATCCGCACCTGATTATAAGCCGCACATCGGGATAGCCAGGTAGACCACGGGATTTGTCCATATATAAGCTGCACCTCAATATAAGCCGCACTTTTTAAAATTTTTATTTTATTTTTTTTTTAAAGAGAGGATCCACGTGTGACAAAGTAACAAATTAGTAACAGAATTGCGCCAGCGCGGGGTTTGGTGTCAGGTGCTCAAGTTGCAACAGTTTTCATAGACCAGAGAAGCCTTTAAAGGCAGCCCCAGGTGCCCTCCCCGGCTGGCTTTCACTTCTGGATTGGCATCCCACTGGGATTTGTCCATAAATAAGCCGCACCTGAATATAAGCCGCACTACTGGGGTAAGCTGGATTCTTCAATGAAAAAGGTGCAGCTTATAATCGTGAAATTACTGTATGTTATTGGATTTAAATTTCTTTATCACTTTTTCCTTTGGTTTCTATTGGAAATACCTGCCTACAGCATTTGGAGATGTCATTTTGCATAATGAAAGAGGGCTAGCAGGAACTGAAATTTCCAGCAAATATTTTTCTTTCTTTAAGAAGCAAATTGTCATGAAATTTTCCCAATTGGTAGTTTGGCTCTATAGTTCTATATGCATTCCCTACCCCTCCCCATTTTGAATGTCAAATTCAATCTTGATCCAGAAAATTTAATTTAAATTTAAAAAACTGTGAATTAAAATAGTAAAATAGTAAGTTGAAGTGAATGAAAATAAAGGATATAGAATCTTCATATTTTGCATTACTTATCCTAGAACATCAAACTAGAGAGTTGATCCAAAGTTCTTACTGCTACACTGCTGACAAGGATCTAATTATAAGAAATAGAGTGGTGTCTTTTTTACATAATGCAAATATAGTGCAACTGAATACAAGAACTATATTTCTTAGATAAGTAGAAAGGAAAACCATAACATAAAAGCCCAGTTCTTCCTTGGCAAGTATGCATGCTTGAAACTGGAGTGACACCTCTCATTACTCAGCAGTACCTTTGTAAACTGGAGAAGTGCTTCTACTGAAGTGCTTCTTTAGTGTTTACAAAACTAATTTAAGGAGATGTGCAGTCATCTCCCCATGGCTAAGTTATCATTAAAGAAACTGAAAACATTAAGTAAAAGATAGGTCACACATACATAAGAGTAAATAATCCGTTTCAAGCCCTTGCTAAATCAGGAAAGGATGTTTCATGAACATTTCAGAGACTTCAATATTATAATGTTATTGATGCTGACTCAACCTCCAAGTCCACATCCTTGCTTCTGGAACACAGATGATTACTTTAGTTTTAGTGCTATACTACACTGATTATCTTTAATGTCAGGAAGATGAAGATAATTGCAGAGAGTGATCCATTTACTCATTATTCTCCTTTTATTTGCATAAATAAAATAACTTTTATCTTTCAATTTTTGGCATGTCTGTCTTCATTCCTGCATTTTTTTGATGAATCCTTTTTCCAGTTCTCCCTTGTCTCTTTGGCAAACGCATATTGCCTTTCTGCAGCTGATTTTCTTGCACTATTTCTGGAGCATTTCTACATTTTTCCCACTGCTTTAAATGCAAACTCTAGCTAGCTGAATGTTTTTATCTTGGTACTCCAAGATGGTTGTACATCTGAGGACTAGCAAGTACCTTCGTCTCTCAGGACTTCTAATTACAGCAGAATTTGCATGGAGGAATAGAACATTGTTCTAAAACTGCCTGAAGATAAATTCTAGGTCACTCATTGCCCAAGTGGTTTTAATTTAAGTATTTCATTAAAAAAAAAAACTTTGTTTTTTAACCAATATTTCACATTATTAATTTACAATGCCAGCTCATTATTTTCACTATTATCTTTCCTTATCAATACATAGATTTCCATTCCTCTGTTTTTCTTATTTGACTTTGATTGTCTTCAACTCTGGCTCCATTTCCTGTAACATTAGATCTGCTTTCTGTATTTTCTCGATTCTCTCCTTCATTCTCCTGCAACCTACATTCAATGAGAGATAGCTTGGACAACTGAAGAATAAATAGCAACAGAAAGCTAATTTATGAAATTAATATACAGTAAGCTGAATGTTACCAAAACCATACAAAAACTCATCCCATCTTTTTCTGAACACATGCACAGCAACATGGGTGTTGTCAAAACTGATAACCTGCTATTCCAATTTCTGTACAACAGAAAACCATGACCACCAGGTTTTTGACAACAATGCCATCTGGACTGTAGACACAGATGTGCATCTCAGCTCCTAAATTCAAGTGCATCCCCTGTCTGTGACTCTTGTGTGCTTGTCTAGAGCTGGGCAACCACCACTTACCTTCCCCAAGAGGGATGTGTGAAGGCTGTGTTTGGAGAGAAACATGGGTATAGTAGGCACAGAATGAGTTTGTCAGCTTTGGCCTCCACACAGAAACATTTTTGCTAAGAGCTCTCTTTTTATTATATGGAATACTTTGCTATGAGCACTTCAATATGTAGTGGAAAATGATATTTGTTCATTTTTTACAAAAAAAAAAATCTGTCTCAAGTCATTTGCAACGAATCTCAGATGAGGGGGCTATTTTTGTCCTTTCATTAAGAAAAAATAGACTTTTTAAGCAGGTTTATGTAAGAAAGCTTCCAATATGCTAGTCTACTACCGTTAGGTTAATGTGTGTGAGACTCTTTTCCTTAATCATATGAATCAAATTTCTCTCTCACAGACATCAAGAAAATTTTCCTTAATGTTTTTATTTGCTAATTTTAATGTATGCCTCTTTCTCTTTAATAAGGTGGGAAATGATGTTGTTTATTCCTTTCTTATTTCTGATATGTTTTCCTGACTAGAAAATAACAATATATAATGTAATAAATATATATATATATATCATATATATAATAGATAATATATAATATACATTAAAATAACAATTTTAATTATTGCTAATTTGATATTTGTCCAAGTAATTTTTAAAATACTTTGTTTTAGCAATCTCTGGGAAATTGCTCCCATAAATTAATTTTTTTTTTTTTTTTTTTTTAAGTAGCTATAACCTCTGAGGCTGATATTCTTGTATTGCATTTTAAAAGATCATCATGAAAACATCAGTGTTTTTTTCCATTCTGACAGTGGTTGAAAGACCTTGCTTCACTTTTTCTGGGTGTTTAAGACATGCTGGTAAATACTAGTCAACAGTTGTGTGAATTGCACTAACTCAGGAACAGAAGGAAAACTTTTCAAACAAAATTGCTGTGATTTCCATGCAGTACACATGAGTGTCTTCTCTTCCACAGAAACATCCACTAACATGTCATTGTCAGTATCTCATCCTCCCTCAGCAGTCAAAACATGCTTTGGAAATAAGTGCCACCTACCCTTAACATACTCCAGTGTAACATGCAAACAGACACACTATTTGTTGTACTCCTTCCATGCTGGATGATTCCATCTGAAATATAGGTAGATAGCTCTCTTTCTCCTGCAATTTCATAGTGTGTTGCTGTGAAAACAAAATCAATTTTAGTATCAGGGGATATTTTCGAGTTGTTGTTTTTTTTTCCTTATGTTTTTCCTGCCCTGAGTCTGCTGCTAGATTCTTCAGTTGCCATGGTGAGCAGGGGTGTAGGCAGTTCTTCTATCAGAGAAAAAAATAAAAATCATGAAATGAATGCTAATGTGAGGGGAAACTGGCAATACTTGTTTTATAACCCAGTCTGGTTCATAAATAAAGAGCTTTCCACCTCAGGCTTTCATGGGGCAACATAGGAAAATGTCATAAAATTAGGTACTCATCTTGAAATAAATTCCTAGCGTTTCTGGGGAGTTTTTTGGTTTTTGGATTTTTTGCAATCAAAAAGACCATGCAGAAGAGAACAGTCTGCTGAATAGGTAGGTGAAAGGCTGGCACTGCATTCAGGTATCTTTGGCAATCCATCTCCTGGTTTCCCTTGTTGAGAAGCTCAGCCAAGAGTATGTTTATTAGAAAAAAACTAATTTGGTACACCAGTATGTACTAGAGCCTCATAAATGCTAGAATCTCTTAACTTGAAAACATGCAAAATTTTACACACACTTACACTCTTTCATTTTAAAATTTCTGTCTATCATAGAATTAATTATAGAATTATTATGGAATTATAGAATTGCCTAGGTCAGAAGGAATCTCAAAAATCATCTAGTTCCAACACCCCTGATGATGTGGGCAGGGACACCTTCCACTAGACTTGGTTTCTCAGAACCCCATCCAATCTGGCCTTAAACACTTCCAAGGATGCAAAATACACAACTTTTCTGGGAAACCTGTTCTGGTGCCTCATTACTCTCAAAGCAAAGAAATTCTTCCTAGTATCTGACCTAAACCTACAGCCTTTCAGGTTGAAGCCATTTCCCTTGCTCTCTCACTACATGTCCTTGTAAATAGTCTCTCCATTTTTCTTGTAGGCTTGCTGAAGGTACTGGAAAGCCAAAAATTGGCAAAATCCCAAAGACTTCTTTTCTCCAGGATGAACATTTTCAGTTCTCCTAGTGTTTCCTCACAGAAGCTGTACTCCATCTCCCAAACAGGGTTTTGGTGACCCTCCTCGGGACTTAGTCCAACAAATCAATGTCCTTCCTATGCTGGGGATCCCACAGCTGGATGCAGTATTTACCATCCTTCAAAATATATCACTCTTCAAAATATAACAAGTGTCCATGAATAACATAAATTTCTTCATATCTATGTGAAATACTGTTTCCTATTTTCTTCTTTCTATTAGAACTTTATTTGCTCTTCCTTTTCTTAACTTTTTTTCTTTCTAATTTTTAAAAGACAGTGGAAGTAGAAAACCGCTACAGAAAATACTAATTTCTTTGAAGAAAGCATGATTTGAGAAACTTAAAAGCTTTTCACAAGACATTTTTTAATTTCCTTCTTGCAGTCTTCCTTCTAGGAATACAGTACGTGAAAAAAAAAAAAAAAGTAGATGTTGATTTTTTAATAGTGTGTTCCATAGTTTATTTATAGATAAAAGGGTTATTCTGAGGCATAATTAACATCTGTAAGGTATCTCAAAAGATTGTGCTATACTAATGCCTAGCATTACTGACATTGACTTGGAGTCCCTAAAGAGCTTTCAGAAACTAGTCAATCTCTTAGCTTTAATTTAGACACGATGATCCTACAGATTAGTGATATTAAATCAATATCTCATTGGAGGAACAGCAGTATGTTCCCTCCCAGCATATTAGTTATGTACTTAATAGTGGGAAATTACTCTTTTTAGAGCTGTATGAAATTTTGCTGTTATGGAAGCTTTGAAAAAAGAATCAAGTTCTGCTTCTGGAAAATCCATAATAATTCTTTTTTTCTGCAGTTGGAAGTCCCAAGTCATCATTTAAGACCTTCTGATAGATTATCAGTAACAGTCAAAAAAGTGATTTACAGTACATTTCCAAACAGAATTGCTTTATATTTATGTTGGGTAAAATTTGGTGGAATTAATTTTTAAATTTTCTGTAATAGAAAATCTTTTACTAGAAATAACTGCTTTTACTTGCTTAACTGTAAGCTTCTTGATAGCTAAAAGTATGAAGATAACTTTTAAAGGAAATACAATAAATTGGTTTGCTTCCTGTATGTTTGTGTGAGATTAAAGGATAGCAAAGCACAGCAGTTTTTAGGGAAGTCTAACCTAGGGCTCACATAGTCTTAAGCTAAGGAATTTTTATATGTTCTTGCCAGGGACAGGGAAAGAAGGCTGTGAAGACACCTTCTGCATGTAAAACTTCTTTAAATCTGAGGCTGAGACATAACAATTGCTCATTGCAGCTATCCCAATAAATCCCTTAACAACTCAGTATTGTAGGAACAATGCTCCAGGCAAGGTCTAGATGGCCTGAAAAGAAATATTTTACTCTTTCCTAAATTTTAAAATACATTTCCTAGGAGTTTCTTTCATATGGTTAGAGGTAAGAGTCAAGATCACTTGACAGATATATCCCATAACATCTAAACTGAACCATTTAGCTGCTAAGCACTAAGAGTATTCCAGTTTATTTGTTAATAATGATTATATCCTGAAGGCTTTAATATGTAAAAAAAAATAAAAATTAAGCCTGAAAATCTCTCACTACATGGAATAATATCTATACTTAAAGATGTAGAGGGCTGCAGCACCTGTCCTATGAGGACAAGCTGCGAGAGACAGGGCTGTTCAGCCTGGAGAAGGGAAAGTTCTGGCAATACCTGAGAGCAGCTTGCCAGTACCTAATGGAATCTGACAAGAGAGCTGGAGAAGGGCTTTGTACAAGGGCACATAGAGATAAGACAAGGTAGAATGGCTTTAGTCTGAGAGAGGGTAGATTTAGACTAGATATTGGGAAAAAATTCTTTATATGAGGGTAGTGAAGCACTGGGACAGTTTGCCCAGAGAAGCTGTGGATTCCCCATCCCTGGAGGTGTTCAAGGCCAGGCTGGATGTGGCTTGGAGCAACCAGGTCAAGTGAAATGTGTCCCTGCCCATGATAGGGAATCTGGAAGTACATAGTCTTTAATGTCCCTTTAAACCCAAACCATTCTATATTTCTATGAAAAATAAATCTTGATTTCTTCCACCCATTAACAATAATTTACTTTACACATATTTTGTATATTTGCTTTATACATATTTTGCGATTACTATCTTGATAGCATTAATCTCTTTTTGCTTGAAAAAGAAGTCTAAGGAATCCTAATCTTCCAGCAAGGCTACTAGAATGTTGTCCGAAGAAATTATTGCTCTTACCTCATTGATTTAAACAGCAATTCTTTGGGATGGTATAGAAGACAAGCAAGTTTGTTTCAGCAAGCAATAGGTTAAAGTTAATCCAGGTGTAGTAATTGTCTTATATTCTTTTGATCAGAGTGATTGGTACTAACATTCAAAGAAGAGATCACTAGTGATAGTATATTCACTGTAGAGCACAGAAAATGTTGAAGTCAAATTATGTGGCTCTAGGCATTTTTAGAGATAGAATAAACAGTGATTCACTGTGTCACAGTCCTCATGGCTTCCCTGATTTCACTTATGCAGCTGCCCATGATCTAACAAAGAATGATGCCTAACAAAGAATGAAAAGGTACACAAATATAAGCACTAATTAAAAAGTTCCAAAAAATGTGGTAAGGACTGAAACTATGAAATATTCATGTCATTGTGAATAGTGTTGGATGCAGTTCAGGTATGGATATGGAGCCACTGTGGAGCAATCTGCTTGCCTCTCTCTCCTTGTCCCAGAATACCTGACATTCTGGGTCATGCTGGCATGGGGTGGATAACACAGTCAGCAATCTTCTAAAGCCCTCTCTTTGGTGTAAAAAACCACCCATGACTGAAAGGGAGGAAACACTGCTACAGAATAATCAGTGACAAATAAGCTTTATGGATTGATATATGGATTTTAGATAAAGAAGAAGAAAAAGTGAAGCCTGATCCATATGTGGAGAAAGAGCTAGGGAGAAGTTCTGTTCACATCCTAACAGGTTATAACATTACAGAAACTGTAGGGTGAAATACAGCTCCTCCTCCCTGGGTGGGACAAGCTGGCATTGATTCCCCAGAGAACAGTAAGCACCTGCTAAGGGGGACAGAGCAGAGGCCGGAGCAGTGTGGAGACCCCTCAGCCAGGCTCCACTGCAGGCTGTGCAGGGAGCAGAACTCGACGGTGCTTTGCAGCTAAGGAACCGCATAGCCCCTGACACTGAAGGGAGATACACGTCAGGCTGCTGAGCCAACAACTCTAGCAAAATAATTTTCTCCAGATGAACTTTGTTTATTATAATCTGATTGTAATGTTTATACGCATCTCTATCCCAAAGTTACCCTCCTCTGAAGTATCTTTGTTTGCTCTTTTCTATGTGTATGCACCCTTGACAGCCTGAAGTATTTTACGCTCAACTGATTTGAAATTTACCTGATCTCACCTACACATACTGAATCCAGAGGCCTTTTCCAAAAGTGACAGTAACCTAGGACTTGTCTAAAATGCAAGAGAAAAGATTCCAGCATACTCTGGTAAAGTAGCTCTGTAACAGACACAATTAAGAAATGTATGTGCCTGTGGTTATGGAATGGCTCAATCAAAACAGCACCTTTATATGATACGAGCCAAAATATTCTGAGGTAAGACTTTTTCTTAACTGTTTAAAAATAATTAACTAAATAAAGAGTGATCCACAAAAGGCAGTGTTGCTGTTCTGTGGTAATTGAGATGCCAATCTGGTATATGAACAAGTTTGAATCTCTGTTCTTGGTCATGCATTGTATAAGAGTGGGTTCATGTAAATCTAGGACAGGATTTGAGGGGCTAGGAATTTCAAATTCTGCACCATCAAGGAGCAAAATATGGGGCTTTAGAGAGACAGGGAGCCTCCAATAAGCAAACTGAGGCAGCTCAGAGCTTTGGTTGCTGACTTCTATGGACCTCAGTCTTCAGCCTAATTCTTATGGTATATTGGGGGGAGGAAAGCTACATAGATTGAATTTTAAGTTGCACAGGATGCATTCTGAATTATTGACATGAATTATCTCGTTTGGACTCAATTCAGAGAAGCTGGTTGTTGTTATGTCCTACTCCCCTTTAATGGGCAGTAGTCAGCTCACTGAATCCCTATTTCAACACAGCGCACACACTGCTTTCCATAAAAATAAACCCACATGAACTTTCATAGTAGCGTCTAGGAGGTGTAAATGATATTCTGAAGAAGAATCTGCCTTTTGAGGCTTTTGGCATGTCTTCTCCTTAAGCATTTAAGACAGGAAAAATCTTGTATGGCAGAGAATATTAGAATAGGTCAACCATTTTTATTTCTTCTCAGTCAGAGATGAACTTCAACTGAAACTGCACCAAAATGTCATAACTTGGGCCAGTCTCTGTATTCACATCTTAAGTAGGGATAATCCATGTGTCAAATCAGTTCAGGTTTGCTGCAAGCAAGATCAACAGTAATCAGTAAAAACCAAAAGATATAGTTTCTGTCTTTGCTTAAGATGAATTCTGTAATTTTGATTTTATCACCAAAGCAAACCCTATAGTGCTCAAATGTCAGTTGCTACTTATTTGCCATAAGAGAAGAGATTTTTTTTCATTGGATGGCAAGGTTTTGGTGATAGGAAGGTGTCTTCAGGGGTGGCTTCTGCAGAAGCTGCTAGAAACTTCCCCTATGGCTGATAAAGCCAATGCCAGCTGGCTCCAAGATGGATCTGCCGCTGGCCAAGGCTGAGCCCATCAGCAATAGTTTCTCTGGGATAACAGACCTAAGAAGTGGGAAAAAAACCCTTCACAGCTGTAGCAGGATAGAGGAGTATGAATATGTGAGAAACAGCCCTGCAGACACCAAGTCAATGAAGCAGTAGAGGAGGTGCTCCAGGCATTGAAGCAAAAATCTCCCTGCAATCTTCCCCCTGAGAAGACGACATGTGATGCACTGACCACAGCCCCAACAGGAAATACTATATTTTGGAGGCTCAAGTTATAAAAATTTAAAGATTCTAAGTGCAATACACAAAAGTGAGGCATGAAAAATCAATATAATTTCTGTCATAGGGTTTTACAAATGCCAAGTCATCAGTTTTTAACGTGTATAAAAGATAACACTTTTAGCCGTACGTTGCCCTCTAGTACTGTGTTGTATATTGATTTAGATTTTCTAAGAGGCTTAGATATTCCTTGGAGGCGTCTGCTCTAAATATTAATCCATTCTGACCTGACCTAGCTTAGAAGATCTGATGAGATCCTAGCATAGGATAGTTTATCTAAAGGCAGGTTGTCTTTTAAATATTAAAATTAAAAAAAAATATTAAAATCCGTGTGTTTCTGTAATGTAAAGAAAGCTATCATTAAATTAAAGAAAACATAAAAATGAAGATCAAAGAAAGAAAAATTGTAATAAATAAGAGCACTTTTAAGATAAAACAAAATTAAGAATCCTACAGTCATTTGAAATGAAGTTAATTATCTAAACTACTGAAGAGGGTGACCAGAAAGCATGGGGGTAGTAAAAGGAAATTGAAGGTGCCTTCATAAAATAGTCTCCAAAATAACTCATGACTGGAAGTCACATTTTGTGTGTCTTCTCTCAACCTGTATGGAGATTCAGCTTTATTCGGCACACATCAATAAATTAAAATATAATATTTAGATTTATACATCCCAGGATTTATGGAAGTGGTCTAAGCAGACAAGTCATTTATTCATTTAGTGTGTACTGCTCTACAATGAAAAATAGGTCCTTTAATCACTTAGATATTTGTAAGTGACATTAGGCAGCTGTCCTTAGCTTAGGTACCTGAAGTTTTCTGCATATTTCCTGGTGTTGTGGATATGTATTTTAGGGCATTTTTATTAATTTCTCCTACCAAATTATTTCAATTGCAGCTAGACTGGTCCTCAGAAATTGTCTCATTATTTCTGATGGGGCAAACAAGTACTGGAAGAACTTTCATAAAGAATAGAATAGAATAGAATAGAATAGAATAGAATAGAATAGAATAGAATAGAATAGAATAGAATAGAATAGAATAGAATAATGCTCTTTAAGTTTCACTTAAGACAGAAGGTCTTAGCTGGCTTTTTTAGAAACTACCATACAAAGTCTCCACTGGCAAGGGACAATACGTGCAAAACTCAAGCATAAGGAATCAGGCTGAGACAACAGACCCAGCTGTGATCTTATACATAAGAAAATAATTTTATTTCACAAAATGTTTGGTTTTGGCAAGGCTTAGTACGGTGTTTTCAAAATCACATCTTATTAGCTTCCAAGCTTCCTTTCAAGAAACTGATTTCATCAGACCAAACAAATATGATGGCTGATTTTTCTTCTTTTTCTCTCTACTTTATAATCCATCAAAGCAGGAATATCTTCAGACATTCTCTTCATTCATTTACTATTAGTAAATGCCTCTATAACTGAATGATCAATTAGATAAGAGAAGCTCAGAGCATCCACTCTGCACTTGACAAGGTACACATCATGTATCCTCCAGAGAAAAAAAATTTTGATCCCTAGCCTTATCTTTTGGAGTATATATAATGTAGGAGTTTAGATTTCCTAGAATTACAGTGAAGAAGCAGATGAAATCTTGACACATCTGGCTCTAAAATGTGCTGCCATTTTAGCTGGTTGGCAACTGCAGGATGCATGACAATGTGCAACAGATGCTAGAGTATTAGTCACCATGTTTTACTTTCTGTGCTGAAGTATTTAGGAGTTATTAGAAAGATAAGCCTTGACAGCTCATGTAAGTCGTTTTCATTGTGCTGAAGCGGGAGAAATAATGGGGCCAAGCTGCTCCAAAGAAAAGAATTGTCACAGTTTCTGTGAGGTCTGCTGGTGGAAAAAAAACCAACCAACCAACCAAAAAAAACAAAAACAAAAACAAAAACAAAAACAAAAACAAAAACAAAAACAAAAAACCTAGCAGCTTCTTATAGGTCATTATTTAAAGGTTGATTGGATAATAATTAGGACTTAAATGATTAAGATGGTGTCCATGAGGAATGGGCTTTCCTCTGAGGAGGGCATTAGGCTTATCACAGTTGCTGACTAGCAGCTGGTGATTCCTGAATTAAGAAATATTTTCTTGGTGAAGATTTAAAATGGAAGTCTCAAGCCTGTGAAGAGGTGTCTTGTTGAAAATGTCAAGCCAAGAAAACTTTTAGGATTCAGGAAATAAGTTATTTCTCCTGGGATTTGAAACCACATTTTGGATTCTTATTAGAGATAGGAAATAACTCTTTCCACTGAGTCAAATTCACAAATCCTAATATTAGAAAAAAAATATTATTCTCAAATTCTTATTGAAATTATTCATTGCCCTGTTTTGATTAGCATTATTATTCTTTTACTGTGTTTCTATTGCATATTTTAACCATGTTCTTTTCTGTTTAGATATAAAGCCATGTGGGACTTTCAAAACCACTAAAGACCAGTTCAACATATGTTATGATATCACAGACAAGTTACAGGTTTTTGAAAATCCCCTCTATGACCTATCACCCCAACAAACAATGCCGCTGGGTCCTTTTAAAAGTAATTTATACTGAAGAGCATTATTCCATGAGTAGTAGCCTAGCTCAACAGTCAGTGTTGAATCATTGTGAATACCTTCTGAATTCTCATTTCCCAAGGGAATAGTTTTGGAATATGAAATTTAACTTTGTTTCTTGCCTCATCTATTTTTCTTTTCCTTTTAATTTTTTTTCCTATGAATTCCAATTGGATGGACACTTTCCAGAAACAACATTCATGCCAGTTGCTCTGTAATAGAGGCAAGGTCATAACATACAGGAACCAGAGCCTGAGCAATTATGTGACGACAGGAGAAAGTTGTGTACCTTCCCATAAAAAGAAACACTGATCCTATGGAGACTGATGACTGTTCAAGATGCAATCATTATTTCCCTGCCCATGGGTTGAATAATGGATTGTACTTTACTGACAAGTGGGTTTTCAGCCTTCCAGACACCTCAAATCATGCTTATTTATACTCCAAGTTGGAAAGTGAAGGTCTAGCAGTAAGATAAGCATTTGCATGAGTTGTTTCATATCTCCAAACTTTAATTTGCCTTCAAATCTGTTTTAATGAATGGTTAAATAATAGAAGAAAAAAGCAATCCCTCTGTATTACTCAGATCCCAGACTTAGAACTGCTTGTTACAAGAGACACAATTCAATGCAAGGCAGCTGTATTTTTGCTTCTCTCACACCATTCTATGCTTCTAATTGATTTTACTTTTAAACAACTTTTGATAGCACCAGATCACTTAAAACAAACTGGATTTTAATATATGATACAGAATCTTCTGGGTGAATTTCAAGAACTTTTAAAGCTTGCATCTTATCAATACATTATATTTCAATAATATATTTTTTGTTGGCATTTTATTTGATGTTGATTCACTAGGAATAAGACTGAACATTTTATCTAAGTTTTGAGGGAGAAAACCCACCATGCAATATTTTGACGAAATCTCATTTTACTTTATATCTGTCATATATTGTCAGACTGTCGTTATCTTTTCCAAGCTTAGTTTCTACATATGTTAACCAGAATAATGTATGCTAAAGACACAGTACCAGAAATCTGGAATTTACTGGAGACTGGTAACTCTGGAAGCAATAGGTAACTGAAAACCTGTAGTTATTGCTGCCACACTTGAACACAGGAATTTTAGAATATATGGCATAAAAATTCAATGCCTATTCAAATACTGGTTCTGAAATTAAATTAGGAAATGCAACTAGAACTCATAATCTACTGAGATATTCTGGAAATTTTACACAAAAAACTACAGTAATTTCACAATTATAAGCTCCACCTGATTATAAGCTCCGCATCTGGGTAGCCGGGTAGACCACGGGATTTCTCCATATATAAGCCATACCCAAATATAAGCCGCTATTTTTTTTTTTTTTTTAAGCGAGGATCCATGTGCGACAAAGCAACAAATTAGTAACAGAATCGCACCAGTGCGGGGTTTGGTGTCAGGTGCTCAAGTTGCAAACAGTTTTCATAGACCAGCGAAGCCTTTAAAGGCAGCCCCAGGCACCCTCCCTGGCCAGCTCTCACTTCCAGGTTGGCATTTCACTGGGATTTGTCCATAGATAAGCCGCACCTGAATATAAGCTGCACTACTGGGGTAGGCTGGATTCTTCAATGAAAACAGTGCAGCTTATAATCATGAAATTACTGTAATTGGTCTGACTCACTGTGAAATCTTATGGGAGATCTGCAGGAGTAATCAGTTTGGTCGCAGGAATATTTGATTCACAACTCCCAAGATTAAGGCAAAAATATATCAGTCTGTCTATAATCTTGATATTTTTAAGATAATAAAACCTGTATATTAAATGCAGTCAGTCAGAATTACAGGTCAGACATCTTACATATTGAGAAAATAAACTTGTAGGAATTAAGAACTAGTGTTTTGTGAAGTAAAGCCATTTTAAACAAATGAAAACACACAAGTTAATTACATTTTCAGAAGAATTCTGTAGTGTATTACCTTTCATATCTTTTTGTAAAGATATTAATATTGACCAGATTGATTTTTATATAGATTTTCATACCTGCAAATGTTTAATATCAATGGAAAAAAACCCAATCCACAAATAATGTAAACATTTAAAATCCAGCATTGTGTTATACAGTGGAGTTAATATCTTGCTATTGCTTTTTTTAGTATTATTATTATCTTTGGACACAACTTCCCTATAAAATTACACAAAGGAGAAAATAAACACACAAAATTTCCAAATCCTACAGACAGCACAACATGGGCAGAATGCTTACTTTACGGTATATGTTTTTTAAAGTTGTCTTCTTTTCTCTTGGCTCATTGTGCTTGACACCGCTAAAATCTTAACCTGATCCTTCTGTAATACAATAATTCTAAGGAGTGAATTGCATATTCCACAGTTAAAGTTTATTTGAATTGTATCTGAACATTTTCTGTATTAAAAACTATAAAAATAAACCTTCAGTGTGTATGTTTTATTTTTATTGCTAATATTGTCTAAAATAGGCTATACTGGGAATATAATTTAGCTAGCCAACTGAAATTAAATTCAGTTTCATTTGATTGTTTTTTTTAGAGTCAGTGTGGAACATTTGCATCCATACACATCACTGAAGACTAAGTTGCAATCAATGGGGAGAAAAAAACACTGTGAAAGTGTGATTTGTTGAAGGTCATGTAGATACCTGCTTCAGGAAAAGGTATATTTTACCATCCCAGTGCCCATTTCTCTGCAGCAGCTATGGAGAGACCAAAAAATGACCAGCTCAGGTATCAATATGTGCAAGGTGTTTTCTGCATTTTATCAAATGAATCATAACTCTGGAGTCAGCTTGATCAAATTTAACTGTTGCATATCCAGGCAAAAAGTTTCTAGCTTTCTGTCTATTCTTATAGAAATTCAGAAATCATAATGACATTTTAATAATTTATAATACCAGCTTGATTTTTGTATTTGGCCTAGTTTGATTTTTGTGATGTTACTTTTGATTTGATTTTCATGTGTATGATTGGGAGAAAAGAAAGATATGCATATATCTTATTCTTTTATGGAATACAAGAGTGGCTGAAGAGCTTAGGTAAGTCTTTATCTGTAATAATTGCTGTGTTTAATTGTCACTTCAACACATGAACTTTTGCAAGAATAATTTTGCTTCAGCATGTTAAGCATCAACTCAAAATTTTGAAACACCCTTAGGAATTGCAGTATAAATTGTCAAACATGATTCTTAGCAAAAGCTAAAGACAGTCACCTAGTCCCTTTCAACAAATGTGTATTATCCATCAAATTCATGAACAGATGTCTCAAACAATTAAGCTTAGCTATCAAAAGCAAATATAGTCAAGCCATTCGTGACATGATTCTGAATACAACTAATTTTCCCCATCATACTATATATTGCTATAACCCTTTTTTTTGTGAAACCACTCATAAAATCCTAATTTATTATGAAAAAAAATGTACTACTTTCTGAGTCTATTTCTTTTCCTTTCTGTTTTCTTGTTTTTTCAGGTTTTTTTTGTTTTTTTTGTTTTTGTTTTTTTTAAATATGTATTTCCATTTTTTCTTCATAAGACCAATGCAGATCCCTGCTTGGGGTTTTAGCTCTCAAAAATGTCATAATTCTGAAGAGTTAATCTCGTTTACTATGTTTTATCCTTTAAAAATCATTCATCTGTAAAAACTGTAGAGATTTTTCATCTATGTAAAACTTTAATTTCAGAGAAAGAAGGAGCAAAAATAGTAAGTTTTTGAACATGATTGAAGACATACTTGAAAGTATTATTAGAGAAGTTCCAGAAGTTAAATGAAACCAAAATGAGAGCTAATACTTGACAAGTAGAGATGCTGTACATTTTCAAAATAATTAGATGTTCAGAAAAAGAGATAAATCAATCAGTCTGTCTAGTTAGATAAAATGCAAAGGAGTTACAGACTGTTTGGGACAACTGTGCTATGGAAAGTTTTCTGTGATACAGTTGAGCATGACTAAAAAAAAAAAAAAAGTAATTTCACTCTTATAAGCTGCACCTTTTTGACTGAATTTTCGGGCCAACCCCAGAAGTGCGGCTTTTCATCCGGTGCGGCTTATATATGGGCATATTCCAGTGAAATGCCAACCCGGAAGTGCGAGGAGAGTTGGTCTGAGGCGGGGCGGGGCGCAGCTGCCGCTGTGGGGGGATGGGCCGACCCCTCTCAGAGCCGCTGCCGCGGCGGGCGGGGCTGGCCAGAGCTGGATCCTCCCTGGAAAAAAAACAAAAAGTGTGGCTTATCACCTGGTGCGGCTTATTTATGGACAAATTCAGTGGACTTTAAAAATCCTGAAGATATACTTGCAGAGCTAAGATAATGAGGAAAGAAAAGATTTTTTAAAAAAACGAAGCAATTAAAAAGTAGGAGAATACTTTCAAAGAAATGGTTGAAACCCATCCTTTACTAAGATTATGTAGAGGTAAAAAATTTTATGGAAGTGACTTTTCTTCTTTCCTTTTGTGTTTGTAAACTCTGTCTCCATTCCCAGCCTTCAAGCATTGCTCAGAAATTAAGAGTTCAGAGAGAAAGCCAGTGTTCCACACGCTCAGAAAAATATAAAGGAAGAATGTATCATTTTGTAGGTTTTGGGTGAATAGTCACTGAAATTAAATTTAAAAGGCTTTGTAAAATAAGCTCAACTGAGTCAAATGAATTTATTATTATAATTATTATTGGTTTTATATATTTTCATATCTATATATTGTAAACGTTTTGTCTGTTACTTAAGTTGCTCCTCCCAGAACGCGTAGGTTCTGGTGTTAGATACAAGAAAAGCTTCCAGTCCAGTTAGGAGACTGTAGACTAATTGAAAACAGTTCAATATGTTTTCTATATCCTACTGAGATGTCAATAAACCAACTCTGGTGTTGTTGTGTCTTCAGTCTTAGATTCCAGGTGGTCATAAGTACTTGTTCAGCTACTCTATGTTGGATGAAGTGACCAATTCTCTTTGTGTGAAAGCACAACCATATATCTTTTTTTCACCAACACATATCTTACTTCTTTTCATAATTTATGCTATCCTTCAAGATTTCCTTATGTTTTCCAAAGGAATAAAATTAAACAGGGCAGTCAGGATGAAAGAAAAACACAATAAACACTGATAATAAATTATCTCCCTGAACACTGTAGAAAATATCTCTTTTCCTACTAAGAATACTAAATTGATATTTAATGTAACTCAAATGCAAAACAATGCAACTTTGGATGTGAACAAAACTACTCAAATAATTCACAGAAGTGAAAACTTGACTGCATGAAAAATGCACCATGTTATCACTGCAGAAAACTCAGTGTGAGTCTTTGGTCAAAAATGATTAAGATGTTACACTGCATATGCAAAGAAACAATAATTTGGAGAATATTGCAATTCCCTGATACAAATCAGTGCTGTGATTTCATCTAGGTTATGTAGTCTTGTACTTGTCTGCTCAGTTCCAAAAGAAAAGCAACAAGACCACTGTTAGAGAAGGGTGAGAATAGTGAAGATCTCTCATTGACTCATATAAACCACAAAACATGAAGCAAACAATCCAGCTGAGCACTCTACCTGGTTGAGGACATCATCACCTTCCAAAATGACACCTTGCTTCACAGCTAGGCAGCAGCACAATTCTTCCATATGCTCCTAGAAAAAAGTAATTCCCAAATTCATCTCCACCTGGAGACCTTTGTTGTTGTCCCAGCCTATCCTCTGTGTCCACCCTCTCCACCCTTACCTGTTGTGTTACCCCATCTCTTGGTCTTAGCACAACCACAGTGTTACTCTAAAGGCTGGCCTGGAAAGGCCAGAAATAGCTCTGGAAAACAGCTCACAATTAAAGCTGAAGCCCATATGAAATGACCTACTGGACATGTCTTAGAATCCTTCAGGATTGTGTTAGAATTGTTAAGGTTGGGGAAGATATCTAAGGTCATTGACTCTAGCCATTAACCAGTACAGTCATGCTTACCACTAAACCATGTCCCCTCATGCCACATCCCCATGCTTTTCACACTTCCAGAAATGATGACTCTGACACTCCCTGGGCAGCCTGTTTCCATTGTTGACCACCCTTTCCATGAAGAAAGTTTTCCTAATATCTAACCTAAACCTTGTCTGATACAACTTGATGTTGTTTCCTCCTGTCCTGTCACTCGATTCTTGACACTCACCTTTCTACAACCCCCTTTCAGGTGGTTTTGGATGTGCTCCTGCACTTTCCTTTCTTGTCATGAAGGGCCAAAAACTGAACATAAGATTTGAGGTGCAGCCCCACCAGTGTAAATTACAGGAGTAAGAATACTTATTCTTTAAGGAGGTGATCATGGCAGGGAGTGAAACAACTCAGGGTATCAACTAAAGATCAGAGGAAGAAAGGCAGCACCTTCATGGGATACATGATTCTATTCCTTACTAAAAATTCTGCACCTCAAAGAGGGCTTCACCTTGTTGGGAAGGGTGCCAGAGATGTATCCTCAGTGACACCAAGCAGGTGCCTACCACAGCGCTGGTGTCATGCTCAGGCTATCTGCCTTGAATGAGATGAAAGATACCACACGTGGCCCCTCACATTACTTTTTATTGATTTTCCAAAATCTGTACAGATTTCTTGCATGCTTTTTCCTCTTCCCAAGAAATTTTTTTTTTTAAGCAAACTTTACACATACTTCAGATTTCTGCTAAATCCTTTCTTAAAATAGAAGTTGCTATCTACTGTGATGTGCAGATATCTCGGCAGAGGTGGTCTGAGTACAGAGATCAAAGATATGGGGTTATGGGAAGATCTTGTCTAGCTATGAGGGCTCCTATCACAACAGCTTGTAAGCATTCTCCAGCATAAGAAGGTACAGCAAGGGTTGACAGCCCAGTCAGCACTAAGATAAGGACTGTGTTGCCCAAGTCTCTTCTGCCTGACTGTTCTACAAGCAGGTGGCTGAATGCACACTTCTCCAAGGCCTGTCAGAACTGAACTGAGCAGAGTCTCCAATGGTCCTGAAGTAATTTCAGAACTCATGACTGTAATGAGTAGGTAACATCTGTCATGATGAAGAATGGAATAAGGGCCACACATAGATTGAGGACCTTAACAAAGATTTTGCCTTTTAAGTCACTCTGGAGTGCAGAGTATGTTGAGGCATCTAGTGCAGCAGGATTCACTGGCATAGACAATAGTGTTGGTTGTGATGATTTCCAGAGAGGTCTTTGTACAGTCAGAGACAGCAAAGGTTCACAAGGTAATGACAGCTCATTTCTCCACTGGGATGGACATAGATGAAGGCCAGAGGTCCCTGAAAAAAAATACTGTGTGCCATGCATTTTCTGCACCCACCACTGATCATCCTGTGTGCTGCCTCACATATCTTCCCACTTGTGGGCCTATCTCCAGGGTGCTAAATCTCCATTATAGAGAGCAGGTATTGTTTACAAGGTGATATCTGCCTCCTGATGATTTGGGCATGTGCTACATGTTGGTAAAACATCTGCCATGCATGGACTGTATGTAAATCTTGTGAAATGCATTTTGTGAAATTACAGAGCTTGTGCCAGCTGAACTAGAAGTTGAGAAAAGATATTCTGCTTTAGGAGACTGTGAATATAATAAAAAGGATGGGTGGAGAACAAGCTTTCATACTCTTAGCACAGACAGAATTGTCAGTGAAGTGTACATTGTGTAGTTAGTACTCATAGTCCAAGCGGAAACTGTTACAGTAATGGGAGCAGCAAATTCTTGGAAAGAAAAAGTAGAGAATATGAATCCTTTTAAAGATGTTTTCCATAACAAATAATCTCTTAACAATGATTCTTGGTTAAGTGAAGAAAGGATCTGCTAAAAAAGTGCAACCACTCCTGACTAATATAGACTTTGATCAGTAATTTACACACTTTAAGTTAGAGTACTACCAGGTGTTCTACTCAGAATGCTTACAGAGAATTTCAATGGTTCTGGTCACAAAAAAGTCAGGCAAACCAACTTTGTAAGCACATAATGGAAGTGCCTTGTTATTCAAGCACCGTTGCTATTACAGTGTGTCCTTAGAAAGAAAAGAGGCAGGGTGTGAAGGGGAGAATGTGAGGGAAATTATGTAAGACATATATTTGCCTCAGCAAGGAAGAAAAAGATTAATTTATACAGAAACAGTGAAGACAGGCAGGATAGAAAATCCATAACAAAGTGGTAATATGGGATTAGGTCTTCATAGATAGCACTATTTTTACCTGATTGTTTCCATGACTGAAATTTTTTAACTGATCATGGGCTCCTGAAATGTATGTTGTTCGTACTTATTGAATAGCTACATTCCCTTTTGATAGCTTGTTCAGAAATTTTATATTGTCAAAACATGTTTTTTCTTACAAGACACAGGATGTAGCTTCTGTTCCTGGATTGGAAATGTCTTCCAATTCATGTTTCTCTGTATTTTCTATTTTATCTTAAATTGCCTGTGAACGTTTTTTGCTGGAAAGTAACTGAATGGTTGCATGAACTCATAGAGAACAGTTTACTTAATAATTGGATTTGTTTTGCTATATACATTTACTTAGCTCCAGTGGTCTATCAGTTACTAGTTATCATCAGTAAAAATGGAATGATAATAAGGGAGAATATAAGTCAGTGGGATCCAGTACAGTGAATTAATCAGACTAGCTATTGGAACTGTAAACCAAAGTATTACTTCTATAAAACAAATAGCTTTAAAAACAAACAAACAAAACAAAAACATAATAAAACCAAAAAAACAACCACCAAAAAAAGGAAGTATGACAGAGAAACCAAAATCTTGTTCCAATACTTTCAGGAAAGAAAAAAACCCAGAATTTCCATGTCATGTCTTTATAAGTTCCCCCACTTGAGTACCCATTCACTTATTCTTCATTAATTGTGTATTTTCAGATCTTCATTAAAAACAAACATAGTCTTTTTATTACATATATTTGAAAATTCAGGGCTCTTCATGTGTATTTATCACATGATATTAAAAAAAAATCATGCTTCTGTTTTCCACAAGGAAACTCTCTCTCTCTCTGTGAATTTAAAACTACAATTTCTCAGCAGCAAAGCTTTCTGAAAAATATCCATCAGTACTTTAAGCCTTGAGTCTGATACTTAGAGGATATAAATCTACAGATAAATTTACAGTGGATGTATGGCAATGGTGGTTGCCTGGAGGTGCAGGTCATTGTGATAAGATGAGGATATCAGCATACATTTTTGATTAATTTTTCCAAATGCATACATTTTCTAGGAGAAAAATAGTGTCAGGAATACAGTTAGTTTATTTAAAGTAATGCAAAGCATAGCAGGAAATACAGGCTGTATACAGGCAGAGAAATTAGCTTTTTGTAAACTAATGCAGATAGCTTTATTTAATACCAAACTCATACTCAGCCCGCCTTGCCAGCTTAGGTTTAAGGGAAAGCTTTGAGAAATATTTATCTGAACAGATGTCTCACTAAGATAGTTGTACAGAAACACAAACAAGAATTATGCAGTCCTTTCAAAATTAATGTTACTGAGTTTATTTCGTAATTAAGAACAGGATTGAAAATACAAATGTTTGAAATATTAATAAGGCCCAAACTGTCTCTGTATCATCCACCCTGAACAACTCTTCCACGTTTAGAATGAGAACAGAGATATTACTTGGAAAATTCCTACAGTTTAACTGGGACAAAAAAAACTAGTAATAGAGTACCCAAGTTTATATCAACAGAACTTTGTTCCTCTTTTATTTTTTAAAAATATTTACATATTAAAACTATACTGTAAATTTGCTTGCTGTTGCATTAGAATAATGGCAGAACCATTTTTGTTACATCCAGAATATTTCTGCTTCTCCTAGGTGCACAAGGGTTGATTAATTTAGGACCTGAGGAGCTACTAAATTAGGAGCAACTGAGGCTGCTTAAATCCATATGAGAATATCTACTGTGAATCCTATGATGCTTTTATATTCCCTTGTTTTTCCCACTGCCTGAAATTGAGTATGTTTGGACAGTATGTGCATAGCATCCGTGGAAAT
This sequence comes from Sialia sialis, assembly GCA_009812075.1. Classification (NCBI taxonomy): domain Eukaryota; kingdom Metazoa; phylum Chordata; class Aves; order Passeriformes; family Turdidae; genus Sialia; species Sialia sialis. Next base: position 57,003,449 of record VRYO01002772.1, on the reverse strand, counting down.
ATTTTCTCAAGATGAAACATGTTCATCAAATCTTTAAAGCAAAAGATGGAAAAATCTAAATCCTCTGCTGTGAAGTTTTCCTGGAATGGTAACATATGTGGAAAGGAGGGAAATTCCTAAATTCATCTTAGGTTTCTGACTGTGGCTTTCAAATGGTTCAAATATTTTGTAATTCGTGGTGTGTGGTGGCACAAGTTGTGATATTTGATCATAATCAAAAGCAGATTACCTTTCCTGAGAATAGATGTCTATATGTGCTTATGATAAATATATATTTCTTCATTCTTCACAATGAAAAATTATTACAGTTAATTAATAAATTAATTAACGAATTAATGTTAGTTAATTACAGACACAGTTAATATCTTGAAAAGAACTTTTCCCAATGTTCTTCTTTGGATTACTCCTTGAGGAAATGAGGGTTTGGCATGTACAGTTCTGTGCATTAACCTGGGAGCAGCATTCTCAAATGCATCTGTGAAACTAATAACTTAAACTTTCATAATGAAATAATTTTGGCACCGGGAAGCTAAACCTATATGTTCTGAAGCACCCGGAGAGAGGCTTTCTCTTTTTTCTTGGCAAGAGAAGAGTCTTCTTTGGAATACAACTAGCTACCAAAAATAGTTCATGTTTCCCCCAAGAATCACCAATTTATATGGTTCTACTATTGCAGTACCTAAAGAGGGAAAAAGTTACCTAGGAAATATATCAAAGCCTTTGAAACAGAGTAATGTAAAGTACATAGAATGGTTTTGTGCCTCTCTAGAAGATCATAAAAAGCCCATGGTAACTTTACCATGATAACTTTTTGAAATGCCTAACATTAAAAATATGCCAATGTTCATTAAGCTGTAACTTCATCATCTGATAGGTAGGTAAATTATGATTAAGTATTCAAATTTCTGACAGAAGGCTACCAAACTTTTTGAATTTTTCAAGTCCTAACTTCATATTTCTGGATGGAATTTCTTCATTTGACATGAAGTTCTCCGTATCATTGTGTCTATTAAGCAAAATGTCTTTTCCACTTTTCTTGTCCATTCTTTGTGTCACTTCTTAATCTGGCTATGTCAGCTTTGCTATTAGAATACCTTAAGACAAGAGTATATTCACTCTAGGAGTAAACTTAAAACCAGCAGATCAAAGAACTGTTTAATTTGGTCTGGCCTGACATCTTTTATGAGCAACATGTTTCTCTGTTCTGAACCTTCAAATTTGTTTCTTTTATTCAAGCTATCCCCTGCAGGAACTGAAAGGAAAGAGGGTGGCTTTTACAGCCATTTATAAATAAGGCAGCCAGAAACATTTATCTTAAATAAAAAGACAACAAACTTGAAAAAAGTGAAACAGTAGTTTTCCTTTTCAAAAGGATTTCTCCAAGTGTCAGTAAAGTCAATAAGAATTGCAATGGCCCCACTAGTTATCCCTTAAAGTAAATTTACTGCTGTAACACTCTCACCCTCCCTGATCCTGTGTGTCTATCAACCACTCACTACACCTTCTCATGATTTTAATTGATGTGCCCATCAGAGACTCTGGAGAGCAGCCTCAACCCTCACTTTAGGAGCCAAACTAAACCAGCTCCCTCCTGGGGCTCAGTGGACAGAGAAGAGAGAGAGAGACAGTCTTCATGGTGATGTGGAAAAGGGGTCTAATTCAAATTATTCCCTGCAATTCTCGCTCTACGCTGAATAAAGGGAGGGCTTTGGAGATTAGCTATCTTACATCAATGAATTCCCTCACTTTCTGTATTAATTTAGGTATCTAAAGTAAAGCAGTGACTCCCCCTTCATTTTTGCATTTTTGTTTACTAAACAAACGTCTGTAATTCAGACATTCAGACAAAATTAAGGATTTCAAGGAGTTGTTGCCTTTAAGAAATGATGTGAAATGTTTAAAAAAAAGTAATGACAGTGAAACTGCTGTATCCTTTTAGAGAAATTATGGAAAGAAGCTGAAGATCACTATCCTTCTGAAGTGTTTTATTGTTTCATGAAGCCCTTATGCAGCAGAGCCAGCCACCCTTTTATGAAATGATGGTTTGTGAATTCTGAGAGCATGCAGTCACCCCAGCAATATGCAGTGCACTTCCACTGACCCTGAGCCAGCCCTGTTTGTGGCTTGAAGCAAATTATGCCCATAATGGTGGTACTTAGAGGCAGAATCTGCCTATCCCTAGCAAGACTCAGAATATGCTAGGTAACAGGCTGGGAGCAATATTTGCTCTGGTGCTGTGGGAAAAGTGAGTGTCACACAGCCACAGCCAGCCATCAGGGCTGTGCCTCCAGGAAAAAAAAAAAAAAAAAAAAAAAAAAAAAAAAAAAAAAAAAAAAAAAAAAAAAAAAAAGAAGAAAAAAGAAAAAAAAAAGGAGAAGAAGATAAAAGAAAAGGGAAGAAAAATGAACTTCAACAGAATGTAAGAGTTAAATCTAAGACCCAGTGAAACTAATTAGGAGACTAAAGCACCCAGTGTAATTACATTTATTTTCTCTCTTTTCCCCCCACAAGATAAAAGCATGCAAATAAAGTACCTCTTTTCCAGCAATCTAATGCAATGAAAATGTAATATATCGCCAAATATCTAGTAATGTATTTTACTGGAAAATTAGAAAAGCAATACTGTTTGTTTACTCTAAGACTGAGAATAATCTGAACAAGTTCTTTTGTAGAAAATCTTCGTGTATTCACAGAAGTCTGTAGCCACTAGGAAATGGAGAGCAATGTCTTTGAAACAATAACAAATATTCAGTTCTTAGGATCTAGATGAGATACATAACATTATATACTGACCTATACAATAACTAATCAAGAGTAAATTCATTATTTTTATTACTTAAAACAGCACATTGCAGGCATTACCTAATTCTTCAACCTCCCCTTTTTATAAATAGAGATGCTGAGGAAAAGAGAATGTCCAGAATTGTACCCATCTAAAGAGTGGAAATAGACTAAAATATCAGGAGCTCTTTGCTTTCAGCCTGGGCTCAATTCTCTGAATCTTTTACAAGGCATATGGAACAGAAGCCAGAGTTTAGAAAATTGCTGGTGGTGTTGCAGACAAAAGGAGACATTTGTCTTCTGGTCAGACAATTAAATTGATTGTGGGATGACTCCAAGAAGACCATAAGAGCTTGAGTCATCCTACAACTTGAGTCACATGCCTTCTTCACAGGAATAACCCTGGAAGGCAGAGTGAAAAACCCACCCTATCTCTCTCTTCCTGGCAGATGGCATTGCAGCCAGTTGGCAGAAGGCAGGATATTATATTTTGATGGAAAAGGATACAACCTGGCTCCAGAAATAATGACTGCCAATGTATGGTTCATTCATGTCTGCTTTACTAGCAAACTAGAAACAAAAGATACAGATGTGTCAAATATGTACCTCAACGCACATCTGTTGTTTTTAATTCGGGAAGAATCTTTTACAGGACACCAGGACAGAGCCAGAAATCTTGCTGATTAATTTAAGGTGATTGCTTGTCTTTTAAATATTACAAAGTGGGTGCAATAGTATCATGTTCAAACCTCACCCAGCAATTCAGCTGAATGCAGCTCACTTCTTTCCTGTGGGATGGTGAAGAGAATCAGAAGGGCAAAAGTGAGAAAACTTGTGGGCTGAGATAAAGGCAATTTAGTAGGTAAAGCAAGAGCCATGCACACAAGCAAAGCAAAGCAAGGAATTCAGTCATCCCTTCCCATGGGCCTGCAGGTGTTCAGCAATCCCCGGGAAAGCCAAGCCCCATCACACACAGTGGTGACTTGAGAAAACAAACACCATCACCCTGAACATTCCTGCTTTCCTTCTTCCCCCAGCTTTGTATGCTGAGCTAGACACCATATAGTCTGGGACGTCCCTGTGGTCAGCTGGAGTCAGCTGTCCTGGATGTCCTGGTTGTGACACCTCTCACCCACCAGCTCCTTGTGAAGCTCCAGCCTCCTCGCGGATGGAGCAGGGTGAGAGACCTTGATGATGTGCAAGCACTTTGAAGGAATAACAAAACCATCTCTGTGTTATCACCACTTGTGTCCATCACAAATCCACAACATATCCCTGTGCCAGCTGTTCTGAAGAAAATTATTAGCCAAAACCAGCTTAGATAAACAACAATGCAAAGTTAATCAGGAACATTTCTTCCATATTCAGTGTAAAGAGATGGCAGAAGATGGCTTGCCATACAAGAGTGCCACTCTTAGAAACTTATTTAAGGATGGAATGCGTTGTTTTCTGCAGGTAGCTGTATTTTCTTATTAATAACATGGTACAAGGATAAGCTTTGACTGAATGCTTAAGCCTACATAACTAAAGCTAAATGAGATGAAAAGTGCTGAAATTGTTTATATTTTTAGAAGACACATATATATATGTTTTAAAGTGATAGCTATTCAACCCATATTCAAGCTCTGTATCAAATCTACAGATAGCTACCTATGTTTTAGTAGTAGGGATATTTCTTCTGGTCAAACAAGAAACTCCCATATGTAGGAAGGTCTCCTGCATGCCCACACTACCATGCATATAAAATTTACATGGCAGCCATGAGTGCTTGAAACATAAAAATATTACCAAATTTTCTTATGGTCAATCTGAAAAGAGTTTTTTAGGACAGCATATTTCCAAGGAATGTGGAATAAAATGTGTGGTGAAAAGTAAGGAGCAGTTTGCTGAAGTTTGCTTGTTAGAATAACATTATTTCTAAATTAGTTCTTTCTCTTTTCCACATCCTTCATACCAGAGACATGGATGAACATGGGGCTACAAATTCAAGTTAGTCTGAATTCTGGAATAGAAATATCATATCAGTACATCAGAAAATAGAACCTACCTAATGAAGACTGTGTAACTCAGGCTGATACAAAATATTCTATGTGCTTAAAAAAAAAAAAACAGACTGTGAACGGAACAGTGAAGTTATCTCTGAAAGTAATTTATTTTCTTTCCATCAGAATAAGAGACAGCAAAGGAAAAATATTTGACTGATTAACCAAAACCTAGGACTTTCTACACAGTGCCCAGCTATTCTTATTTAATAAAAAGATTATAAAGGAGTATTTATAAGAAAAAATAAAATGTTATCTCTTTCCTATGAGTTTAATTTTGACACAAGGAAGAGCCAGGATATCTATAAGTTAATCAAGAAGAAAAGACAAAAAAGATGTCTTTGATATCTGTGAAAGCATAATCACATAGCGATTACATTTATTAGAAAACAGCAAATTTATACAATTAATTAGAGAGGGGAAACAAGGAAAAATATTAAAAAATACATAATCTACCTTTTGGTGGGGCTTTTAATCCTTTTCCTTCCATCCACATATGAGGGGAATCTTTATTTTTCTGTCTGCTTCCGTTCTACATGCTTGGTTTAAAAACCCATTGCAATCAAGGGAAACCCTGATCTCAGCATGCTTTGGATCAGACTTACACTGATAGGCATGGGCTAATTTGTGTGAGACATTTATAGTATCTTCTTCCTGCTGCACTCATGTGCAAAATTTATATTTCATTTTTTTGATGACTTCAGTTAATGAAGAATAGCTTTAGCTCATTTCAGATCATGTCCAAATATGCCCATTGGATGTAATATTATGGCTGAGTTCTCATTATAAAGATGCCATGGTAAAGATGATGTACAGTTTTTGGAGAGACGTTATCAGACTCCCTATGCTATCCATTCATTGTTCCATGGCTGAAAATATCAACAACAAAAAAAGTTCTCATTCTCTAACAAGAGGTTTCATAGGATACCAAGAAAACATCTGCAAGATAATTCAATGACCTCAGTATCTTCAAAGTTTGTACGGCACAGCCTTTTAAAATCCAGTTGGACAAACTTTTATAACTTGCCGTGTTAAAAAAATCAAGCCAAAGAGACAAAATTGAAGGTAATGTAGAAAGTGTGAACGAAGAAGAATGGAAGAATCTTAAAATCTGCATTAGTGCTGCTCAAACAAGGATTAGAAGCTTCTGATAACATTAACATAAATTTCCCATTGCTTTGGAGCAATCAGGTCCAGATGCCTGAAGCTTTCTCACAAAAATTGAGCTTTCTGAAAAATACAGAATAGGAAACTAAGACGTTAGGAATTAGATGAGAAAAAAAAATTAATTCTTCAGTATTCTTAACTTCTTTGTGTCTTACAACCATCATGGATAATTTTTTTTCATCAAATGGATTGAGATAATTAAATCTCTGATCCACTTCCCAGGGAATGGGCAATATAACATCCAAAATTTCTTGTAAGATGTTGAAATAAACCAAAAACTAAACATCTCTGAGGATGTTAAACCACATAAGTGACTTATCATTTTGCCTATAAAGAATGTATAGATATTCCTAAGACAAAAATCACTATGAGGTACTAGCAAAGGGCCTGATTATGTTTGCTTGGTATTAAAAGTGGTGGATGAGCCTCCAGTGCAAACGTCTAACCGAGTATTCCTGTTAACAATTTTTGTAACAATTGCTCCTATCAGTAGAACCAATCAACCTAAAAATAAAACGAAATCTAGTCTTTTAAAAATAACCTGCCTTTTACAAAAAGAAACACTGCTTAGCAATTACAAACTAAGCTTTTTCTTATATAAAGAATATACATTACAAAGACATGTCTCTCAAACTTGTTAAAATCATGTCAAAGACCTATATACTGTTCTTTTGATGTTACAGTTTTGCAATCAACAAAGTAAAGAAAGAGCATTATGCAGGAAATTACTGTTTGCATGAAATTAGGCAGAAAATATAAGAGCATTTGCTTTGAAACAACAAAGCCTTCTATTCCAAAACAGATTTATTGCCATAAACATGTTACATCAATAAATATTTTTGCTTGTTAAGCTAAAGTATTTTTACAAAGAAAACACATATAGGTTAAACAATAGCTCTAACTATCTTGAATTTGTGCACATGCTCATCCTTTTAGACTTTGTCTATAGTGCTCAATAAATCAGTTGTCTTGCATATTTTGAGTCAAAGAATTTAAGAACATCAGCTCTGATTGCATTGATTAAAGCGCAGTGTGGCAGACATGACACTGAGCCACATTACGTTAAGGAAATCCATCTGTGAAACATCTGGTGACTCCACCAGCTAGGAAGACAGGATTCCATGAGTTCCTCACACTTGCCAAGCTTTGAAACTCAAGTAATAAATATTCCCAGTAAAAATGTAATTTCAAAGTGAAGTATTTTGCACAACTCGAGTTATTCAGGGGACATACTTCTATGGTAATATTTTTGAGGAGAGTTTTGAACTTTTCTTCCCATTCATGTAATTTATTAAACCATTTCAAATAAATTGCTGCTATTTAGATCAGATTTATGGCAACAAAATTTTGAAGGAACTTTGAGAGAAAGCAGCTACAGTGTATACTTCATATTCTTTCCCCCACTGCATACAGCTTCTTGATTTTCAGATATTATTTTATAGCCTTATTTTTTCCCTTGAGCTCCAAGACCTAACACTAAGGGGCACCAGAGAACTGAACTGCATCAGTTCAGATCCATCAGGAACTAACTACTGCAACAAAGTTTTAAGTTATTCACAGTGCGTGCTAGGTGGAGAGAATGGGGCTTTGGGTAAAACACAGAAGGCGAAACAACAGTTTTGAGTGACGTATTCTCTGTTACAGAAAACTGCCACTGGAAAAGCAAGCATGTGCTCGTTTTGAAAATATCAAATGCATGATTATAGTTTATTTGTAAGGGATTGAAAAAAAACTCTCACTCTATTTTTCCATACAAAAGTTGGGAAACGTGTGAAAATATTACGTGACGTGAAAATGGATTTTTTTTGAGAAGTCGAATATGTCTAAACCATCCTAGCTAACTGATTCTGAGTATATTTGCTTTGATCTTAGACAAGTGTAAGCAGAGGAGCAAAGACTTAGGAATTCATTTTTATATTAAGTTTCAAAGGAGATGAGAATACTAGCACATTTTTATTTCCAACTCTTGAAGTTTCACTATGGAGATAAAGAACTTCATCAATTTCATTGAGCATTGAAAAACTGCCTATCATCCTCTGATTTTCTCAACTGGATGAAAGGGAAACAACATGAAAAAAAAATATATATAAATTAAGCCTGTTTGCCAGGTGTGGACTCCAAAGCCAACTTTCTTCACCTCAAGTTTGTCTGTCAAACACAGAATAATTACTGTCACTGTTACTGTCACTGCCACATATCTTAGGAGAGCACATTTTGAAAATCTCAGACCTGATGTCAGGAATCTGCTGCTTATCCCAGTTGTTTTTGGTTTGATTTGGCTTTTTTTTTTTTTTTTTGTCCTATATTTCTGTTTCAGTCCCTTTATTCTAACAAGAAATGCATAATCAAACTAGCAAAAGGCAATGAAATAAATGATGCTACATCTTATAGTAGCAAAGTTGCCCTGAATGTTTTTTAAAAGCTTGGTCACAGCCTTGCCCCAAAACAGAAGGCATTACAAAAAGGCAAATTCTCCACAAAACCCAGTATATCAAACCATTTCAATCAAATGTCCAAGACCAAAATTAATAATGTGCCATTAACAGACAGTGTGGGCTGATTGAAAATTGCAAAAAACCCGTTCTGATTCAAGTACTGTAGACCTTTCTTTACAATATAAACACTTAATAAACACAGTCTCTTTAAATATCCTATCAAAATAAAATCCATAAATTACTTCTGCTTGCTGTAGTATTTGACTCATAAATTTTGTAAGGCCAGATGAGACCATTATGATAATGCTCTTTGATCCTCAGCATAACACAGGGCATGGAACCTTGCTCAGCAATTCATACCTCAGGTCTGCATCTTCTGTTTGAAGTTCACTATCTCTTTTTGAAAGACATCTAGCCTTGATTTACTGCTCAGTGACAGAAATTCCAGCACATTCCTTGGTGAGATCACCCTTCTGTTAATGACTGCTGCAGATAGACAAGGTACAAGTTTCGTTTTCCTCTGATACGGTTTAGTCTGAGGTCTTTACTCACTAAACTTTTTGAAGCTGGATTCAAGAACCATCAGCAAGCTGTATTCATTTACAGACCATGCTTGTTAGGAAAAAAGTGCTTTCTTTAACCAAAAAATGGAGCACAGTCATTTTTTGTGATATATTGTGCACCTTTGTCAAGGGCAATTATCAGTACCTGAGGACAGAGAAAGTCTCTGGAACAAGGAAAAATATGGTTTCTAAATCTTCTTCCAATTCAGTGGATAAATTAAAATACACATCTTGGTTATCCTATCCAGACAGCATACTTGATGTCTCGAGGTGAATACCAGGTCATTTGTTAATGTTCAACCTCTAGTTGGCACCTTCTCTTGTCTTATGTGTGGGATCCAAGTTTTTCTGTTACTGTTACATTAAGGTGCATTAAGTGAGCCAGAAGAAAAGAGTGAGATATTCTTTGGAGTGTCCAAAGAGTATGTTTATTTGAGCGAGAGACCTTGCTGGTAGGGGACAGAAGATGTTTGAATCTCTACTCTGAGTCCAAGTGGAGATCATCATCCCAGGTGACTTCATCATCCTAGAAGATGGGCTAAGCCTGGCCCCTCTGTCTTTCTCTCTAAACAGTGATATCTAAACAGGGAAACAGACAGGCAGTTTTACCCAGCCCATTGGCTGAAACAGGGTTTTGCAAAACTTTTCTAGGGGAACCAGCTTGGGGTTTATGGTCATTTTGTTTTACATCTCTCTGAGAGACAGGCAATGGTGTTCAGGCATTTTACTATGTGGCCAAAACTGGTCAGGATGCAGAGCCTGTATATGCCATTTGTGATTTGCTGTGACAAGGACAGACACGGAGACAGACCTCTCCAGCCACCATCCTGCGTGGACATGGTGTTTCATGGCCACAATGGGAAGGAGACCCTGAAGGAGAGAGGGCTGGACAGTAGTACTGAGCAGTCCCTCCGGTGAGATGAGTAGAAAGAGTTGCATAGAGGAAGCCCTTTGGAGGGTCCATGTGGTCCCCAGTGCCTCTCCCACCTCCTCCTCCTCAGGCAGGAGGAGGCAGAGTTGCTGCTGCTGCCAATGCGCCAGGATAGAGCGATCTCGGCGCGGGAGGAGATGACGCAAAAGGCAGAGCTCCCCCCAAAAAAGTGTTTCTCCAGGACGAAGATGGCGGCAACTTAGCCCAGGGGCCCAAGATGCCTGTGCCCATCGGGGGCCCCCAGCCAGGCAGTTCCGCCCCGTGCGCCCGGGGACACCGCGCCCGGCGGCAGCAGCGGCGGCAGCCGCAGCCCATTGTCACCAGCAGCGGCGGCGGCCCCGGCAGCCTCCTCCTCCTCTTCCTCTTCCTCCTCCTCCTCTTCAGCATCCTCGGCAGCGCTCCGGGAGCCCTGCAGCAGCGTCTCTCCAGTTAGAGCGGAGCGGGGAGAGAAGAAAGAGACTGAGACAGCGGTGCAGGCATCTGTGCCGCGGCTCGGGGCTGAGGAAGAGGAGCAGCGGCGGCAGGGAGGAAGAGGAGGCGAGGAGCCCTCCCGTAGCCGTCCGTCGGCAGCGGGGGACGCGGCATGCGGTTGTCCGGGGGCAGTGGGCTTTTCTCAGGAGGGAGATGGGGAGCTGCGATCTGACCATGCCTGGGTGAGAGGGGGAAAGGACCAGTCGCGCAGCCCCGCCACCACCAACTATCACCACCACTACCACCACCACCACCACCACCACCACCATCATCTCCTCTCCCTCCTCCTCCTCTCTCTGCGTTATTGCTCTTATCTTCTCCACGGCACTCCGCGTTGGGTGGACTGGGGCTGTTTCGTGTGGTGAGACCAAGGCAGAGCCGCCGGCGAAAACCAACAATATCTCGGAGGAAGAAAAAGAAGAAAGAAGAAAAAAAAAGAAAAAGAGAAAGAAAGAAAAAAGAGGAAGAAAGAGAGAAGGGGGAGAGTGGGAGAGAGAGGAAGAACAAGCGAGCGAGGGAAGGAAAGGCAGGCAAGAAAATCCCCCCAATCTTTTAAGTCAATGTATATTGTGGTGACACTGGCAAAGGAGCCCTCACGGTGGAGTCGGCCAGGGCTGTGCGTTCCCAAAATATGACCAGGGGTGCTTGGATGTGTAGTCGGCAGTATGATGACGGCTTAAAAATCTGGTTCGCACCCCGGGAGAACGAGAAACCCTTCACGGATTCAGAGAGGGCTCAGAAATGGCGACTGTCCCTGGCATCGCTCTTGTTTTTCACGGTCCTGCTCTCTGATCACTTGTGGTTCTGCGCCGAGGCCAAATTTACGGGGACCGGAGAGAAGGAGCAGCCGCCGCCGGAGAAGCCGGAGCCCGCGGAGCCGGAGCTGCTGGCGGGCATGGGGGAGCCGGCGCCCCCCGCGCCCCAGCTCCTCGCCCCCCCCTCGCCCTCCCTCCCGCCCTCCCCCGGCAGCAGCGGCGGCGGCAGCCGCGGCAGCCGCACCAACAGCACCGAGCCCCGGCACGGCAAGGCTGCTTTCCTGGGGAACTCCACCGCCAGGCCCCTGGAGACGTGCCCCCCCCCGGGCTCCTCGTCCGGGCAGTGCTTCAGCGTGGGCGACGCGGAGGCGGTGTGCCGGCGGCGAGGGGGGTCGGGGCGGCCGCGGGGCACGGGGCAGAGCCCGGCGCCCGGCTGGGACCTGACGGATTTTTACCTTTCCTTTTGTAATTCCTACACACTTTGGGAGTTGTTCGCCGGGTTGTCCAATCCGGACTCTTTGAACTGCAGTCTGGATGTGGTGCTGAAGGGGGAAGGCTCCTGCAGCCAGTGCGTCCAGGCTTACCAGCGCTACGACCAGCACGCTCAGGAGAAATACGAAGAGTTTGAGGTTATGCTCCAGAAATATTTACAGTCGGATGAGTACTCGGTGAAATCGTGTCCTGAGGATTGTAAGGTAGGAGCCCCTGCTGTGTTTCCTGTCCCTGGCTGTCGGGCTGGCGTGCCTCCCCCGGCTGTTGTGGCTGCCGTGGACCCTGTTGTGCCTGCTTCGGTCTGTGCCCCTGGCGCCGGCGGCCGCGGTTCTCCCGGTGCAGGAGATGCTGAGGAGGGTGTCGGCAGGGATGCCCCCCTCAGCGCTTTATTGACAGAGAGGAAGAGAGAGGGGGAAGCTTGAGAAAACGCAAAAAGAAGTGATCCTCGGTCCCCTGGGAGCGTAGCGCTGGATTTCCCCCTTCTCATGAATATGCGATTGGCTCCGGCTCGGCTGCCGGCTTCCAGCGGGCTGGGATGCGACTTGGCGGCAGGCAGCGACAGGGTCTGCATGACAATGAGCGGGGCTCGGAGCGGCGAGCGGTTTCGGGGCTGCCCGAAGGCGCTGCCCTGGCCGCCGGCCCTCGGGGGCAGGTTGTCCCGGTGCCCCGGGGCCGGGCCAGGGGAGCGCACCGGGGTTCCGGGGGTTCCGTCGGGAGCCCGGCCCCGGGGCTGGCGGTCCTGGACGGCGGCAGAGCGGTGCGGCGCCGGCCCTCCTCGGGAGCGGGACAGTGTTTTCAGGCGCTCTGGCAAAATCTGTGGAGCTGGGGAAAGCTGGAGGACTAGAGTGTCTGTTGACAGGCACCGCAGTGGCCCTTGGTTGGGAAGTGATGGTGACAGCGTTTCGATATGCTGTGGCTATTTCCTTTGGTGCCACTGGTGATGGCTCAGAGAGATCCAGAGGTTTATCTTTTCCTTTGCTAGAAGGCAGAGGGTCCCACTTTGGCTCTTGTAGTTGTTGCCTTCTCTTTACTTTTGCACAAGATTAGTTGGCCTATCTCTCAAGACAGGGCAGAAGAAAAGAGTTGTCCTCAGTACCTAAAATAACTAACTGCATGCTTTTCCCCCCTGTTGGAGTACTTGGTAGGAGGTTAATATTTCTATCCTGAACTAGATTATCTTATCTGTAGCACTAACTAGTCTGAATCAAATTCTGCTCTAGCAGTGGAACACAACAGAGCATGTGAATCACTGCTCTAAATGGGAGGCCTGGCAGTACCTCTGTCCTCTGTAACTTCAGCAGGGCCTTCTGAAATAATTTGATGGTAACAGCCTATGCCTAACAAATCCCATTCGCTAATAACTTAGTATAATTTGCACAAATAGTTGCCACAAAAATGGATTCAGAGTCTCTCCAGAAGTGGAAATAACCTGCTATCTAATTAGATAAAGTGGGAAAGTTGTTGTATTTATTTTTTCTTTCTAAACCTGACAAAAGTAAAGTAGACTTACCAGAAGTGTTACTCGACTGTTTTTAGATTGCAAACTGTGTGTGTACAAACTCATCGTATATATGCTATGTACTCAGTTGCTGATAATGTAAACATGTTTCATTTCCAGAGTGAATTGGATAAGTAAAAAAAGTTACCAAATGAAAATAGATATTTCTTGCTGGAAGGAAGTCTTTGTCATTTAAGTAGGTCTGTAATTGGAAATCGAGCTATTATTCCATGCTGCCAAACAAACAACATTTACATAAAGTGATTTTTTGTATCACAGTTTAGTTTGACTGAAGTTTACCACAAAGTGTTCGGTTGCTTTACAGAATATCAGGGTGTAAAAGGTGTTGAAAATGAACAGAACAGCAAAATTGCGGTGTTTAACGGTTTTCCCTTCACACACCTAACGAGGAGAAATACTTTTTTAATGATAGAGAATAAGTTGTTGACATTAAAATGACTGTGTGAAACTTCAATGAACTAGACAAATGACAGTGACCTACATTTCTGCGGTGCTGAGTGCCAGATGATATTGCTTTATGTTTTGAGAATTTGGCCAACCAATCTGTGTTAAAAATGAAAGGTATTTCAGAAGGCGAAAGGAAAAACACCCAAACCATGTGTGCAACTTAGTCTGTTTTCCCTTTCTCCGTGGAATCTGGTGGGCAGTGTGGATGGGGAGCGCAGTGGGGTGAGCCGCGGGGCTGGGCTGAGCTGGGCTGCGCTGCGCAAGAGAGGAGGACCAGGAGACCGCTGTCCAAGGTCCTGCAAAACAGCGCACACACAGCCCCGCGGCCAGGCAGCGGAGATGCCGCTCGCTGCCCCCGTGCCCTGATTTGGTGCTTCTGGGTCCCTCTGGGGCCTTTTGGTTCGTGCGAGTGGCTGCGAGAGCCAAGCGGATGGCACGTCCAGAGGTCTGACGTGTGTGTTCGTGTGTTTGTACATGGGCTGCCCTGAAGAGTGTAGAGGTGAAACTTGAAACTAGAATACTTTGTGGCTGGTGCAATATTTTGCTGGGTTTTCTGGTGTTTTATATATACTTTGGTTATGAAACTCAATCAGTACATTATTTTTTGGGTGTATGAGTGTGTAAATAAATATTAATTTTTTTGCATGTTGAATATTTAGCTAATTCTTAGATAAAGCATCAGAATAAAAAATATCCTGACATCTAGCTATGTGGTTGAGGGTACACACGTTATTTGTTGAATGTCATGGTTTATGTGGTGACATGCTTTTTCTTTTAAACAAAGTGCTAAAAATGCTGCCTTTACTCAATAGCCATGTAGGTAAGCCTTGCCTCAATATGATGAAAGTCTTGTTAACTAGCTTATTTGTATTTAATTTATTAATTTAGCGTTCTTGGAGGGCAGCTTTTTTCACAGAAAAAGTGAGATTTTCATCCAGTTGACCAGTTGTAGCTGATGATAAAAAATAATAAAATTTAGTCTGAATAACAGTCAAGCATAAACTTGCAAATGGGTGTTGCTTCTCCCTTCCCCAACTCACCCCAATACCATACACCATCCTCAACTCAGTCAGTTCTCATAGTAATGTGTGAAGATTATGATGCGTTTTCAGCAAATTATGCCTTTCCAGAAAGTACTATTGGTACAAATTGTACAAATAGTACATATCCAAAATACTTTTGATGCATGAGTATAAACCTCAGACTTTATGTTTTCATTCTTTTGTCTGAAACCAGAAGAAGATGAACTATACTTTGAATATATTCTGTCATCCACTACATGTCTTCTGGTCTCTGTAGCGTATTTTAAATTAATTGATTTATATTTATATACAGAGTTTGTAGACAGGAGTTGTTTGACTTACAGATCACATTTAGCTATTCTATGTGGTGAGTTTCAGTTTTAATATATAAGTATGCTCAGGGTTTTTTGGACTTGGCTTTTTTTAAAGTGTGCTGTCCTGTAAATAAGGTCTTACCATTAAGTTTTTACTGAGTTGCATTGGGGTTTTTGAAAATTTTGTAGAGAATGCTGACAATTTTTAAAATTTAGATAACTATTTTTGATGGTATCAACAAATATGTGTGTGCCTTCTATATTGCTTGTATGTCAGTAAACTTTATGTGTTGTTTAGAAGCTTGAGATATCAGTGTTGTCTCGCTATAAATCTGTCTCCAATTTATTTCTTATAAACTCTTCTTAAAGTCTGATGTCTCTATATATTGTTTCCTTCTCTTGATAGTCATATATTAGTAATGGTGAAACAGTAAACATAAGATGAATATTTTAATTTATTACATATTCAACTAGATGGTGAAACAAATTGCTGTGATTGACTGAATCACTAAAGTTGCACAGTAACTGGAAATCTGGGTTTGCACTTCTCCTTTTCTGTTTGAAATTTTATTCATATTTTAAAAAAAAAGTTTATGAAAACTTGTTATTGTCTATTATAAATTTGTGGTTATATTTGCAGGGTTTTTTCTTGGAAATATGTATAATTTCTTGGTTTCCAGAAAATCAATTTTATATGCAGCATGTCACACCATAGTATTCAAACAATTAGCAGAAACTGTATTGGTTTGACGTTGGAAGACACAGTTCCTCATTATGACTTGTCAGCCTTCTATCAGGGGAAATACTCAAGCTTTTATCCTTAAGGCAGCAGGCAATCGCTCTGTGGAATAAAAGAAAATTCTGGCTACTTCTGATTGAGAACTGGGTCAAATAACTAAGTAGGACATAAAAATGTAAAGATTTTGAATATTTTTTTTTTTTTTTAAGATGAAGCTTACATCTTTATGAGTAAATGTTAGAGACCAGGGCTTTCCTGGCAAATGTGTTTATTAATGTTTGAACAAGATACCGGTCATCTTTTTTGACACAGATTTCCTTAACCTAGTGCAAGTTGAGAGTGTGTAAAATGTGCTAGCACTAGTTAAAATATTGAAATGTATAATTCAGGTAAATGCATTATAATTAAAACAACATAAAAATAATTCATTTTCCCTTGTGGAATATCAAAGAGGAAAAATAAAAATATACCAGCTCTTCTTATATCAAGATTGCTAAAAAGCAAACTTTGGCTGACATTCTAGGTGCTCAACATGTACACAGAGATTTTTGGTTTTCAGAAATTAAATATCATTGGATAACTCCTGATTTGAGGATTATGGTATTGGTATCAAAAATATGCCATAGAATATACGAGTTATAATACTACTTAGTTGAAAAATGTCTGCCAATAAAGGCTTTCATCATTAAGCATAGATGGTATAGTTGATAGGAATATAGAGTTGACATTTATGTTACTGAAGAATTTTTTTTTGATCAAAGAACTGTGCTCAACAACTTTATTTGAGTAAGAGGGTGATTGGAAGTTATTTAAAACAATTAAAATCACATTTCTTCTTAGATGTTATCTGGAAATATCAAAGCCTATATGAATCATTACTTTCCTAAGATCTTTTTCCTAAACAGCATATGTAGTCTAATTAGGTTTTGATTTAAAATCTCTGTTAAGCTGGCAGAAAACAGCAGATGAGAAATACAAACCCAAAAGCTCAAATGATAAAAGAACCCTTCAGTTACAAAAGATCACATAGAGCAGCATCTGCCACAAAGTCAGATATTTCAGTTGCACATTTTAATCACATATTTATACAATGATAGTTCTACTCAAGAGTGATACCTAAGCTAATCAAAGAAACCTATACAAATTAAACCTTGAAGATCTATGCTTGTGGTCTAATACAAACAAGAAAAATCCCCATATTAATTACTGAACTAGTGCATTTTCTGAACCTCTTAAAACATAATTATTTATTTTAAAGCTCATTTGAAAATGAATACTATGCTGTATTAAAAAAATACATGATACTTAAATGTTTACACTTTTAAAAACTTCAGTATAAAATGATGTGAAACTAATGTGATTGTATAAATTGATGTTCCCACATTTTTATGGTTTTTGATGTTATTTGTTGGGTGTTTTTTTTTTAAAAAGTAAATGTTGAATTCTTTTTCAAAACTAATTTAAGACAAATATGTGGATGAATTTACTATAACTCTTCTTGTAGTATTGGTATAATACAAGAAGCAAATCTGACAATGTGCTAAAGAATTTGTATTTTTGCCTAAAATCCTAATACAGCAGTCTGTCTCAGTCTCCTATTTTGAGCTAGATGAGTGGTACTACACTCCAGGAAGACTATACACATGCTTGTGGTCAATCAATTGCTTAAATATTTTACTGGATTAGGGTCAGAACTCTTCACTCCCAAAAGAGAAATTCCACAGGGTGTTTTTTCCAGAAGTGTTTTAATCCCACCTAACTTTTAAAACTTTGCGTCTAGTTGATCATCGTGACACTCATCCCATTCATAGTGTCAATAATGGGTACATCATTCCTGATTTAGTTAAAAAAAAGGACTGCAGATAACTAGCACAGAGTAATTGAACTGGTTTCCACCTGAATCCAGTAACCACCATTTAATATTTCATGGTATTAGCATCACATAGTTTAGGACCTCATGGCTCTACCCTCAATTTCACTTGGTTCACTTGTTCTCTTTACAAGCAGTGTGCTTCACATGCACCTTGCAGAGACTGTGACAAACTTGCTTCTTCATATCAGGTTCTTCTGGGAAAGGTAATCAAAATGCAAATTATAGTTCTATCACTTATCCTGCCTAAAAATCATTTGGTCTATACTTAGTAATTTATAACTTCAGTCTTGCACTAAGATCCATAATGTATTTAGTTCTGTGAATTGCCTAAAAGGCAAAAAAATAACTTAGAAGCTGAATTCTTAAGTATTACTTTTTGATAAATATCTGTCATAACACCCCAGAAGAAAAATAAAGAAAAATAAAGTAATCCAAATTACAAAAAGAAAGAAAAAAAAAGCTAGACATCCATTATGGATATTCACAAAAAAAATTAGAAAAGTTTAGATTCTCGTTGAATTCAGCGGAGAGGCATAGGTAATTCTAGAGTCTAAGTCAGTTGATAATGAAGTGGATATCTAAAATAGGTCAGATGGACTATGCCCTAAAATACTTATTTCATGTCTTTTGTCTCTAAAGAGGACATACTATTTTATATCAGGTCATTTTATATCAGATACACTTTCACCCACTGTTGACCTAAGAAGTCATATTAGATAAATCCTAACAAAGGGATTTTGGTAAAAAAATTAAGTTTGGATGAAATCATGTTCATATGCAAAATTTAACTGTGAAAAGGTTTGTAAAATCCTGTTACTTGGGCTGTCCTGCATCAACCTAGTGAAATCAAGAGTCTATTTCACTTCTATGATATCTATACTCTGTTGCTGAAGAATGTGTGAGCTATGTAATCTGCTTCTTAGGGATGAGAATGGGAAAGGGCCTTGTATGATGTAACTGCATTGTCATCACTTTTTTTTGAGAGCGAAGACCATGATAGTCTACATATGAATTTTCCAGTAATTATTTCTGTTGAGAAACTAGATAATAACAATTGTAGGTCATTTTCTTAATAGACGTTTTTGCAGGTAGATCTGCTAGAGATTATTTCTCTTATACTCCCTTCTCTCTTTACAAGGAGGGTGAATTTTTATTTTGGTGGAGGAGGGGGAGGGTAGAGTGTCCATGGATAAGAATTTCTTCCCTTAGTCCAAATCAGAGGAAACTCCCAAGACTACCTAAACTCTCTCACTCAAGAAACACATTTATGCCACTTCACTACAGTAAGCATACTGTACTTTTCTATGTACTTTTCACTGTACTTTTCTCTTGTCAGAACTGTAGAGCAAACATCTCTAAGTGAGAATGTGTGTGAGCTTGATTTCCTTAATAGCATCAATCAGTTAGATGTATACAAGCGTAGTGAGGCACTGGAGACATATTCTGTCTTGCAGAGAGATTTGATTAATTTGGAGATACGTTAAAAAAATAAAGACCAGATTTCTTTTTGGATTTGTGAATTCATCTTCTTCCCAAACAGGGTAGGTATGTGAAATATGTGGATTTCTCTTTTAGAACATGCACACTGAAGAGCTGTATCCAACTAGCTCCCAGTCCATAATGACAAAAAGAATAGGCCATAATGTAAGTGGCTCTGAAGTGAGGCTGATCAGCTCTTGATACTCTCCCACTCTTCATCCCATCTCGTCTCCTCTCCTTCATCAAAACTGATCGACACGTGTTGAAAGCTGAGTTTGATGTAAGATTGGCCCAAAGCCTTTGTAGAACAATCAGGTATGACCCTTTGAAGCACTGATTGAATGCAAAAAAATTGTTGGGATGAATGGTGATGATAAATGCTGAAGTGACAAACTTCAGCAGTTATAGATGAATATTTTGATCCTTTGAAGTGTCTTTGAGAGCCCGATGGAAATGTTCACCTTTAAAATACATTGATTCTGAGAGTTGATTCAGAGGCTTCATTTTTAGAAGAAAACTTCATTATTAAAAAAAAAAATATGGTAAAGATGATCTGAAGTTACCAGCAAACAATATGTTTCAGTCTAGGTTTTCAGAAGTTCTCAGAAGCTTGGAAGTCATTGTGGACGTTTTAAATTACTTCAGCAAAATTAGAAGGAAATGGTACCAGACAGGTCACAAATTTTAAAAAAGGTCCAAATTTTCACTTTTGTTATATGCTATTGGCATTTTAATGATTTTTTTTATATGTTGTGATTTAGGAAATTTCATTATATCAAATACATCCATTATAAAATTTTTCAAAGGGAAAAACCAGAAATTGTATTATGTTTGCATTTGGAATGTGAATATATTGCAGCTTTTAGGAGATATTTTCCATGGAGGAAGTATGATATCTAGAGTGCTTTTTAAATGCATGTTTAATTCTTGTTGATCCTCTGCATGTTAGATTAGATGTTGCCTTCAATTTGCCTGAACACTTATGTAAATGGTATCTTGGGCCTGTCAACAGACTTCATCTCTGTTAAGCATCATAATGAAGTATCTTTATTACATTTTAAAGATATTAGCAGTCCAGAATCAGAGGGCATTCTTCATTAAGCAGATAGGAAAAAGATTATATACTTAAAAAAATATTTTTCCCATTTTATTCATTCTTTTAGGAGAATAAAAGAATTTCTAGTTTGATGATTTGCTGATCATTGCTCTATATTGGTTACTTTGCTCTCTGTGTTTAGGGGGTTACACTTAAAGGTTCTTCTCAAAAAAAAACCTCCCAGAATTTGTATGAGATGTATTTATTTAGACAAACACTTGGATTTCAAGGGAGAACTTGAGCAATTCTGAAATACCTTAAAATATATATTAATTTAATTACATATCTAAGAGACCTCTGTGTGTAGTAATAGACAACTAAATGTAAGATGATAAATATAAAAATTTATCCATATAAACTTATTTTTCATGATGAACAGTATACCAGATGGAAAACCTTTTGCTAGAGTGAAAAGTATATTCTTAACTTATTAATTGATTTATTATGCTCATGTGTCAAGAAAATATAATATTTTACAAGTATAACTTCATTTAGAGGGGTATTTTTTCACTGTTAAAGTAACATTTTCAAAGACACTAAAATCATCTCTGCTGAGACAAATTTTTTGTATTTTTATACACATACACTGGATTAAAATAACAGATGTTCTTTATAATAAAACCCAGCTTGCAGAACAACAAAATGTTGCTCATGAAATTCTAGCAAATGAAAAGTCCAATTTGTTTTTTAGGCTAGTTGTATTGAGACTAAATAATACAAGTATATATATTTAAAAATATGCCGTCAAAAATTGCATGCAGATTTTGTATGAATACTCTTAACATTGCCTTCCTATATATTTGGTGAAATTGGATTTCTGTATAGAAGGGCTTCAGGATAATGAAGACATAACTGGAAGCAAAAATTCTTGTGTATTGAATGACTTGCAACTTGCTATGTAACTGACTGTGGTGACAACTGGTATAGCACATCATGCTTCAAAAGTAAATTATTTTTAAAATACAAGAGAACTGTAAGTTCCAGCATATATTATCAAAATGATGGCAATAAAATTATGCATGTCAATTGTAATCTTTATAATAAAAATATCTTTAAAGAATCCCAATTCATGTTTTGGTAAAGATTAAAATCTCTGAAGTGTTTGAAGAGAAGTATTACTGTAACATCTGTTTAGAATACTGATTGTTAGTAAAGTCCTTAAGCAAGTTTCTGGTGGTTTCTCAGTGGGATGTGTCTGTACTGATTTTAGTCGTATAAAATCCAGGAAATCAGTGTAATCAGTGGAAAAAGATTCATGTCACTAGAACCTCATTTACCAGCCTTTTTTATTGTATAGTAAAGTACCCCAAATGCATCTATTTTGGGATATTGCAGATTTTATATCTCTAGAGGTATAAACCCATCCTTTCATGCTTTTCCATTCATACTATGTTCAAGCTGTAAATATTGTGGGACAGTGCTTTAATGAGAGACTGGTCAGCTTTTATTACAGGCAAGTTTTTTTTTTGCAGAAGGGAACAAATATGGGAAGCTCACAGCATCCTGTGTGTGGGGATGCCCCAGCACATGCTGCCTGCCTGGAACTTAGAAGCTCTGCCCTGGAGCAGGGCCAGGGCTGAGGATATATGAGGATTAGATTCCACTGGCTTGAGGTTCTGCACTTAAGAAAGGGAAGCAAGTAAAAAACATAGCCAAGCTCCCCTGGGATTGCCTTTTAAAATTCTTCATGCATCCAGAGATGAGAGATGTTCGTTTCCAGTCCTGTTCTGCTCTGGAGTTAAAGTCTTGATATAATATTTCTACAGAGAACCTGACAGAATTGGACCATTATTATGAAGAAGCAGGAATTTCTCAGCAAGGTACATTTGAAATATTAGACAAACTACATTCAAAGCAGAACCAATTTTTGTTTTTTGTTTTTAGTTGTTTTTTTTTTAATTTATACTTTCTGATGTAACAATCCTTGGGGAAATGACCCCTATTATAAGCTGAGTTTAGCTAATAAGATATAGTATAGCACTGGAGTTCGGGAAATGAGACTTCCTGTTCTATATTCCAATTCAGTTAGAAGTACATTATGGTTTCTTTTGTCTCCATTTGAATCTCATAATTGTTAAAGCTGAATCTTATAAATGCACATTTTTTTTTGTGGCAACCTCACTGTATTAATGAAATGAAATCATTGATGTTACAACAGCTTTTTAAAATCTAGGTACTGAGATAAATTCCTGGGACCATAACAGAGTAAATGTACTGCAGCCAATCTCTATATGACAGATAAGAATTTAAAATATTATTTTATTTTCATTTGTAAATATAGATCAATTTTCTTTAGTCAGCAATTCACAATGACATAAACCAGGACTAACTCCATTGAAATAAATGGCTTTGCTTGAACATAATGCTGTGTTGAGAGGAGGAACACGATACGTTTAAAACACAAACATATGAATTCAGAAGGACAGTTTGACTCAGGCAGATTTGTTTTACACACCTTGCTACAGAAAACAATATTCAGAGTGCTTTAAATGCTCATTTTCCTGTCTTTGACTGACATTACTAATTTGTTATTGTTGTTAGATTGATGTTTTTTTTCCCTTTCCTTTGTTGTTGTACTTGGTCTTGATTGTGTTCTCTTATTCTATTGATTTTTCAGGCACTGCTGTAGAAAAATATTATGAGCTTAAGTTTTTCAGTTATCCAGGGAGAGGAAAACCTTGAAGAAAACAAGGCAAAAACATTTGCCTTTTCCAGCCAAGAGTGTAGGTCACCCACCAGGGTTAAAAGGAGAGATGATGATCAGTACTATTGCTAGTTTAAATCCAGAGAAGATGCTTTGATTGGTGAGAAGACGCTTTGTATTTATGCTGGCAAAAAAACAGCTAAAATTTTAGTGTAAGTTGAAGAATTGATCAGGCAATGGAAGTTTTGCTCTGTGGTACACTTCAATGTTAATAAAAAAGTGGCAATTTTTAACAATGACTAAAATAAAAAATTGCAGGTTTGATACACATGTACGTATGTATGTGTACATGTCTTAAAGGAAGAGGAACAAAGAATTTATTGATGTAGGATCAAGCAATCTAGAGAGGCTAGGCCAGTCCTGCAGCAGAGTACTATGGAAATCTGAAAAGTCGCAAATTATGTAAATTTAAGAAGCTCAGAAAAATGCAACAATTGCTTCTAAATTGTCTTCTTTCAGGATTTGTTTGTTTTCTGTGTGGAAGTGTAAATTATATAGGGTGTTTTCTTTCTTCCATCAAGAAAGATTCCACAGTAAAAGTATGTGTATTCACATAGACATCTATTGTTAGGATGCCCACTAACCCTGTCCTACATTGGTCTTCACAAATTCATTTGTAGAGACCCTATGTGGAATATTTTAGATTATTTTTGTTTCTGTTTCTCTATTTGCACATTATAACAAAGTTTATTGCTCTGCTTATGTGTGGGGTTTTTTTTTAAGACCAGCATATTTTGATCACTGGGATATCAGGTTTCTATTACTGTTGTATAAAGTGATTTTTATATTTTTTTTCTGAAATATTTTAAAGGGTAAAAGGGTATTGCTACCTTGTGCAATATAATCATGAATTACAGTGGTTTCCTAAATATTTCATTAAAAGTTTTTTTTATTTATTTTCTGATGTTTTGTTTCTTTCAAATTGCTACAGAAACAGTCCTCTTTAAATTATGGTATGAAAGTAAATATTTGCAGCATGATTTTTTGGGTTTCGCGCTGAATAGTTTTTAATATACTGATTTGAAGATAGCCAATAGAAGTTTGGGATGGAAAAGATACAGTAATTTCACGATTATAAGCTGCACCTTTTTCATTGAAGAATCC
>VRYO01002772.1:56931864-56978515 GCA_009812075.1 Sialia sialis | reverse complement strand
GCTTATAATCAGGTGCAGCTTATATTTGTGAAATTACTGTATTTTTCTTTTTATGTAGTTGTTTAGAACTGCAGGATAAGGATATATGTTTTGTGGTTTGACCAAAATCTTAACTGGTAGTGAAGACCAGTAGCTCATAGGAAGGAATGTGATAACTGTGAATGTCAGTAAGCTTTTTAAAAAAAAATTGTACTCCTGAGTACAGGGCAAAGTATATATTAATACAGAGATGTTTGAAATAGTATTAAATGTTCAAAAGAGAACCAAAAGACTGGAACACTTTAGAGGGTTTTTAAAATTTTTTTTTCCCCTACAAGTAAAGGCGCTACTGGGAAACTCAAATATTACAGTAATTCAGCAGTGGAGGAGTCCATAGTGTGCAGGTGCACCATGAACTGCAACTGTGATACTGCTCAAAGGGCTGGTCCTGCTTCACACTCTGTTCTTGACTTTGTATCTTAATAGAGTTTAAAGGCAGCTATTTATTTTTTATAGAGTCTGTACACACTGGGCAGCACAGGCAGCTGCCCTCACGTTGTCTCCACCAGCATCTGAGTTCAGGTCTGAGGTGTGCTTTGGAAGCTTCCCACTCACTCCCTTTGCCACTCTTACTGCCCCTGGATTCACCACCCAAACTGGAATGCTGTCTGCTGAAAGCAAAGGCATACAGGTGCCCAAGAAGTGCACCTAAAGAGAGCTACAGGCACTAAGGGATGTGCAGTCCCTAAAAGGGACCAGGGTAGCCCAAAGCATAGCTGTCAAAACACATGTAGTGTGGGTACCAGGCTCTTGGCACAGTTTCAGTTTACAGTGTCTCCACAGGGCCACACTCCTTGTTAATATTCATATAGTTATAGTTAAAGAGGCTGAAATTAAACCTGGAGATAATTCCTAAAGTATCTCCGCAATTTCTTTAGGACTGCATCTCAAGGCCCTGAGCCAAATTGCTGAAATTATTCACTGCACCTGGCTCTATATAATCATGGCAGTAGTGATTGTGTATTATCCTTTCTAATTTTTTTTTTTTCTTTTATCTTCTGTTGGCATGCCTATGAAGGTGCTGCAGATTTCTGCTCTATGCTTTCCCTGTATCTGCCAAGCCTCTGTGCAGCAGAACCACTGCAGCTCTGCTGCATTTTGGGTCTGCCTGTGTCCTCACCGTGGATTTCACACGGACATAAGGCTGAACAGAACTGTCAGTGCTTCTTTATGTCAATTCTTGAGTTTTTAGTTTTAGAATGGTGCAAAAATATCTAAATAATCATGAAAAGGAAAAAATATTTATGAGGGAAATTGGCAGCAATGAAACTAATCTGTCCTGTCTTCATATAATACTGCCCTCATTAGGTTCTAATCTATTTTCTTGTTTCCTGCAAAAATAAAAAGAAAAATATACTATGATGCAGTGTTCAGGCTAGATTTTAGGTAGCCACTGAACTGACAATTAGTAATGCAGGAAAGCCTAAGCAGCTGATTTTCTTTTTTAATTATTTCAATTTCTATGAGATAACTTCATTTCTTTTGGATTTTTTCAGCATGCAAGACAAAGGTGTGTCTATGTTATGGATTGATATTATTTTTCTTCACAGAGTAAACCTTTTTCTTTGAATGATTAGAAAGTACTCTTCAGTTCATAAGAAAATAGGACACTGGAAGAATATTTCTCTGCTGACAGAATATTTACTGTTAGTATACAGGGAACTACTTCCTTTCCAGTTTTTTGTTATTTAGGTATTTTTATTATAATATGCCCAGTAATTGCTTTTGAACCCTGAAATTTCATGCCATGTATTGAGTTAGTTTAAATAAATTTAATGGACTTGTAGGAAGAAACTTATTTCTTGTAGAGGTCATATTCTAATAGCGACAATGGTCCTGAAAATCTGTGGGGTTTTAAAAAGTTTTTAGCCTTTGGTGACCATCAGGAAGCTTTCTTACCTTTTCTCTAGTTGAAACCTGAGCAGGGATAAAAGGAGGCAAGAAAACTGATATACTGACCTAACAAAAATGGATAAAAAATAATTGGCCGAAATAGTAGTGTGTGTGATTGATCAAAACATGAGGGAAATACCTGCCAGGTGATCATGACTTTCTGCACCACCAGATGTTACTGACCTGACCAGGAAGGGAGACCCTGCTACAGAGACAAGACATTGCCCAGCCAGCAGGAAAAGCAGTCAGGGTGGCAGACAGCCAAAACTGCAGATGTTTAGCTGAGGTCAACATAGAAGTAGACAGAAAATATATTCACAGAAGACTTCAGTCAAATGTATCTCAGGTTATACTCGTGTTGCTTTACCCTGAAGCCTGAAGGAGCTGATACTGAAGAATCACAAAACTAAAAAGAGTTGTGTTTTTTAGCAAGCAGGGTGTAGGAGCTGACATACTACACTGCTCAGTGATCTGCTCTGGGAATAAGCTTGGAAGGTAAAATGAATTTTACACCAGACCAGAAAACTGTCGGTTTGTGAAGTTTCTTCTTAATTCATATTAGGCAGTAGACAATTTATCATGCTTAAGATTCAATAAAATAATTTTCCATATTCTTTTCTATTAATATATTTTCATACATGAAGGAGTATCTTACTGTTAGAGATAAATTCCACTTTCAAAGTACTTAGAATAGTGTTCAAAATATTAATTTTCTGTAAATGTGTAGCAATGCACCAAAGTTTCATCAAAATCTGGTTCTTGCTGTTTCATGCATCACATCTATTGGTTCTTTTTAAATAAATGAGTAAAGATTTTTGCTCCTATAGTTCTTGCTGATTTTTTTTGTAGCTCCTCTAAATTTTTTTTATATATACATATCTAGTGGCAAACTGTTAGACCGAAGTGGAGACTAGGGTAGAAGTAGTTGGTCACATTTATAAGAATTATATTAAAGAGGTATAGCTAAACCAGTAATCAAATCAAGGAAAATATAATTATGAATATATTGAAATACTAGTAGAGGGATATGTTGCCTATTTGCTCGTTTCACATACAGTTTATTGATGTATTGATGGCTACTGACTGATAAACTGCATTTAAGTGCAGTTTCTTGTTTAACAGAAGGATTTTATTTGTATGTTGCCCATATCAATGAGAATGTGTGAACATTTGCTGTAATACAAGAGTTTCCTACATCTCTAACACATTACATTGTGTGTGTTACCTGTGATTCTTGGCAAAAAAGGATGCATGTATCAAGTCTTCATTCATTAAGATTTTGCTCTTAGCAGCTGCTTCTGGTAGACACTGTTTGACACATTAATTATCTAAAGGACACTGGTACAGGCCACACTTCCCGGTTTGATGCAGCCAGGGCTGTCCTAAACACATCTCTAACTTGTGCCCATGAGTGGTAAAGATGACAATTGGAATAATCTTTTAGGGTATAGCTATAGTATTCCCTGCATTGTTTGTCACTACCCAGCCTTTTCTCTTTTCCCTGCCTTAAGCTCCCTGCCAAACCAACCTCTCCTGATAAGTTTGGCTGTGGGTCTTTGATGCAGTAATATTCTGTACTAAAAAGGACACTTTTCTGAAAGGGGGAATAAAGTATGGGTATCCATGAGGGAAGACCTCAAGCTGATGATGTATAAAATTTGAGATAGGAATAAGCTGTGTGCCCAAGAAATAGAAGAATATAACTGCAAAGGTAGCTGGACTTTTCATTTATTGCTTGTGTTGGTTTCTGGCTTGCTGTACTGAACAGTGTACTTTGAGGAACTTTTATGGATAAATCCACAGAAAAATCAAAGTCCTTCATTAAAATGGTGTTACCTTTCAACTTGACAACATAAAATGCGGAGTTCTATATCTTTGATTTAAATAATAATTAAAAACAATTGTCTGATTTAAATATGCTATTTTCAGTTTTGCCAAATACTTTGTCTTATAAAGACAGTTAAGTAATTAAATAATTTGGTTAATTTTTGATTTAAATTTACTTGTACTTATTATGTCTTTTTAACCTCTTCATTTAAAGGTGCCAGACTTCATCCCTAAAAATTAAATCTCAGCCTTTGTAGCCTTTATGCCTGTACTCTTCCATTTTTTCTTCTCTGTCTCAACAATATCTTTGTTTTAGATTGTGATTAGTATCAAAGAAGTATTTTCATTGATCTGTGCATATCAAGAGGATCTTCCTCCCCTTCAGTGGTCATACTGGCTGTTTAAATTCTATATGAAGTATTTCATATGGTTCTTTGTGCTTCTATTAGGCTTAGCTGTGCTGCATTCCATCTGCTATTGTTTTCCCTTTCATTGAGCTCTTTTAAGCAACCTAAAAGCTCCTTGACCTGTTTTGGCCTTAATTAACCTAAGACTTGTTGTGTCCATTGTAAACATTTCCATCTTATTGTTACTACCATTTCCAGATGATTAATAAATAGATTAAACACTTTCATCCTTTGTAAAGAACCTGAGGGCACCCTGCTGTTAACCTTTAGCCACATGGAGTAGAGACCACTAATAAATGCATTCTGCTTCCGTGTTCTGCTTTTTGTAGTTGATTTCTAGTCAATGACAATGCTTTACTTCTCATCCTGTGATTACTTAGTTTCTCTAATAGCCTAATGTGGGAAGCATTCTCAAAGGCCTTTTGGAAGTCCAGAAAATCTGTATCTGCCAGTTCTTTCTTACCTGCTATTTATTAACATGCCAAAAGAATGCTAACAGGTTAAAGACATATACAGGGCATTACGGCTTCTAACTTTGATCCACTTTTGCTTTTAATTGGCTTCTCAATTATTTCTGCAGTAATATGTATGTGAAGCTGAATTCTTTCCCAGCCTCTCTCAGGAGGTACATGAAGATCACTGCTGTCCTATGTAGTTCAGCATACTAACAGATTTCAATGGGAAACTGCATAATTGTGAATTTCTTTTGACTAATTTTAAATTGCTTTGAGAGTCTTGAATAAAGAATATCCCATTCCTGAGATACATTGATCTTTTATTTATTGATCCATTCCAGGAATTCCTCTTAAGATACTCCAATCATCAAAAGTTAATTTTCTGTATTTGGTAACTCCAGTAGATCCTTGGTGCTATGAAACAAAAAGTGATATGAAAAATAATATGCTTTCTCTTCCTTACTCTTATCTTGTTTAGTTTCCCCTTTAACTTTTTGGGTGGGGAGTCATGGTCTCTCTTGGTCATATTTTTTGAACTTAGTTACTACATATATTCTCATTTAACCATCCCACTTCCCTCTTCAGATGTACCTGTCATTGTTTATGCATCTTATACACCATAGCCACTTTGTGCCAGGTGCACTGGAAGATCCACAACTCTTGCATTCCCAAAAGTAACTTGAAGCTTCCATGTTCAAAGATCTGATTGGGCTGAAGTGTAGTTTATCTATTTTATTTTTACTTTTAGCTCTGCACCACTTGGAAGGGAAAGTAACATGTTTTCCTCAAAGATCAGTGCAGAATTGGAGCCTTGTGTGCTGGGTCATGCAATAGCATGATAGCTGGAAAGGGAATAACATGGTAAACTTACATTCTGATGAGAAATCTAGGACAAAAAAGAATCCTGGGAATTCTTGCTGGTACACTGTTTCTAAGTACTTGCTGTCCAAATCTTTCTCCCTGTATGTGTTGAAGCATCTATGCACACACATGCCTCATTTTCTCGGGTGTTTCTTTATAAAACCATTGCAGTATGCATGGAACACATTCACTCAGAGAAGCAAGCAGGTTTGTTCTTTTTTTAAAAACTCTGTCCTCCAAAAACCCAACAGGCTTGGGGTTGCCATTGTCCACTATTGTATAATTGCTTGGTAGCTGGAGCACTCAGTTAAGAGGTAGAGAATTTTCTGGGGTTACGTTCGGTGTCCTCCACAGCTTGGACATATTCAAAGTCACTTGAACATAGTGAAGCAGCGGGAATAACATGGAGTGGTAGCTGAAAGGCTTTTGATGAGAAATATATGGCAATAAGTTTCTCTGGCGTCAAAGCTGTGTGGTCTTTTTCTCTGTATTTTGAAATTTCCAGTTAGATTTTGCTGAGAACTTTTTTAATGACTAGGAATAATAATAATGATTCTAAGAGTATTTTGATAAAAAAATCTCCAAACACATCTGCTGAGTTATTTTTGATTTTATGTCTTGACATTGCTTTCACCTCATACAGAGCTCTGATGCTGCACAATCCCCTCCTCCTTTGAGCAAAGAAAGGTGCTTTTATGTCACAGAAAGTGTGAAGTAACTGTTCAAACTCTCCTACCTATCACATTAATGATTTTGGACTTAGGACAGAGCACTAGTGGAACAGCTAGGCTGTTTGAAGCCATTCCCACCTGACTATACCTACATCAATATATGCCCTCCAGGGAATGTTTTAAAGCATTAAAAGCTACAAGGTTTGAAAGTTTACCAAAGCTGTATATATGCAGCAAAAGACCCAGAGGAACTTTTGCCTCAGTAATAGCTTCTTCTGGGTCTTCCAGCATACACCAGGGCATATTACAAACATCAAAATATGCTCAGTGGATACAGGCTACATTTCAGTTCCTCCAGGGATGCTTTACAGTGATGGAAATAGAATCCCTTCTCTGTTCTACTCTCATAAGCATTCAAGTAGGAATTACTTAGGAGAACAGTCTCAGTAAACAGTGTCTAAAGGATATTAAGAGGAATGATCTGGCTTTCAGAGATGCTAAGCACTCACACACTGAGTTAGGACACAACTTAGGATCTAATTTCTATCACATGAGAAAAAGTTAACACAGGAAGAAATGCTTTCCAACTAAATTAAGACAATTTAATGTACTTAGTAGGAAAAAAATGTAGTCCTTTTTTGTGTATGAGTTTTTTTTTCAGATTTTTTTGCTGCTTGCCAGTGATCATTCTGAATATTTCTGTAAAATCTTTTTACAGACACAATAAAGAATAAAATATTCTATCATATCATTAAAGTTTATTTTGTTGTGGAGGTTGTTTTTTTTCCCCTCCAAACATACAACAGAAACAGTGAAGACAGTCTATAACAAAATAATTGCTTTCACTACAAGTGGCTTATCTAGAGATGTTGCTGATGCAGTAGCCAGGTGCAGTGCCTATCTCTTTACATGAGAAAGAACATGCTCTCTATAGACTGGCAGGAGGTGATTTTTCCAGATGGAAGAAGAGAAATTCAGAATGTGGTGTGCAGATCCCTTTAACATAAACCTGAGCTGCTTAGCTGGCTTAGTACTAGGGATTTTGTGCTTGTGAACAACTCACTTCAAGTTGACATCATGTCAGGTTTTGCATTCTATTTGGATGTGAGCAGTCTTACATGCAGGGGCAAAGGATTTTGTGATAAAGTATTTCTGCCTTCTGTTTAGCTAGAAAAAGACAATCGATGGGCAGATGAAAAGGTATTAAAATAAAAATAAATAAATTTCATTTGATTTTCTTTCCTGGATAAGCAGCATATTAAAAGAAGTTCTGCACTCACTATGTAAAATAGTGACAATAGAAAACTGGAGAAATCATTCCTTACACATTGCTTTTCAAAGATTTACTGAAGGTCAAAATATTTATCACAGAGTTTGTCAACAGGTTCAATATCATTTACTTCCTTTCTGTAATGAAAAAAAAAAACCAAAACTTACTTACCATTTATCTTGTTAGGCTGTATTAATATCCTTTTACCAAAATGTTTTCCAAAAGACTGTCATAGACAAGGTGAGCCCAAATTTTTTTAGGTTATATTTCAGCCAAGAGAAGTGTCCCACAAAGGCTGACTTTTCACCTCCTTGAGAAGAACTGATTGCTTGCCAGAACTAGTCTCCTCCTGCGGAAGCTCACCATGCAAAGAGTTTAAGAGCACACTTACCATCTTTACTGAGTGGCGGCACTTTCCATGCTGCTGCCTTTTCACACAGGTGCAGCTCTAGCTGCTTCCTTGTAGGTGCCATTCCCTGGACATGGCATTTCAGGTGAGACCCTCAGGAACATATCCTGGGGCATGCTCATTTAGCACTTCATGAAAGGAAAGTAATCTACTGGCTTCAGATAATCTCTTGTGGTTTCCCACCATAACACTGGATATATTTTGCTCTCCCTGGCCTGGCTGTAAGATGTTTCCATGAACAAGATGTTCCTATGTGCTGGCAGTCACTAGCAGTTGACTCAGTTGCTTGAGATCATCAGCAAGAATAAGCAACAGTAACTCACAGTTTTGCTTGTGGCTGGCGTTAAGACCAAGTTGATATAGACATTTTTAGCGAGCATTACAGAAAAGGGTTAACTACGTTTTTGAGCAGTATAAATGTTCTCCCTACATAGGACCTACTTTTCTAAGGTTTTTTTCCACTAAATCAAGAAAATTAGCATTAAAAGCATAATTAATGAGCTCTCTGTTTCTAAAAGGAAACCAGGGATAGCTGTCTTGGAAAAATGCCTATCACATTTTTTTTTGGCTTTTTTTGTTTGTTTGTTTGTTTGTTTAATAGGCAGAGGATTATATGTTTTCATGCACATTTTAACTTTTAAAATGCAGAAACTGCAATGCACTTGAGGATATTAAAACTGAGTCTGGATTAGGAATCCACATAAAAGATCAGAGTTCAAGGTATATTAAAATAACAATCTTGTAAGCATCTCAAATACTTCTGAAGTGGAAACCTGACTGGCTATTACAGGAAGTTTAGACTGAGTACCATGTGATGCCTTCTTTCTGTAATATCTGTAATATTATGCTTATGTAATGGAATTTACAAGAAAATCTTAAATAAAAACCTGGATGGATGGCTTTATTCAATAAAAAATATTATATGCATGAAACCTGTTTTCTGTTTTGTTAATTCAGGGATCAAGTATGGTATCCCAGAACTTCCCTGATCTAGGAGATCAAGTGTGTTTATTTCAGGCTTTATGAAGATTAGTGAGTGTCTATTAATTTCATAGGTTTCCATTATCCTCCTAGGGATTTTTCTCTCAGGTCAGTTTTCTTCAAAAAGGCAAAATAATTTGCTTACAGAGAAATATCATCTTTATTTCTGAGGGACCAAATGAACACTGTCAGGAAACATTAAAAGCCCCTTCTCAAAGATTGACTTTTCTATGCTGTAATGAAGAGTTTTGCCTGGAGTTTAATGATGTTGTACATCTTGAATTTGTATTTAAGGTTACTACATGTTTTTGCCTGGTAATTGGCCATTATTGAGTTACTAAAAATACAAAATGACCCCTGTTTTCTAGATGTAAAAAAGCAATAGCACAGTCTCCCTTTGGAAGATCTGAGTGCTGTAAAATATAGAAGAAATGGAGTCAGTTAAATCACTTCTGAATTCAGTTATGAACAGAATTTTCAAACAAATTGTTTCTTTCAGTACTTTGCACTTCAACCTAAAAGATGCTGATCACTCATAGAAGAATTAGATTTGCTAACATGAAAGTGCATTGAAGTAGTGACCTTGTATAAGAACTGTGCAAGTTACCTTTTTTTTTTCTGTACTAATTTTTTTTATGAAGAGGGAATTTTCCAATGTGACCTTTACAATTGTATTCCATCTATGTATTGATCCAGGGGCTGAAGATGACCTAGTAGACCTTAGAAGTGATATTTAGCTTGGAGTTGTTTTCCCTTGTCTGGAATAAAAGGCATCCCTGAATTATGTTTGCTTCACTGGCAGAGAGCTAAATCATGACTCTTCTGTAAAGTCTGAATAAACAAGCTTTATGAGGGGTTTTGCTAGGATTTGAAGGGATCGAAAGAAATCCCGTTTTGGGCTGCAGAACACTTGGGATGTAATTTGTCTTAGCAACTTTTGCTGTCCAAAAGCTAAGTGTCTGGTTAAGCAAGTCAACTTGGCTCCCTGCATAGTTAATGGGGAGAAATGGTTTCCTCTCTCCTCTAAATAGGCATTTAAAATAGATGGGTTGAATTACCCTCTGGAGTTTCTGCACTCTCTCCATTAATTAGGGAGAGATTCATCAGTTCTAGCTTTAATGTCTAGAAGTTAGACTTCAAAGAGGAAAAAGCAGCATTTCCAAAGAATCGTCCATCTTCTTCTAATATGGGCAGATGTGATAGGGCAAATAAATGCATGAAGGGAGTCTAAGGTGACAGATTTCAAAGAAAGATGGGAGGTTAGTCTAGACAGCTAAAATTAAAAGAGATTAATTTCTCTCTGGTTACTCGGACAGCAAGTTAGCCACAAGAACTGCAGATCAGGTGTTTCTGTGCTCTGAGGAAAGTAGGGCTATGAATCCATCATGTTATAGATGTGCTGCTGATCTCCCATTGCCTTTTCTCCTGATTTTGTGTTAGGAAAAAGCTATGTGGTACTTCAAAATATGTTTGAGAAGTGAAGTGCCTCTGCAGGATGTCTCTGGATCAGAGCCTTCTGCACAGTGGAGGCTCTTGATTGCTATGCTTTGGATGATTTCCACAGACGTTCTTCAGGTTTAGATGTCTACAAGAGCTCGGGCTGTTGTTTGTAACAGGACTTTGTGAGTGAAAATACTACATTTGCTATGTGCCAAGGAACGTCAGTTAAAATTATTTTTCCATGCAAAAGCAAGGATTAGGAAATCTAATGAACTGAGTCGCTCGAGAGGTAGGTGGTTCCCCTTCTTAGAAAATGGTGTTATTCTGCATAATATTCTTTGTATTTCTCTACCACTCAGTGATTTCCTTTTAACCCACACTTAAAAACAAGCTTGTCTTTAACAGCTGTCTGGATTTCAGCACAAGGGGTTTTTTTGAGAAAATTTTCAACTATTTGCTATCAATGAGTCCTTGCTGCCCAGTTTGACTGCAAACCTATTTCTCTAGGCTTTGGTTTAATGAGTAAATTAGTCCAATGTCAAGTAGAATACAGATGTGCAGGATGCCAGCTACTATCCTCTAATTGCTTGTGTGCATATGCTTGTTCTCTGACAGCACTGAGAGCAGTTCAACACTACTTATTCTACCCACATTGCCAGTATTATTAAGCAAATATACGGAAACACTGAAGAACAAATACTGAAGGTGGTTTTCTTCCTTCTCTTTTCTCTTTTTCCCCACTCCCTTCCTTTAATCCACCTGGAAAAGTGTCGGGCACAAAAAGAACAAACACCTCTCTAATTGTCTCCAGGCAGTTGTTCATGGAAGAAGGACAGTTAGAAGTTGAACAGTAACAATGGAATAGGAAAAGTCAAACAAAAGTTAAAGCTGTAGTAATGAGCCTATGGTCTTCCACTTACATGCCCTTTCTTACCCAGGCAACTGTAGTAGGATTATCCTAAGGTTCCTTATGGTTATTCTTAAAAGTAATCCTGGTGATCATAAGACCATATTTTGTTGGCTTTATTCCGGTTTTTTGAGTCCTGGACTTGATCTTTTTATTTTCATTTTCCATACATCTCTTTCCATGACTGTATCCATGACTCTTGGAACTATTCAATTGAAATCCAAAACAAGAAAGGAATGGAGGCTAGCAGTTTTATCTAACCCTCTGAAATAAAAATCAGTGTCTCTCAAAAGCTCAAGGTAAGCCAAAATATTTAAAGATTGTGAAAATTTCCTAAAATTATTTTTTTACTTGATTCCATTTGCTTCAGTAAGGTTTATCTTTTATTGTGTTCCTCAGAAACAAAGAGAATGAGTACTTGCCTCTTTCTTTCTGCTGTGAGAATTATCTCCAAATTGCCTCTAAAGAGCACAACTTGAGGACATGACACTCAGAAAGAAAAATGCAATGCCAAGAGTTAGCCTTAACTCAATTCAGCTGATACTATAAGCATTCATCTTTTTTAGAGAATCTTCAATGAACATATCTATATTAGATTTTCTTCCTTTGCTTGTACCCTGGTTGCTAAGGAGAATGAATGATAAACATATGAAGCATGCCCAATTAGCAGCACAAATGTAAGGATCAGGAAGATCAGGCTGAGAACTGTGCAGAACTCTCTGAGAGACAGAAGAATTTGTTCTGCATTATGCTGAAGTGACAGGAGGTTTCAAGTTCTAAACCTCACAGTTGCAGTATTTATATATAAATTTTCTCCAGGTGGTTTCTGTGTTATTTTTAAAATATTGGACAATAAATATTTGCTATTTTTCTATCTAATCTATTTTTCTAACATTTGTCTCTCTATCAGACTTTCTTGTGAATAAACATCTCTCGCTGACTGAGCCTGACATCATCCTTTGTCCCATCAAATGGATGTTCAACATATGGTAGAAGACTTAAGTAGGCATAATTGTGGCATAATGGGGAATTACAGTAGAGACCACTGCAAAAGTGGTCACTGCTACTACATACTTTAACTAAAAAAGAATGAAGAATGAAAAGAGTTGACATGCTAGAAGAGAAAAGAAGGAAGAAATTATTTTAAAAACATAAATTGGATTGTAGTATTGGGTTACAGGGGTGGTATTGCAGGGCTAAGGCAACAACTACTGCACCATGAGACAGCTCCATGTCCATGCTGACAGGTTTATATGTGCTTATTCTAGTGATTTTCCTATTGCACTTCCAGATACAACTTTGTCATAGTCAGTTGTGATGGAGGAGAAGGATAGAGAGAAGTAAAATGAAGAAGAAAATTTAGGAGAATTATAAGAAGTCTTTATCTGCTGCCAGGCTGAAAAAAAATTAAAGCAAGTCTTCACATCTCCCAGATCCAACTTGAAAGTCAGATGTAATTTTATACTAGCTGTAGAAATTTTATCAGGATCAAGGAAATTTCACACTAAATTAGGTGAACCTCTGTCTACATAGAGCAAATGACACACTTTAAAAAAGCCATGATATGGTTATAAGACTTATATAAAGTGAAGAAACAACGTAAATACAGAAGTAGATGAATAAAAAAAGTATTTGCATTATAAAACTTTCAGAGAAACACTGTACAATTAATTAAAATAATTAGTAATAATTATTATAATGATCTAAAGAGTACAAAGGATGGACTTCACATTCTAGAGAAGCTAGAGTCTTGAACAGAAAAATCAATTGATATTAGAACTGAAGAAAACCTTGAACCTTCTATGCTTAAATCTCAAAGTTTGAATGTTTTCCTTTTATTTATGAGCTGTGAACAGAAGTAGGACCTCTTGAGTTCAGAAGAGAAAAACAGTTAGCCATGGTTTTTTTTCTGATTCTGGGAAAATATTGCAGAATGCAGATCGTTCAGAAATATTATTTTCCAAATAAGTTTTCTGTGTAAGAATTTAATAAATAAAAGAGAACATAGTAATCTGGTTTTGAAGATAAGGTTAAATCTGAACCAACCATAAACAAATACTGTTATTTGAAGTCTATGAACACAGCATATGAAATTATTAACTTGTGTTAGAAGAATGTTAATGGCTTCTTGTTCACTAACTCTGAAATCTAATAACACGTGTTTCAATAATTGAAAATAGATAATTTGTTAAAGTGTCAGTTTAGCATCTCAGTCAAGCCATCAAGATTCCTTTAAGATGACTTCTCAGATGCAAACAAGCGCCTGAACTTGGGTCTCCAGTTTGCTGTTTTCTCAAAAGCAAGAGTTACACGTGACAGGGAAATAAGGGAGAAATTGCTATGCTATTGCTCCTTCTTTTTTAAATCCTGAAGTCCCTTTGTTATCAATAATGCTACTTCACATGGACTGACATAGGGCAAATTTAAGGCATGCAGATTTCAACTGTACTTCTGAGATGTTATTTCCTTATTTTATCTTTGATTGGCCTTGTGCTGAGAATACAAGTTGCATGTATTTTGAGAACAGATTAGAAAATGACATGCCAGCCCACTATATAAGTTACATTAAAAAATTATATATAATAAGAAAAAAAATCCAATATTTGAAAAAAATAGATGAAAAATAAAAAATTAAAAAATAATAAATAAATAAATAAATACACTTTAAAAGTCTATACTGATTTTTTCCTGTCTCTAAATCACAATATTATATGACTGCAGTATAAAATTATAAAAGGCATGATAGAATTTATAACTCAATTTAAATTCAAGGGAAACTTCAAATATGCTTCAAAAACTGCAAATAAGGCACACAATCACCATAAAATTGCTACTTAAAATTATGGAATTTGTGAAGGAATTTAGCTTCTTATCTATAAAAGTATCTTTCTAAGGGTTAATAATGGCCTTCAAAAAGAATATGTTAAAATATGTTGTCACAGTCTAGGAAATACCTGTGTGGACAACTGGTTGTATTTTAAGGTTGAAAAACACCTCCTAGGATCATCAAGTCCAACCAGCAAGCCAGCACTATCACCATGTTCTCAGGTGCATTAAACACATGTTTTGTGAGCACTTAAACGGGTAATGATTCCTTTGCAGTCTGTTCCAATGCTTGACAACTCTTTCCATGGACTAATTTCTCTAAACGCCTGATCTAAACCTCCCCTGCTGCAACTTGGGACCATTTCCTTTTGTCCTATCTCTTGTTACCTGGAAGAAGAGTCCGACCCCTCCTCCCCCCAGTCTGGCTCTTCCAGACGGCTGTAGGGAGCAATGAGGTCTACCCTGAGCCTGCTTTTTTTCTGTCTAAACAACCCCAGAATCTCCTCCTAAGGACAAACTAAAGTTACTAGAGGAGTGGCAGTGGAGGATACAGCACAAGGAAATTGCATGGTTTTTTTGCTGGGAAATGTTTCCAGGAAATCTGGGGAAATCATGTTAACCAAGAGAAGCATAAGAAGAGATGGACCAGTACTAGGGTAAAATATATCAACCTGATAAGTGCTCAGCTGGAGAGATCTACTAGAGCTGTGATATGTGTTTAATTTTATGCAGAGTGAGTTCTTCCTGGAAAGACAAACCAAGACAGTGCATATGTCTTTGTGAGACAGAATCCTGAATTTAAAGTATCACTGTGTTAGAACTTCGAAAGCATCGCCACTCATCAGATGTCAGTAAAATACTTATCAGCATCTTCTTGATTTGCTTCAAGTATGTTCACTGCTCTAGACAGGCACTAATGATGGCAATGGGATGCTCTGTTGGTAGAAATAAATAAATCTGACAGAGAAATATGATAATGGAAATGGCCCATCAAAATGGTGTAGATCATGATAATCACTTTCACCTGAGAGCACCGCCAGTTAATAGATCTGTCTGTGTGTATCTATGTGACCCTAATTGTTTTACCTTCTTGAGAAAGTGTCTGAAAAAATGCTTGAAAAAATAGCTGGTGAGCAGATGTAGCTTTAGAGAGCAGTGAAGGACAGTGAGTTTCATGTCTGAATAGATTAGGTTATTGCTAGAGGGTGAAAATTTAGTTCATACAAGCCAATGAAGCTTTGTTGGCGTGGCGTTCCAACCAGCTATTCACAGGTGGCGTGCTATTGTAAGTGCACTCAAAATAGCACTGGCTTTTTTTTAAAACCATAATGATAATTGAAGGTTTGGCAGTCAAATACTTTAGATAATTCCACTTTCAGCTTGCCTGGTGGAGTTAGTTAACGGAAGTACAATACACTGAATCTCTGGCAACTGCACGGAAGCAGCTTTTGTGGTTGGGGGTAGGCACTAAAAAATGAAAGCTGTGTGTAGCATAAGCATGTGTCATTTAGAATATCATTTTACTTACTGCATAGGACAGTGACATCTGAGATTAGCTGAGGTGCCTGAGCTAGCAGAATATCACTAGTAACATTTCTTAACATGGGTCCATGGTGCTGCTGAGGACATACAACACAGACTTTGAGTCCAAGGATCTGTCTGACTTCTTTAGATGCTATCTCATGAAGCTAGGTAAGAGAAATCATATCAAGTTGCTTGTGTGAAGCTGTGATATTGAAATTTTCTTGGTTTTAAAAAGCTGCTTGTGTCAAACAGTTTGTGGAATGTAATAGTTCATGTCTTTTATCAGCTACTCACATTTTTCCAGAATGTTGTTTTTATACTGCATTGGATGAATTTCAACTGTATTCGGATAGAAGTACATTAGAAAGATAGAATTTAATTTAGAATGGGGTTTTCCTCATTTTCATTCAGTAAGAATATTAGGGTTTATATCTTTGGGAGTAAAACAGGGTCACAGAGATATAATTGTTTTGCCCCAGAGAATATAAGACATCATGTTTTGGCAAAGGCAGCCTTGTCATTCATCTTAGAAAGATTTTTCTAAAATAACTAAAAATTTTTGGTTTTGAAAGATACTTAAAGTCTGACTCTCTATACAGCTGAACATTGTTTAATAATTTGTTTCAATTTATAGGTATTGTTACCAAATTAGATTGTGTTAGTTTTGTGAACTGACTTTGAATTAGTGCAAATGAGCACATAATAATCAGGGCAGTGAGAATTCATGCTGTTGAAAAATGGGTTAGCTAGTGCTACAAATCTGCTTCCCAGGAAAATGGCCAAGTGGAACCTTCAGAAGCTCTCATTTTTGCTTGCCTTCAATCAGGAGATGGAATGAACTTAAAGTGTGAATCAAATAATTTGTACGTTAGTGAAAAATGTGAACAAATCTGTAGCTAGAAGGCAAAGCTAGTGGCTGAAATCTGAAAAATCATTTGAAATGAGATAATTCTGGCTTCATTTCAAGCTTTGTTTTTTGAATATATTTCCCAGAGACAAACCTTTTTAGGAAATATTCACTGGGGCAAAATGATAGGGTCACACAGATTTTGATCAAGAAGTACTAAATCGAACTGGAATTAGGACATGTTTGGCTAATTTCATTAGGTGAGGGAAAAGCCTAGCAGGCAAACACCAGGCAAACCTGGTGTGACTTCTGTCAGAAGGTCTTGGATTCTCCTATCCTTTAATATGTGTGGTTCAGGTCCAACAGCATTGAAATTGCTGATGTTGTGTTAGGCTAGAAGTTAAGGAAAAAGCAGGAAACTTGAGAATTAAGCTAAAATAAAATAAGAATTTAACTCTATATTCAGAGGGAGCTGTAAAAGAAGAAAAATACATATCTCATATTTTTATCAGGAACATGTAAGCATCCGAAGAGAGGGGTCAGAAAGTGAACACCCAGATAACTTTTGAAAATCCTTAAAAATCCTAAAACTATCTTTTTCTTCAAATATTCTCTGCTAAAATATCCTACGTAATTTGGCATTTCCAAAGCAGTAAGTGCAGCTCTGGGAACCTTTGGGTTTTTTTTTCTCTGTGTATTACTCTTAAGAAGAAGCCTGTTTTCAAAAAGCTGTGTATCTTTGATAACCAATATAAAGAACTCTTTAGGCATGTGATTTTGTCCAAACAGAGAATATTTCATGCTTTATTGAAAAATAATTTCATTTAATGGTAGCTACTCTATGTTCACCCATCAATTTTATGGTACCTGGATAATTTTCTGCTGTCATAGAAATGGACAGAAAAAATCCCAATGCAGAATGTAGGTTGAACTTAGTCTTTTCTATAGTCTGCATAGGAAAAAAAACCCGGTATATAAATATCATTATCGGTCCTTTTCTATGATTATTCCTACTAGCAGCTTCTCTTGACTACTTAGATTACTCTGGGAAAAAACATATCTAGATGTCTTTTTTGAGTCTTTAGTGATTTTTGCATCGCTCAATTTAGCTCTCTAGTAGTCCAAAGGAATGGAAATTGAATTTCAGAATTCAGCCTCAGGCTCTTCCGGATGTATCAGCTTTTTGCTATTCGCTCATTCCAGCACCCATGAGTCAGGACACCAAATGTTCCCAGCGAGGCTGCTTCCAGTGCCTTGCTGAAGCTGCAAACAGTTAGTCACAGATGAAAGCAGCATGGATAAGTATTCATGTGGCATCAGGAAAAATACCATGGAGATATCTTTTTCAGCTGAATAACACCTGGCTGGGATATTTACAGCCATAAGCAGCCTCATTGTAGGTGAAAATGGGAAGGAATTTTCCCACCATGAGGCACTGGGCAAGAGGGCAATGTCAAGATGTGGCAAGGGTTATCTGTGTGCAGAAGCTGGGCTGAATTACTGTAGAGTGCAGAGAAATATTAAACCATTTGTATTCTTTGAAAGTATATTCATTCCACTTTCAAATTATGGGAAGTTGTTGGATTTCCTTAAATCAAAGTGTGATTTATACAATTACTGTATTATGATTATCATTATTAAAGGACTCGACATTCTGTAGTGGTTTCTGCAAATAAAAGAGAAACTAAACAGGATTTTTTTTTCTTTTAAGGGAACTGAACTGCTTCATTCAATATTTAAATGAATTCCCTCATTGTTTGGCATTCTCTGTCTCAGGATTATGCCTGAATGGAAGATTATTCATTCTGATTTTTTTTCAATATCATTGAAACTTCTTGTAAACATAAAGTGTAATACAAAATCCATCAAGACCCAAGATGCAAGGACTCATAGACAGGAAAAAAAAAACGCCCAAACAAAATCCAACCCATTCTAATTACTGAGTTAACTAAAATATGCTTGTGGTGATTTTATTTGTTTGGTTGATTGGTTTTCTTCAATTTTTTTAATAGAAACAAGGAAAATATTTAGTTTTGTCAGCTTTAAAAACCCCAATTGCCACATTTATCTTGTTATCTAGGCAAAGTAATTTATCATTTAAAACCATATGTAATAAGCATTTGTTAAATCTGTATATGAATGATGTTCAAGCCAACAAAAGAAATGAAGCAGAGAAAGAAAGAAAAGCAATCAATTTTTAGACCAGTCAATAGTAGAGCTCATATCATTATGTATGCATTACTTCTGTACAGGTAGTCCATGTTACAACTGCTTTGGCAGAGAATTAAGAAATGAAGAAATGTTGTTACTTAGAAAGATTAATTGGCAATATCACATTTATAACTCATTTTAAACCCAGCTGTGTCTCATGAGTAAGTCTGTATTTTATATTTCTGAACTGGTCTGTAAACAAGAGTTTTGCTCATTGCTAGGAGTGTTCAGGATGCAATTATAATTTTCTCTCTATTTGGCTCAAGAGTGGCCTTATTCAGGGGACTTAAGAAGACTGAAGTCCTCTATTCTGCATAAGTACCACCTAATCCATTATGTGTTTTCCCTCATCATGGAAGGCCGTTGTTTTTACTGAGTCTGTACAGAATGGTTTATTCCTCCAAGCACTATTGAGTTGAAGAACGTGTCCATCCTGCTCCACATTTTATGTTGAAAGAAAATAAAATGTCAGAGTGTCAGATTGTGCATTATAACCTACAGTGATAGATGTTTACTTGGTGAAGACCCAGAAAGCAAACTAGCAGCTCTTGTCCCCAAAACTGAAAAGAGTTGCAAGACTCTATAGCACATCAGACAGCTGAAACCAAGGATGGGTCTAACCATGTTTGTGTAAAAGAGAGCTAGAACCAGCACAGTCCAGAATCTGGTACGTTAAGAGGAAAATTTGACTGAGGCATGACCAAAACTCTTTGTCTTTGGCATGTCAGGGCAGTTTGTATCTCTGGAAAAGGACTTCTAGATCCAAAAGTAATGCTCAGAGTTTTATGGCACATGACATCCTTTCTTCAGAAACAAGACTACTCTTCATTCAGGAAGCAGAGTCTTATGATTTAATCACCAAGGTAAGGATTTTTATACATGAGTGTTTCTTAATCCCTCTGTTCTAGACTACAATGCAAGCAGAAAGACAAAATTTCTGCACCAACATGACAATAGGCCGAGAGATGCTTTACCCTGACATCTCTGTTTTTCGGTTTTGATTTGGGCTTCCCTCTGGACCCTCTTCTTTGGATTTTATTTTTTTTTTTATTATAACTTTTGGTATAATAACATATATTCTGCTTTTGACTCTACTGTGTTCTGTACCATAATACTTGTCTAACTGGAGAACAATGACCATAAGTTCAACCTCTTCGAAATTCCATGAAGTTTAGCACCAGAATCCGTTTTCTCAGAAAGTCCTGTCACCATAAGGCTATCATGTAGTAAAGGGGTAGCAGGATCATGGTATCTTTTAACTGAAATCTGTGGAATCCTGCAAATTAACTTTGATATGTACTAAACTAGCAAACAAGTTGGTTAGAGTTCTTGCATGGATGATGCAAGGAAGATGCGAAATTTATTGAGTTTAGGTACTAGCACAACACAAGACAAGTAGAGAAGTGCCCCATAAAACTCAGAGTTTTAAATCTTTTGCAGTCATAACTAGGCATTCTTGAATTAGTTTTCTGAACACACTGTATTAAAGTTGTAGCCTGGACTACCTTTTCCACTGAGAGGTTGAGAGTGGTTAAAGACTATTGTTACATAAATGACAATAAAGTTCTGTAAAATAGTAATCAGACACCCAGTAATCTTAATCTTAAATCCATTTTAAAGCATTCAGTTCTATAAAAGACAAAGCTGAATGATTTTCTCTAATTAATTATTTTTCATTTATTTAGTTGACGATTTATAATCAAATAACTGTTTTTTATTTATATTAAGATTGTTTTCTGTTATTCATACAATAATTTAATAAATAAATGATTTGTCTTAATTCTGAATTTGACTGGGTTTCTTTAGTTTACTGTAGTACATTTCTAGATGTTACTTAAATTCACATTTTATGAAAATGAACAAGTCAAACTCTTTTCAACAAGTAATATTAAAGAATCTTTCAAGATTTCAATAGATGTTAAACCTCACTGATTTAATGGCCTGACAAAATATCTCTTATGAATAGAGAGAGGAGACTTGTGAGATATCTGAAACAATTTTGTATTGTCACTGGACAAGAAGCTAAGATCAAAAGTGACCTTAATTTACCACTTGTATTCATCAGCCTTTAGAAGACATCCAACTGTGAGAATAAAAACAAATGTAT
Organism: Sialia sialis; assembly: GCA_009812075.1. Lineage (NCBI taxonomy): Eukaryota > Metazoa > Chordata > Aves > Passeriformes > Turdidae > Sialia > Sialia sialis. Next base: position 56,957,840 of record VRYO01002772.1, on the reverse strand, counting down.
ACATGTTCTCTCTAAGCTTCATAAAGACTTAAAATAGAAAACATACTTTGTTGTAAGAACAGCAATCACCCTGAATACTTTATTTTTTTTACAATATTTTTTAGTTGTCAAACTGGACATTTGGAAAACTCACTGACATCCTCTGGCCAATGTAAACATCTGTTATGTTAATTATTAATCTGAACTTTAAAGTCAGTGTAGGTAAATCAGTAACAGGAAGGTAGGATTTATCTGATCTGTGATAGGTTATTAAATAGGACTTTTCTTAAGGTTCTGTTTTATTAAAATGATTGTAAAGATAATCTAAATGTGTGGCATAAATGCAGACATCAGTTGTTGACATTCAAAAATATATTAGATTAATCCTTCTAAAAAAATCTTTTTTTCTTTTTTTTTTCTTCCTTCTAGTTTTCACTTTACTACAGTGGACATGGGACTTGGATTTTGCAAATATTTCAGCATTTTAGTTCTGACCCAGGTTGCTTTTTGAAATGAAACTCTTGATCATTCCTACTTTTGAGCATTGGTTCACGTACTCACTGGCCTCAGAGCATGTGAATCAGAAATCTTTGGGTTGAAATTCAACTGGAAGCTGGGCTTCACCTCCTTACAGGTATTCAGTCTGTAAAACCAAGCCTAGACATACTCTGAAATCTTTGTCCCCCGAAACATAAATGCAGCGTGCATCAGAACATCATACAAAGGCTTCAATCCTTAAATTCCCCATATTGAGTTGCACTACTTATTACTACAGAAAACATCAAACATCATTTCTTGATTATAATACAGAGACCCCAAACAGTGCAGATAGTAATATGCTGGTGAAAATAACCCAAATTCAGCAACTTTTTTTATGTCACTGCATAACAGTGTCAAAAAGGGAGTTAGGTCAAGAAGATACCTTGAGTTGGCAAAACAAATATACAAACTAAAAATAAAAAACTTTTAATATTTCTTTTTTTCAGAAACATAAACAACTACATAGCTAATATTCAGTTTTGGTATTTTTTGCTGGAAATTTTATACAAAATTAAACTGGTTTTAAAATTTAATCTAATTATTAAACTGGTTTTAAAATTTAATCTGATACCTAAAAACCTCAACCTCAAAAGTGCTCACTAAATTAGTGCTCATTATATTAGTAATTAGGGGCTTTTTTTCCCAAACAGTGTGAAAAATATCAATTAAATTTGCCTCATCAGAAATTTGTGAAGGGACCGATCCTCTTGTTGAAACAGAAGTAGAGAGAGAGCAGAACAAACAAAATAGAATTTCAGAGGTTGATTTCCATAAATCATATTTATGAGTAATGTATAACATACATATATTCTGAAGCTGGTGGCACCACATTTTGAACTAAGGTTTTTCCAGTCCTTTTTAGAAAGTTGGGTATGAGGAAGACATACAGGTAATTAGATGCAGAACAGAAAAAACTGCTTAAATTAGCAAAATTGCTCAAAAACCCAATTAGGTTTCAAAGCTGTTAGGTAGTCCTGTACCTAAAAATTATCTGTCAAGGTCAGGAATTTGGGTAGAGACATGACAACTGTGCTTTTGGTGGGCAGAATTCAGTTGAGAGCGCTCCTCACCACTTGAGTCTTGCATCTGTTTTGGTTAGAACCCAAATGTCTGCCTGGTGCCTGGGCTCAGCCTCCTACAGATACCCTGCTTAACCAGAGAGACCTAACAGCTTTTGTTACCTGTAAGCTCATTTCCTCTGGACATCTGTGATGACTCAAGTAGGCTTTCAATTCCAATCTGTTTTTTTTTTTCCTTCCACCCACAAGCTGCAAAAATGTGAAGCAGACATGATAAAATTTAATGAGAGACCAAGTTATAAATTTCTTGAATTTAACTAAATTTCTTTATGATTTCCTTTGTGCTTTAATTTGGAGCAAGTAGTCTGCTTCATGCAGTCCATGTGTGTGATTATGTCTGCTTTGTGTTTTAGTTCAGGTCTATGCCAGCACAAAAACAAATAATAAAGAAAACACAAACACAAACCTATCTCACTCCAGGGAGTGTATTAGTTTTGAATCAGAAAATGACTGGAAAGCCACAGCTCCTTAGCAGCACAGTTTATAGGGTTTATATCCAAAAATAAGTGGGCAAAGCATTCACTGCACATTGATGGGATACTGATGTTAGAAACCAGCGAGTTACCTTTTTCCTTCCGAGAAGCTGATGGGGTTTTGGAGGCAGCTGATGGAAGCAGCTTCCATTTTCACCCCCAGCAGCAGTAATCTCTTGAAATATCCCATCAGCTGTGTCTCAGCAGCAAGACAGCACGAGCTTTTGGAGACACATGGGATTGACCAGAATGCTTTTTGAATTCTCAAGTTTAAGCATGCTTCTTTGGGGTTCATTTTTGTATAATGATCCAGCTGACTATGTTTGAAGAGTTTTTCATCTACTGAGAAGAATATTGATGAAGAAATGAGAAAAGGGGCTTTGAAGGAAAACAGGTACAGTAAAACCTGTCAAATAACATTAATGCAGTAAGATTTCCTGTATTACATTACTTTTATTTAATATTCTTATATAACTACAAAAGTAAATCCCCTGAAAATTGTATTCCCACTGACAGCTTCCCTGCTATTTTATGGTGCATCCTCTATAGTTAATGGTCTATCACAGCTTCCACTGTAAGTTCTGATTTGTCAAGGCTTTGTTGTAGCAACAAAATTGTTAGAAAGGAGTTTCATTCTGTGAGAGACTGAAAAATGAATTTTAGTTTAAATTGATTTAGACGTCTTTAAATTAGAGCAAAGAGGCCTTCGTGGGTTTTTTTTTGTTTGTTTGTTGGTTTTTGTTTTATTTTTTATTTTTTCTTCTTTTTTTCCATGTTTTATCTTTTTCTTTAATAGGCCAAATTATTTTCTATTGCAAACTGGAATAGTTGCTCTGAAGTTAAAAAAGAGATCTAGAAGTTTGGCTTCTGGCTAGAATGTCTGTCTCCAAAATCACACAAGAATCTTTTTTCCTGCTTTCAATGCACTGCAGATCTGAGTCTACAGATATGTACATTGGGAGAAATTTTTAATGTGTGGAGGAGGTGTACAGATGCTATGCATGGCAAAGCCCTTGACCAGGTCCTGAATTACTGATTTTGTGTCATATTTGCATTACTATTTGCTCTTCAATTTACATCTGCAGCACCTAAAAGTTGCTAAAACTCTTTACGACTTTTTCAAATCTAAATATCTATTATTTAAGAAATTGTCTCTTGTCCTACCTGCACAGACTATGAATAAAACACCAGGTGTTATTCTGAATACCTCATGCTTGTGCTACAGACACAGAGCTCTATCCTGGGCACCCTGATGCAATGTCAGGCTCTACTTAAGACAACTACTGATAGCACTGAGGGAAAATTATGGCACATCATTTGCTAAAATAATGCCCATAAGATAATATTTTTATGCATAAAAATATTAAAAAATGATATGTGTGACCATGCGACTCTTACATAAAGTCAGTGTTCATCTGTTCTTCTGGACAAAGAAAGACCATCAGACTAATGCTGCAGTAGAAAAAATGCAATTTTTTTCAACGAATTGAATAGTATATGCCTGAACTGCTTCTTTTGCATCTATAAATCCATAATTTAGAAACAGCCATTGAATATCTGTTACATATAAATTATTTCTATGCTTCAAAATGTACAAATTCTAATTTTTTCTTCATTAAGGTTAAATAATTGATTTTTCCATGTACACTACTTGTTCTATAATTTTAAAGAATATCAAATGCATAGGCAGATTCAATGCTCATATTCAGCTCTAGAAATTAAAATAATGGTATAGGTAAATTATTCACCAAATATGAAAAAGTGAGTCATTAAAATAATGGTATAGGTAAATTAGTCACCAAATATGAAAACATTCTCATTTGTTTCTTTAATAACAGAGGAGTCTGAAGGAGGTCTGTTTCCCTTTGAAGTCCTTCTTCAATTTGTGGGGCACTCCTATAAATAGGGTTCTACAGGATGCAATGACCATTAACAACTCTTTTTTGCAAGTGTTACTGGACCTCAGACAGATGAGATACAGTGAACTTCTGAATGGTGGAAGAAAAAAGTATTAGTTCAACCTGTTCTATGAACACCTTTCATACAATGAATTTTTTTTGGTACTTACCCCAGTTTGTCTTTAACATCTGCGTCAGAGTCTTATGAAAATATTCAGCAGGGTTTTACAAGTGTATTAAGAGAATACCCTACCTAATGATGTAGAGCAAAACATCAAAAAAGTAACAGCAACCCAAAAAAGCAGTAAATGAAGACTTGTGTACATTTATGCAGATAGTTTTCTTAAACATGTGTATGCATATAAAGTAATTTGATTCTATTTGATAGCATTCTTTAATTTCCAAGCATCGTTATTGATCTTCATTGTATTTTATAGTCTAGAGTGTTGCTTATGGTCTAACACTACTGTAATTTTATTCTAAAAGTTTACTTTTTTATTGCAGAAAATGTGTAGCAACAGACAGTTGTAATGCAACTAAGCCTCCCAAAGTGTTTTCTGACCAGATCCTCTTGAAGTAGCCCACTGCATTACCATTAGTTTTTTGCCTGTCCTTCCCCTCCTTTTAGCACAACAGTCTGAGGAAAGCAATTACCCGGCTGTGAAACATATTTATTGAACAGCAGGATCTGGCTCAGTGGCTTGTTCCTTATATCTACAGAACTATTCAACAAATGATGTCAAGAGGGAAAATAGTCACCCTTTAGCATCTGCCTTTGCCAGTTAAACTGTTGATTATATTTGCACTGTTTTTTAGGAAGGTAGTACTCTGTTTATGATTTACATTAATTTCTTCTTCCTGTGCCCATTTGATGTTAAATCCCAATCTATATATTAGTTAAATGTCTATGTGCATATATATGCTTGCAAAAGGGAGAAAAAAAGTCATTTTCAAAAACACAAATATATATTAGAATGTATTAAAATAAAGATGTACCTTTTGATTTAAATTCAGACAAGAGACCTGAGGGTTTTATTTGTTGACAAGAAAACAGATAATTGATTTGCTTCTTCAGCTGAATCCAATGAAACATGTCTTCTACTGATGGCTTGATAAACAGGAATTTTCTGTTGGTAAGCTCAGAGGGGAAGATGTGTGCTCTTTATTTTGTTTTCATTTGTTTACTTTTTTTCTGGAATAAAAATGCAAAAGCCACCTTTTCACCAGAGGTTTTCATCTCTGGCAGCAAAATATGGTTTTTTTCTTGCTTTTAAAGTGCAGAGATTGGTGAAGGATTCATTTTCTGCAAAGTTCAGGTGAAGGGTACATGCCTGATTATAAGGGCACAGTTAGCCCTGCAGGCGGTTGTATCCAAAGCCCTTAGGGTTTTCCAACCTGTGTAGAGGAATTCCTGGAAAAAAGTCTGCTGAGTGTCAGTAAATATATCTTGATACTTTTGTTTGTAAAATAATTTTATTTCCAAATCAGTTCCAGAATGGACCTTAAAAATAGCAGGTTGCTAATCAAACACTACTGGACAAGAAGTTTAAAAACCTGTCTATGTGATCAGTAAGTGAATATTTTTAGGAGGTGTAGAAAACCAACCTTATTATTTTCCTCCATTTGCATTCATGGTATGCTTTAAAATAGTTTACAAATGAAATATTTTGCTCAATATTTTGCAATTATCTCTTTTCACAAGAGTAATCCAAAATATTGTGGGTGGAAAGGAAGCTGCTTTTCACTGCACGTGATCTTCTGCCAGGCCCTTAACCTGTATGTAATTATAGTGGCCTGGGGAAAAGTTTGTATCCACCAGAAGTGTGACTTTTCCCAACTATGTGAGATGATCTAATGGAAAATATTGATTTTGCCTGAAAGGCTCACATTCATGTAATCGCAAATATTTACATCAGATGCTCTCTTATTCATTCCTAGCGGGTTCTCATTTTGGAGCACAGAGCCTCTTTGTTATTCACAGTTAGCACCTGCCAGAGCTGAGCTGTGCACACTCACCTGCTTTGCTCACATCTCCCAGCAAGCATGACTGCACTGGCTCCTTCTCCCTGCCTTTATCTAGGAAAAAAACCTCATGTGTCATGCATCTTAGCCTGTTCTGGCTTTTTATAAAAGATTTTGCATCTGCACGCTAAACAGCAGGACACCTTCAATCCTGCTCAGTGCTTGGCACTGCTTGGACCACCTCCCTCCCTCTGGTCCCTTACACATTAAAGAACCAGTTTAGCTCTGCTGGGGGAGAAAACAAGGTGCAGCCTCCACAGAAGAATATTTAGTTAAAGATATTCAAGGCTGTTGGAAGTACTCAGGCACCCCTGAAGTTTGAAAAATCAAAAATTTAGACACATCCTCTCCTCTTTTTGGGTCTGGAAGTCTGATTTTTCGCTCTGTTCAGGCTGGATGTGCTTTGCATATGAAGAAAACATTCCCATCTAATTTTCTTACATGTAGTTTCTGTTTCCATTAGCCATAATTTTAGCTGACTATAGTCAAACCACCAGAACACCTGTCATTATTGTAGTGGTGAGATTTCTCCCACTTCATTTACTTTGCCCATTCTGAAAGTGTTTGCCATTAAAAAAATCTACATTTTCCTTTCCTTGTCTTCCTTCATTTGCATTTTTTTAATAAGTTGTATCCCACATGCTTCTCTGTTCATGTACACGTTCCTGTTCATGTGTTGGATACCTCTTTTTGCTTAACCTAGTAATATATCTGGAGTCAGAAGCAGAGATTCTCAAACATTGCCAGTGTTTAAACCTAAATTTATCTTCATTCACATTTACAGCATTTTACCTTGAAATTTTTTTTCCAGCTCTATTTGTGTGATAGTCACTGTCATATAAAACCTGATATTAGTTTGGTGTGCTTGCCTGGTTTCCTTAGAAACCTTTCTGAGTTATTTCCTGTAAAGGAAATTATCATCCCACGTTTAGGAAGGTACAGTTACAACTGAATAATGTTTTGACAGAATTATCAAAATTAAATTCCACACCTTACTTGAGCACCGCATCTAAATTAGCCTAATTTATATTTTCAAATCCTAAATGCCTCCTCTCCAATATTGAGCTGGAGATCAATGTCCATCATGTTTAGAAAGGCATCTGATGAAGAAAGGTCACAGCTAATCTAGACACTGAAGCATTACATGCAATAATTTCATTTTTAAAATCTGATTGTTTTAGAGACTTTTTTAGAGTCAAACCAGACTTTTGCATCAGACTCAGGAAATTATATTACACCAACAGTAAATTTTGCTAGTGGCTTTTTTTTCAGTAGCATACAATGTGCCAAAATTGTGTCTGGTCTCTGGCCTCTGGAGCAGTGTGAGGAATAACTTGGGGATGTTAAGGCTCTGATTCATCATCAACAGGTACATTTGCAGTGACTGACCTTCATTTGAGACTTCAGATGCCATGGGTCATGCAAAGAATTCAGACATGAAGCAGAACCATTTGTTTTATTCCTGCCTGCTTGCTTATGAGCTTTTGTAGCAGAATTATACACCTTATTTTACTACTGCTTTTGCACCTCTGTGTGTGTGTGTGTGCCTTGTGCTGCTGCTTTACTGGCACCATGATGTTACAGAACTGGCAGTAACTGCTTGTTCTTAGTTGGCTTGCAGAAATGTAAACAACATTTTTTTAAGCCTTAGATACACTTTTATTATTAAAGCAAATGATACATTATATGTATTGAGATAAATAACACTATATAACAATATTGTAAATGATAAATTGAATGTCATTTGTTGCAATTGCCCTCAGCCATGAACTCTTCACTTAAAATAATCCAATCTATTGCAAGTCTTTCAAAATTAACGATGATCTCAAAGGCACTACTTTCCAGAAGACTAGCATACATATTTTTATCCACTTTTATTAAATGTTTATTATGAAAAGTAATGTTCCTGGATTTTCTACAGAAATTAAATGAGCTGAGCATTTCCAGTTTCAGATAAAATCTTAAACTGTTGGTCATATTAATGTATGATTGCTCCCTTTTTTCTTTTTTTTTTTCTCTTCCACATTTTATTTGGAAGGAAAATGCACAAATGATGTGTGTTCATGTACATATAAGCTGGAGGCTGAAGCTTGCTTTTGTGTTGTGTGCCCCTTGTGGCCAAAACATACGAGACTAAAATATTGTGGGTCTTTGCTTTCTCCTTCTTAATATCAACTATTATTCTTTGCCTGTGCTGTTAACTGATTCTTTCCTTTATTTGCAAAATTTTTGTGAGTACTCTGCTGAAACTCAAGATTCACATCTCTGTTAAACATAGGATTCTATGATTGGTGTTAATATACCTATCAATGCAAAACATACACGGGTCTTTTTGTAGAAAGCTATGTATCAGAACAATCCTGCCCCTACCAAGTATAACAGTACATCATAAATAATAAATAGCATGTATGTATATATGCTGTTATATATTAAAAAACATATACAGGTAGAACCTTACATGTTAAATGCTGAACTGTATGGTTAGTAGTAGACTGATACAGTGTGGTGATGTGATTAATTAATCTGGGGCTTTTACGTGCTGTAGTATAAAACACTCATGACAGAAGCTAGAGCTGCTGAGCAATGAAACTTACATGGATGCAGCATTTTCCACTGCTCAGTTTGCTGCTGTTAATTTTTTAAATCTACTTAGTGCTTGTACTCTGCTGGCCGACATGGAATTGTATCATAGAATTACGGAATCATGAAATGTTTTGGGTTGGAAGGACCCTTTAACCACTAGATCAGGTTGTCAAAGCCACATAAAACCTCGCCTTGAACATTTTCAGGGATGAGGCATCCACAACTTGTTCAGGTAGTGTCTCTGTTCCTCACTACAGTGAAGAATTTCTCCCTTATACCTATATTAAATGTACTGTCTTTCAGTTTTAAGCCATTCCCTCTTGTCCTGTCACTACATGTGCTTGTAATATGTCCCTCTCCAGTTTTCTTGGTGGCTCCCTTTAGATACTGCTCTAAGGAAGGAAACCTGCTCTGGTCTCCCCAGGGTCTTCTCTGCTCCAGGCTGAACAGCCCCAGCTCGTCATCGTCTTCACCGGAGGCTGAGTTCCTCATAGAGAGCTGTAGCCCTCTGATCATCTTGGTGGCCTCCGCTGGACTTGCTCCAACAGATCCCTGTCCTTGTGCTGAGAGCTGCAGAGCTGGATGCAATACTCTGAGTTTCTTTTCAATCAATACCCAATCATCAAAGGACTATTACAAAATTAATTCTTATTCTGCCATATCACTCTGATTTGAGTTTGTGAACATAAGGTAGATTATGTGGTTAAAATAGCTAAGCTCTATCCCCTAGAATTCTGATATTTCAAGTAGGGATGGGATTTAAACAGATTGCTTTTAAACCCATTCCAAGAGAAGTGGTTTGGATTTTGCACACATAAAATTGAAGTGTTGCAGTGCAAACTGTAACTGCTTCACAGATGAGATTAAAATCCAGGCCACTAGCAACTCTATCTTCATAAAGATAACTGATCTGGTGTCAAATGGGATTATTGAACCAAAACTGAGAAATTTAGAGTGTTCTTGATATTCCAAAGGGAGATTCTGTCTTGATGGATGATCTAAGTTGAGGAGATATCATGCATAACACCATTTTGATGCATCCCTCTGCTAGTATACACTTTCATAAATGCTTCTGCACCTAACTCAAAAATATCTGATCCATAATATCCTATAAAATCTGCAAACATAGAAATATTTAGCATGTTTTATAGATTATTTAATAAAGTAAATTTTTAAAAATCTGACATTTTCTACTAATGGTTATTTTCCTTTCAAAAACCAAGAAGCTTCTCAGATGTCCTTATAAAAGATCCTATTTTCAGGGCAGAAATATAGCAATAATAAAATTTTAAAGAATGTTAAAGTAAAGAATATTTTTAATACTATTTGCAATATAAAATAGGAAATGCATTATTTAAGTTTATGGATACAAAGCTTTTATTAACATTTTCTAGACACTGTCCAAAAGATTAATCCATAGCTTGGCCTTTCACTATGAGTAATAGGCAGATTCTTGAGTCCTTAATATAACATATCTGCATTATAGTTTACTGTAAATTATAGTAAAGTGCTTTTTCACAATAAAATAAGGAAATGCAGTGCCATTAAGCGGTCATGTTTTGTAGTATTTTGCAGTGCTCTTGTGAACTGTGTGATGGTCTGAACTGTAAAAGACAAAATTGTTCTGAATAGTGATTAGGATCATGAAATGCAACACTTTTATCTATAAAGAAGATTGCACTTAGTAATTTTCACAATAACAGTTGTAATAACTGTGACTCTAGCTGGCCTCTTTCTGAAGTGTTTCAGGCAGGTAATGAAGCTTGAGCATTAGTTTTTTGAGAAAAGTTTCTTAAATGTTTTAAATGAAACTAAAGAGATGAATTTTATTTTTCTTTTAAGTGACAAAACATCTGGTGCTTGCAAAACCTGTCTATCTTAAGTGTAGCATGCACAGAAACTGAATGGACAAATGCAGTACTCTAAGGAAGAATCTCTTCACATTTTTGTATCTCTAAAGGAACAGTTTTCAGTGTTTTACTTCGTTGATCTGCCTCAGGTGCTGTTACACCAGGGTGGGAAGCCAAAAAATTAATTGGAAGAGTGGGTCTGTTAGCTTTACTGCTGATAACAATTGATAGACAACAATAAGCACCTCTACACTCACCCTTTCATTCAGTTCACATTAGCACACCCCAGTCTCTGAACTAAAACAGTCTATGTAAACACATGTGGAAAAACTGCCATATGCTGTCATTTTTAGAACTCTTTTCATTTGCTGTGTTTGAACAGCGTGGCCAAAGTCCTGTTTTGCCTAGTATAGCACTGGGAGGGAGACCAAGACGTCAGGTTAGTTAGCTAGTCACACTCATTGCTCATCTCCTAAGTGTTCATCTCGCCCAAGAGCTGATGTCTTCCCAGAAATCTGTCATGGCAGGCTGCTGCTGCATTGCTGTCCATCAGCCTGCTGCTACTCATTTTGTGTCATTAACAATTGCTCTCTCAAAGATGCTTGAATGGCACTACCCAAGCTCCTGGTGTATTTCAGACTGATCCATCCTTGTGTTTGGATTACTTCCTAGTATGTAGGATTTATGTTTAGAAAGATTATAGGTAAAATAAAAAAGACTAAGGTTTGTGAGCAAGAAAAGATTAGTTGTTAGCTGAGGTGTACACAATTTTCATAGAAACACAGAATCCCAGGATGGTTTGAGTTGGAAGAGATCAAAAAGACCATTTAGTCCAATCCCCTTGCTGTAGACAGGAGACCTTCCACTAAACAAGGTTGCTCAAAATGCACATCCAACGTGGCCTTGAGCGCTTCCAGGACTGGGGCATCCACAGCTTCTCTGGGCAGCCCGTTCCACATTGTCAGTCTTTTATGTGGGTGATCTATCATGTTTGGATTTTTTTGGTTGTTTTCTTTTTGGTTTTATTTGTTTTGTTTTGAATGTTTTTTTGTTTTGGAATTTTGTTGGTGTTGTTTTGTTAGTTTTTTTAAATGTTTGGGGTTTTTTGTATTTTGTTTGATTACTTTTTGCTGCAGCTTTATGTGGAGTAGAAGAGATATTTCAAGTACATGTGAAATCCTGTAGATGTACTCATGAAGATTACTGCTTTCATCAAGGCTATAGACAGATGCTTGCAATTCAGAATGCAAACTGGGAGAAGACTGTGTTAGTTATAATTATTGATAAGTAATCTGGAGGGGGGAAGAAAGACAGGAAAAAATATTTTTAAGTACTATCAGCTTTTTAAGATTAAATGGAAATTTTCCCAAGTGAAAAATGACATGAAATGGCAATTCAAATACCCTTTTCGTTTACTGAGACGCTTTAAGGCCTTTACCACCTGCTGAGTGCCTGGAAGGACGAATAAGCATTGGAGTGACAGGTTTCACACTGCTATTTCATAGATTTGCACAGCAGGACTGAGTGGTTTCCGACACTATTGGCTGATCTGGTTTTCAAATAGAAGTCTGTGTTTCAAATTTTGAAAGAAAAAGGTTCTTTTCATCTTTGTGGTTCAGAAAAGAAATTAATTTTTTTATGTAATCCTTCCTGAAGACTGAAGTTTCTCCAAATACAGAACATTAAAGGAATGATACACTAGACAATAACCTGAAGAAGGGAATATAATTTAGGAGCTTAAACCCACAAGAAGAAATTATGCATTTCTATTTGTGAAAATTAGCAGAAACCATTATTCTGTTTAAATTGCCTCCTCTAAAACTGTTCTTTTGTAAGACCGATTCAGATACCAGTTGGTGGAAAAAAAGGCAAAAGGCACAAAGTAAATCATGCTGTAATTCAATTATACTGGGCCAAGGTAGGGTTCCCATGGTGGCAGCCAGACACATTAAGTGTTGAGACATTGGAATAATTCCTTTGATCATGGCCAAGTTGGACTTAAAGCTTTTTATTTAGGCAGTTAATTCTCAGCCTTGGTAAAGAGCAAAGCTTGTGTGCCCTTCTTTACTGTGACTTGTCTATGGGTTGTAAAAAAGTTAAATTTATTATTCAAATGTTCAATTACTATTTGGCAAGCTTCTAAAGAAGTCCATATACAGAAATAAAATAAATACACAATTAAGTTATTGATTAATTTCCAGCAATATTCTCACAGTCATTGTTAATAGAAAATTAAGGAAAGAAACATTTAAAATAATGCAGTTTTTTTTTTTGTAGGGCACAGAATTTTAGGAACTCAGAACTCTTTCAGATAGTGATTAAGACATGGGTATTAAGACAGCTATTCTAATTGTTTTTGTAGATAAAATTATTGATACATTTATTTAAGTTTTTGATAACTGATGTATCTTGAAAGCCATCAGCAGAATTTAGCAGTTTGCTCTTTCATATTATTTACATGTAAGGACAGCCATGGAATTAAAAAATGATAGCAAATATTAAGAGTGTGATGCTCACCACACCAAGATAGCTTAGTGTAGTAGTTTTAGCAACCAAGATGCTCTCAGTAACAGAATGACATAAAAAACTACTGTGATGGTATGTGGAAGAAGCTAAACATTTTATGAGGGCATAAAGGGTTACCTGCCTCTCAGATTTAAAGCTGCCCTTGCTGTTCTCTACACAATAGAAGAAATACAGGCCCATCAGGATGCATGAACCAAGGATCTAATTAAAAATATTTTGTGCAGAGAAAAAGAAAAATTACTTCTTAGAATTACTGAAGCTGTAAAAAAAAAAAAAAAAGCAGGTGTCATGGACCTCAGAATACATAGATTCAATTTCTTTTTTCACAAGAAGATTGTGATGTCAAGTACAGCCCACCCCAAGCGAGCACCTACAGGGTACTTTCTGGACTGAATGTGAATTATTCAATATTTGTGTTGTTGATGATCTTCCAGTTTATGTAAATAAGCAGCTGATGGTGTGGAAAATTGAACCTGAGTCTCTTCTTCTTAAGTGAACAAATTAACAGCTAAATAGAAGCAATACCTCTTTTGTACCTTCTCAGCTTTCCTTCTTTTTTTTTTCCCCTTGTGTCATCTACCACCTACTAAAGCCTATGTTGGCTTTTCTTTACTACTATTGCAGAAGAACATAGTATAAGCTACAATTACACCTTCATTTTGGTAGCCAACATACTATATTGCCTTCAACACTGTAGTTACATGGTGCCTCCTACTCATAATGTATTTATCCTCACAGAACTCCTATGATGTTGAGCAGATGGTAAAGTGAGTCACTAGGTACAGAGCTTGACTCTTCAGGATCAGACAAGAAGATTGTGGTGAAACCAGTCCTGGATTTCCCTCATCTTTTCTGCTAGACCCCTCGTGCATTACTGGGAATTGTGAGAGCTCCCCTCAAGGAACAATGGACATTGATTATAGATAGTAGACAAGTTCTTCTCCTTTACCTACACCCTTGGGGCAAAAAGAGGAAGTCATGTGGTGGGCCTTGTCTAATGCAAACATCCAAAAATGGTGTTCCAGTTTGGCATAACTGAACAATATTGTAGAGTTCTCAAATTATGTTGATTATGAGACTCTTGGAGACAATTTTGAGGCACACAAGTAGTACAACCCTCTTGCATTTCCTCTGACTCCAGCACGTGTTGGCTTCTACTGAGTTCAGCCAACAGATGATTAATTTTAGTCTATTGATTCTACTGGCAACTACTCCAAGTGTCTCTTTTTGGATAAGGACACGGGAGCTGTGTGATGTATTACACCCTTTCCGTGCAGTCTTCTGCACAAGGTACCCATCTGGCAGCACTTCTGTGAGATGCGGTGGGTATGACTGAACGAGGCAAATTCTTTTTCATCCTCCTAGAGTGAGACACCATTATTTCCTACTCATCTCATTTGGAAACTATGTTGTCTCTGACACACCACTGGCAGCCTTTTTGGCGGCAGAGGTGAAGACACCTCATTTGACTCACCCTTAAGTGATTTTGGGCTTTCACATTAGTAAACTTGTATTCCATTAGCCGTCTCGCATCGTAGTCACATGTTAATTTGTGTAAAACGAAATGCCTCAGCATGAAATGGGAAAGGTTCCCAGAAAGTACAAAAAAAAAAGACTTTTGGTATGTAGTGTAACCTATCACAGTGGGAGAAGAATACAGTTTATTGAAATACATCAGGTACTTTTTTTTTCCAGCAATCCCTAGATTCTGATTTCTTTCTCTTTTCCGTCTTCTGTTGTCTGTCCTCTTATTTTGCCTGTTATGTTCACAGGAAAAATTATTTAGTTGTGAAACTTCATTTTTTACTATAGATAGTGAGAAATTTTTCTGTGGAATAAGTTTCTTTTGGATGTTGGTTTTATATTGTTCGTATATTTAAAACATTTCTAGGGAAATGGAGATTTCAGAGAACATGCTGGTTCTGATACTTTTGGTATAGATGGTTAATGTTATTTACCACGACTCTAATCAAAATATATTAAATTGAAATGTTAATACTTTGCACATTAAATTTAAAAAATCGCATCAGAAATCTAAACTAAGAGAAAAAAATCTAGAATTTCTAAGTTTGGATAAATTATGAAAGCATTTTGTATAACTTGGTTATTTTTTATTTTATTTGGATTAAGGCAAATCTTGAGTTTTGATTTATCATGGTATTGGTAGTGGAAAGAATACTTAAAGGCTTGAAGTTTTTATGAGGAAAAACCCCATTTTCTTCTATAATTTATTTTGTAATTTATCCAATAAGTTCCTGGTGTAAATTTTAGCATTGAGGCATATCAACCAACAGAGTTTAATAGGCGATCTCTCCCGAAGAAGTGATAAAAGTGTGGTATGGAAGGTGTTTACTGCTTCTGCATGAAAATCTTGGGAAAGCAACATACAGGAGGGCACAAGACAGTAAAAATAATCCATAGGCTTAAGGCTGAGCTTTAGAGAAAAATATGTTTTTTACATTAAATATTATTTTTCATTTTTAATAATATTACTTATATATATTATATTCATTAAATAATATTTACTTAATTATATATAATTTATTTTTTTTATATTTTTGGTCTTTTGGAAATAAAATTTCACTTTTTTTAAATTCAGTTTTCCATTTCTAAATAATTTTACATTAAATCAGAAACTGAGCAGTAGTTCATGTAGAATATTGCAAAATTCTCAGAATATTTTTGCAGATTATTTTCATTATTATAAAGGTGTTCTTTTATTTTGTGCTTACAGAGAATTAGAATCAAATTATATTTGTTAATACAACACTAAGTAGGAGAAGGATTTATTAGACATAGTAAAAAATTACATGACCAAGTTTATCTGTAAGCTTCTTGCCATCCTTGCACTTCAGCAATAATTTAGGGAGTTATACTGAAGGAATGATGAGAAACTTTACCATCAGCACGTTTTTTAAAACTTCTTTACATGTGCTTCTCCATGACATTTCATTTCTGTCCTCTTTTGCAGAATTCACCCTCTGCACTGATAGGTGTCAGACTTAACCCTGTCCTTTAATGCTAACATCATCATCTAAATGCATGGAAAACATCACAGGCTGCTAGTTTTCTAATTTATTTTCAAGTAATAATATTTTTTGAAGGTTAGAGAATTCCAGCGTGTGAATTAATATGTGTTTAAATGTTATTGTTATGCATGTGATGTTTGTCAGTCTCCTCTGAAATTTTATTTCTAAATTGCCAGGACTGTTGTAGGAATAAGTAAAAGTTTGCTTGGGAGTAAGTCACCACCTAAAGTATGGAAGAGGGGTAATTTTATATGGCACACTGCACCTGTGGGACCAGGAACTTACGGACCTACTTCCTGAGGAAGCCAATTTGAGAAGAATGCAGCTCTTTGCCCTCCAGGAGGCCCAGATAAGCAGGAAGTGATCTCCACAGGAAAATGATTTTAAGATTAGATCAGTAAGGTGACTGGCAATAAACATAATCCTAGGTTTGAGAAATGAACCTGCAGTTCAGCAAGCTGTTTTAGTTGGGTTGCTGACATCTGCCCTAGGGAGTCTGCACTGAAGTATGAAACGTACGATGCAATGGTGCAGAACAAATTACATTTAAAACAAATGAAGAAAAGGACATCAAAATGCCCAGAAATGTCAAGCTTGGTAGAAGAATAATGACAGGAGATGAGCTGAGTTAGCACAAGTAAGTTAACAAGCATGGTGTTTAGTCTTCAAACAAGTGAGAGGTTGCTACAGAAAAAAAAAATAATGTCCAGATCTCCATGGTTTCTGGAGATTAGCCAAGGCATGGGTAGAGCTCCTCCTGCTTTTGGACTGGTCTGTTGGCCATAACCCCTCCTACTATACATTTTGTGAGGGTGAATCCAGATATCATCATGCAAAAGGAAGGAAAATTTACAAAGTGAGGAGTTTGGTGGTTTAAAGCTTTTTGTTGAGACATGTCACAGTAAAACTAAAAAATTAGAAATAGAAGCCAAACAGTTAAGGGCTGATATTAAAGCAGGTGACATGCAGGGAACAGGAGCCAGGTGGCAAGTTGAAAACACCTCCTCTTAGTGTCCCACCAAGGAAAATGATGGTATGTATTATGGTTTGTGATAAGATGATGGAGGGTAGAACATACTTTTTGGGGAAAAGATCCTTGAAACTGTTTCTCTTAAAGCTCTCCTCAAAATCTGCAATCTCAAAATCAAGGAAATGATGCATAACATAGAGGGTAAAAGATAGCAAAATAAAAAATGTCTTGAGAGTACTAGATTCTGAGGAACATAATTCTATCTCTTTCTATAGGAAGAGAGCAATGAAAATAAACTTGAATAGATTTCATTATTTTGCATTCAAAGGATGTGCCGGAAACGCTTTTCAGGAGTTTCAGTGAAAAAGCATCTTTGTTCCAAGAAATCTTACCCTCTAAATTTCAAATATGACAAGATGAATGGGGATGACGCATGGTAAGAAAGATGCTGGGGTAAAGAGGACCAAAGAGCATTGTGATGAAATGTTACAAGGCTCAGGTTAGTCATAAGAATAAATTGCATAAGATAATAAAGAAAGATAGAATGATGACCGTGCTGTTTTGCCTACTCTGGTCAATAAATAATTTCAGTAATGTTGTGAGTATCATCCATCTTTGTATACCTAAGACCTTTATATACCAAGGACCTAAGATCTGTTGCATCCTGGCTTCCTTCAGAGCCTCTCCTCACACACGTGCATGGTGGCATCTCTGCTTCCTTCGCCCAGTGCCCTCCTTGCTTGATCAAACCATCTTGTTCTTCCCCATCACGGATGCAGTGCCAGAAGCTGGGCTCTGTTGAAGGAGATGGGCAAGATGCCACAGGTTTCAGCATAGCCAAGATTTTGCTTGAGTTAAGACTAGAGTTATGCCATGTTTGGCAGGCAAGCTCTGCTTGCTCCATCTGCCAGTGTGGCAGCAAGGGAAGCATCTGGAAATAGAGTCGGTGCTTCCGCCTTCCCCTTGCTGGGTGACACTCATGCCAGTCGTGGGGTTGTAGTGGGCACAGAAATAGTATAGAGATGGGTTCAGAATGAGCATCTAGGCAGACAAGCAGGCAGCTCTCGGCCAGAGGAGACACGATAATTTCAGGCAATAGAAATTGTCACAATTGTGCCTGCCAAGGGATGTAAACCGTTATCAAGCACCAAAATTGCCAAAGACTAAGAAATAAGGCAGAAAGATAAAACTGAAAACTGAAGCATCCATTGTGGATACTCTAGGGTATCTCATGGTCAAACCAGAAGCATTTAGTTTGCTTTTCACAATAATGTGGCAGATCCTGTTGGTCATTCTTGACTGTGATGTTCATAATTTCAGACACCATTTCATTAACTGTAATACAATGTGTTTTCTTGAATCATTTACAATATTGCATCTACTTATTTTTATGAATAAAAATATTTCCTTCATGTTTTAAATTAAAAGAGAAAGCTTATTAATGACAGAGAAAATCTAAGAAAGATTTCATTTTGAAATATTAACATTGCAAACCTTTTCCCAGAAGTTTATAAAGCAAACACTCCACACTGACGTTTTGTTGCCAGATTTTGAGTTTTGATTAAGAGAGGCTTATGAGATGTTATTTTTTACTGCACCAGTAATTCTCTTTTGAATACAGCTGTACTTTGGACTTTAAAATGCAAATTAAATATAAACTAACAGAGGTTTCTTTTGTTGTAACCACATGTAATTTTCTTTTTAATTAAAAATTAACTTATATGTCAAATTTGAGTGAACTAATTCTGTTCGAATCACTCTAAAATGAGCATTTACTCATTTTAAAATAAAAGCTGAGCTTTATGCCTTTGCCATATTGAAGACAAAGAAAAATTCAATATTAAGTTCTCATCCATCTGATTGTGAAATAATTCTTTATGATTAGAAATATTTTTCATATAAATTTTCATTTGTAACTACAAAGGGTGCTCATGACTAATGAAAATCAGAAGTCATGAAATACAAGTCTATTGCACTCTAAAATGGTTCCTTTATGGAATTCCTTTGACATCCAGAAGGTATTTATTCAGGCTCTCACATCTAAAAGCAAGACCACCTACCCTATCTGATCCTGATCCCTTTAAAGCCCACTTTTCTGCTTGACTTAGGAGAAGTGGAAATGGGTTTCAGACACTCCATGCTCCGTTTCAAGTTCAAGTGACTTTAAGCTGCTCATACTCTTCAGGGCAAAGAATCACATAATCCTGCAAAATCTACTTCTTCTTCTTATTTTTCTTTTTTTTTTTTTTTTTTTTTTTTTTTTTTTAAATCTTTGGAAGTCAGATTGTTGGGAAATAGGTTTTGGGTTTTGGACAAGACTAAGGAAGGACCAGGGACCATGGGTGATGGTGCAAGGGCTATTGAGGAGCTTTTTCATTTGTCTCCGTAGCACAAAATCTGCTTGGGTAGTTGAGGACGCTTTTTGATTAATATCTTTTTTATGGAAGTGTGGTCAACTCCCCCAGCTTGAAATTTTCTCCTTGTTACCTATGAGTAGATCCCTGTTCTCTTCTTCCTATTTCCCCTTCTTCTACCTACCTTCTCACTCCTGCCAAGTCATAGCTTCAGATGAGTATTTGTGAGAAATTTATATCATATGTGACAGAACTGAGCTATCTCTGCAAAAGCAATGTAGAACTCTTGCAATTTTGCAAGATATGACAAGGGAGACAAGATATTACAGGGAATTTTGAAGCAGGACCCTCTAGGTGCTTTCTTAAATTAGGGCATCAGGATACAATCCTAGGGATACACTGAGTTGTGAAATAATTGTGCAATTAATATAATTCCATCTCTCTCAGTATAAAACTAATAATTTGATATTAATACCATATATTGATATTAATGGATCAGAGAGCAATCTGGTCTAATGAAAACTTTACTCACAAGGAAGTCTATATATCAAAATATTTGCTTAGTTCACCTGTATTTCCCATTTGAGTTATATTCACATCTTGTGCACACCATAGTTCTGGGTAGAGGCAATTTGAGTACTGAAAGCAGTGTATGTGTGCCCCCCTTATTTTGCAGGGCAGGCATGGTTGATACAGTGCAAACATGAGTGACATTAACCTTCTGCACACTCCAAATGCCATTTTTAAGGAAAATTGCAGTTTGAAAGTTCATATAGAATGGAGAATGATTTATAGTAATGCCAGTCCAAAATGTTTTAATGTTTACAGAACAAAAGCAGCAATATGCATATTATACAGGTCTCAAGCTTAGCTCTGATCTCTTATCATTTTTATGCAAGTGCATTAACATAATTAATCCTGTGCTTGTTTCCAAGCAAGCAACTCAGCGGTTATAATGAAATAGGATTCTGTTAAATTTCTTAGAGAGAAACTCCTGACTTGAACATTTTTAATATATCCTGCTAATATTTGGAATGGAACTTTTAAAACAATTGTAATCAGTCAGTTAAGTAGAAGATTTGTTTTTGAATTGATAGAAATCTTATTGTGTACCAAAATTGAATTCTCTAATTTCTGACAAGATGCTTTGACTAAAATGCTTCAATTCCCCTTCCAGCCTGGAAAGTTGAACTCAGAATTCCCTATAAAGCTGTGCTCATCACTTCCACAAAACTACAGAAATTCTTATTTTCTATTAGAGAGATACTATTTTGTAAGTTGTAAATTCAGAGTTTTCACTTGGAACTGTTTGAAAAATTATTTTAATCATGTTCTGATAGATATTCTTTCTTGACGACTGAAGCTGTATATAGCATAGGCTGACAAAATCCATTTAAATAGACTTTACTTGGAAGTGGGAAATACCTGTGAAGCTATATCAGCTTTTGAAGATACAAAATCCATTAAAATAGAAAGCAGAAAGATAAATCATTTCAGGAAGAACAAGTAAACAAAATTATATTTTAAATCCCCAGTTGTAAAATTACTGGTTTTTACTGCCTAGCCCAGGAAAAAAGGCAAACAATGAATGTGAGACACCTATGACAGTACGCAAACATTCCCTCCTTTTATTTTGTGGTTTCACCTCCTGTTTAGCAAAAAATGGAACACTGAGGAAATGTTCTGGTAAATAACAAAGAAGGAGAACATTATTTGTAAAATATTTAAAACCACATATGTTACACTTATTTTTTCCCTCTGTCTGCATTTTATATATATGTTATCACCTTCTAAAGAAGCCTTCTTGACTTCTGTGAATAAAAGCAGAAAGATGATAACAGAATGTCCTCTTATGGATAGCAAAGGGTTTATTTAGTTTCTTACACTGGGACCTGCAAGCAGTGAGGAAACAACTGCACTTCTGGGAGTGTTAGTCCCTCTTTGTCATTTCAGGATCATTGGTGGACTGAGTTGAACTTCTCTGCTTCTCATCTGGGCTTTTGACTGAAAAGGAATTTTGTGCCACCACAGTCCAGTGCCCTTGGGGCCCCCTGGGGAGCCAGCAAGTTCCCCAAGGGTGACAATGCTTGGAACTATTTTAATTTTACTGTGGCTTTAGTTTGCAAGTATCAAAAAACTACAGAAACAGCTTATACCTTGATAATTTAGGAGCAAAGACATGCAGTCATGCACAGTATCCTTCCAGATGAGTGTGAAGTCAAACTGGTGTGGGGCTTCCAAATGAGATGAAAAAGACCTGTCCAGATTTTTTCACCTCACATAATCAAATTGCATGGCGTGCTGCTAAGAGTGCACCTTTTTCTGCACAATTTAGTGTTAAAACAAACTGCTTCAACACAGCATGATGCCTTCTTATTCTCATGGTAATATGCACTTTGAGAAAACTGAGCATATATGCAAGTTTAAAAGGACAAGGAAAACGAAAATTTCTTATTTCTCAACTTTTTTTTTTTTTTTTTTTTTTTTATGTGCAACACTTTTTCTGGCAAAATCTTTTCAGGTATTGAGAATGATCATATCTGAGGCTGGAAGGAGAGATGAAATGGCACTGAAATGTTTAGTAGACATGTTTGTTTGGCTAAGCAGTCCTAGCAGGCAAAATTTTTCTCTGTTGAACATTTCCAGTTAAATTTGTTTGTTGTATTCTTTTTTAAGCCAGCTTTTGCTTAGGATGCAGGAGGAATTTGAAGGAAGAAATTTTCTTCAGGCTGCAGAGTCCTCTAGGGTCAATTTTCGGGGTCTTTTGTTTGACCAACGATTCCTGTCAAAAGTCAAAACAATCAATTCTGGATGTACTCTTCAGTATAAGATCTGGAATAGTCCTTTTAATTCTGAAGAAGGGCAAGGAAACAATAAAGAGGATTTGAGAGAAAGATACTTAAATGAGAAAAAGTAGTAGTTGAATAATTGGAATTTCTTTTGATCTTTCTCTTCATAAACCCATTCTACTTGATGCAGCTTGGCATTTTATCTTATTTATCTGGTCTGTTACTGTTCAGACTATTTTTCTCTTTATGTGTCATTAAATATGAGTAGATTTGTATAGCTCATTCTTCACACACAAACAGGCTTGTGGGTTATATGTGTAAATAAGTTGCTTGCTGGAGTTACCCAAATGATAAGTGATATTAAGAGTATAATTCTGATTTATTTTATTAAAATTGGTTTTAGCTACTCGTTTTCTACTTTTGAGGCTGAAGTGGTTCAAACAAAAAATACAATGAAAGTAGCAAGCAAAAGTTCAAGGACAAAACCAAAAGTAACTTGGAGGCTTGCATTTCTTTGTGCTTTCTCTTGGAAAAAACATAAATCAAATTGCCTGGATCGACGTGGGAGAAGACACTGAAAAGGATTTGAAATATTTGACCCAGTGATCCACCAGAGAGAGTTCTTTTCAAAAATACCATCCAAAGTAGGCTAACTGAAAAATTTACCATGTTGTGTATGAGCTGCTGGTACCTATGTTATGCTTTAAATAAAATCTCTTAAGGAAAATTGTGGGTAACATTGGGTGAGAAAGGTTAAAGATGGAGATCAGAATTGTGGCCATGAAATGGTAATGAAAAATTTGCAATCATATTTATTCCTCTCACTTCTGTCTGGGCATATATTTCAATTTCCAAGACTATAACTTGTAGTTTTCAGTTCCACAGAAAATGCTTTTGTCCCAAGGGCTGCAGTAAGGTCTGTGCTTCTATTCTGACCATGATTAGTTGATTGCTTCCCTCCAAGCTGAAATCACTGTCTGTAAATTGCAATATGCTCTATTCTTGAAAAAACCCTTCAAATGTGGAACAATAGCTAAAGATATACTTTACTCAACTTTAGTACTGCAAAATGCATAGTAAGGTCTTTTGAAATACTGTTAGCCAGTGGGTCCAATGCGCACAAACCATTAAAGTAAAACTCATATTTATCCTAAAGAATAAAAAAGACAATGTCATTTCTAAATCATTAAATTATGTATGCTTTTTACAGAGGTAGGGCTGTGAATGTAAATACATCTTGGCATTTATAATCTTTTGTTGATATTATTTATTTGAAATTTTTCCCTTCATTTAAAAGATTTTTTTTTTTTTCCATTCTACTTGGTACAATCATTAACTTTTGACAAATATTCAATTAAAGCAAGGCACATATATCCATCACTTGGTTAATTTTTACTTGCAAAGCCAGAAACAGGCTGGAGTTGACTTTCTCTTTGTTACCTTGGAAACAAATGGGGGTTTCACTTTAAGAAGCTCTACACTTGAAATTAGGGGTGGAGCTTTGATGTTGCGGTACAGAAAGGGAGGGCAGTTCTTGAAGAGATTCTGGCCTCTTGCACTTACATGGATATGGAGTCTTCTTAATATAATAGCAACCAGGTAGTTTCTTGTAATGGGATGAAAAGGAAATGAGAAAATGGTAGTTGCATCAAGTCATTAGCTTTCAGCTTCTGATGTTGGTTGTGTAGGGTATCTCATCCTCCTGCAAAGGTAGCTAGAGAAAACAGGATAATTGCTGCTGTCAATTTACTTATCTTCCAAATATGGAAAGAAACTCTATTTTTTTCTTGCCAATAATTTGCAGTAAAGCATTTTTGCTTGCATTAATAACTAATTTACAATTTTCCAATCAGTTCACGGATTAAGTAAAATCTCTGATGTTTCAGGGATTGTCTAGTAGGTAATTTTTTGTTCCTGCTGATGCAAGTTTTGAAATTTTACCAAGAAACCCTCTCTATTAAATCATTTGGCTAAAGGACATTTTGAATTGTAGTTTGGATAACGATGATACCTAAATGAGGCATATTATTTAGGATTTTGTATTTTAGTTTCTACTGTTATCTTTTGCTTGTGTAGTGTGAACAAAAATTTTGATATATATCATGAAGACAATATCAAAATAGAAAAAAAAAGTTGTGGAATATTACTACATTGTTGAATTTTACGCAATAGAATGAGATAAAGGGCCTCTGGGATTTATAGGGATTTGAATTAATTCTCTCTGTACTCTGGCTGTGGTGAGAACTATTAATATACTCATTTTACAGTAAATGTAATTAGGCTTTCATGCCACTATTGCTAATACCTGATCTCTGTGCTACTGGGTGACCCAGGAGTGCAAATTTCTTCTGAATGAGGAATGTACACACAATTTTATTTCTGGAAAATTAGCCAGACCATGTACACAGAGTTTATGTTGACCTCTCACCTTTATGCTGGTTTTTGCTGGGCACCAGTGGACAGACAGTATTTGAGCAGTCTCAAACTTGCCAGTGTAAAGCTAATTCTCAAAAAAAGCCCTGCTTTGCACTCCTTTGAATCAGCAGCTGGTGTTTCCACATGATCAATGGTTTGCATCATGAATCCATGATGATTTTGATCTAACAAGGTAATTCAAAGCTAGATTTGCTTTAGTATCAAATTTCATAATTAGGCATAGCTTTTGGCAACTAGTTAATATTTTGGAGGAATTCTGTAAAAGTAGGAATAGGGAAGATTAATACCCTGTTTTAGTTTTGTGTCTCCAAACATTGGTTCAACAACACTTGTGAGCATGGGTTCTACTAAGCATGTGAATAGCGCTTAAGTAAATGTTACCCTGAGACAAACAGTACAAATTTACTCCCAGCTGTGTGATTGATGAATAGTAATTGATTGGATCATTTTGGATGGATTTTTCTCTTATTATCCTCTTTCTTATGCTTTCTGATGACCTTGTTTTGATTTTATTAAGAGCAATTAAATAAAATGTAGTATGTTCTTGGCATAATGCACATTAGAGTCATAGATAATTTCCCTAAAATTTTTATTCAATGTAAAAAAATTATATTATCAGGAAAAACATTGAAAAAGGGAAAAAAATCACAATAAGGTAAACAGTAGTAATATTTAAATAAACATTATCAAGGCTTCAGTAATTAGATACACCATAGATTTCTCTCCTTTATTAATGTTTCCTTCTATATCAATATAACAAAAAATTATCTTTGAAATCTACTGCTTCTACAAACCTTTGTTTTGGTAAAATGTATTATATTTGATTGTTGTTTTTATATGACTAGCAAGCTGTTCATGGGAATTTATAAAATGAGTTCCTAATTTACTTTTCACTTTTTATTCTTGCTTCTCAATATTCTAGTTTCACTTAGAGTGGGTAATGAAAGCAGCGTGCTGTCTGTTTCAGTTAGTTCAAGATGTAGTCCCCAGCCAGGGTAATTTTATGGTTTACACATATTAGCACTGCATTGGCATGCCTGGGTTTCCATTTCAGCAGGAACAAGAAAACCAAATAAGTATGCTGTTTCAACTGATTTCCTCTGCAAAAAACATCATGAAAACGTTACCAATGAGATAAATCTGTGCATTAAATAAAACCAAGCACGTGTTCCATCCAGCCAAACCCAAACCACCACGAAATAATAGCAGGACTCAGTTAGGTGAAAATGGGTTTATTTTGGTTTGGGATTTTTTTGGGTTGTTGTTGTTTTTTGTTTGTTTGTTTGTGGATTCAGCTTTATATTCTGTTTTATAGAATAAACTTGGGAGCTTTTTTTATCTCATTCCTAACTCTATTAGGAATAAATAGGTGGCTGCTAATTTAGGAGTACAGCAATTTCATGACTATAAGGTGCACCTTAAAGCCTAAAATTTTGATTGAAACCCAG
>VRYO01002772.1:56910142-56930864 GCA_009812075.1 Sialia sialis | reverse complement strand
GCTCCTCAACCTCATGCCTGGCAGGAACTGGGTGACTCCTCTCTCACACATCTCAGGCACTGAGGCTCCATTTCCTATGTGCATGCACTGTGGTGACAGCAACTCCCCCACCCCTGCCTGAGCCCAGCACTGAGCAATCCATGCAGCCAGCCACTGCAGCACCCTCACTGCATTCCTCCTCCTCCAGCTGGAGCAGACCCAGAAGATGATCATATTTTGGGCATACAGAAAACTGGGGAGACTTTGTCTCACTTCTTCTGGTAGTCGCTCTTCCACAGCACTTTGAAGAGCTGCTGACTGAGGATTGCCGTTGAATCCATGCTACCAAATCTAGTGTGCTTGCAATTGATCTGAATTAGCAGAGCAGGCATTTGTTTCTGGTAACTTCTGGATTGTAACTGGAAACTGCAGAGAAGTGGCTTTATCCTACAACTTTTATAAACCTGCTTTTTTCCCTGCACAATATGGCCAGTTTAATGGGATGATTCAGGTGACATGTGGGTCTTCTCTGCTTCAGGGAAGCTTGCAGGATAGTCAAGCACATACAGGAGATAGATATACTACCATATGGCTGTTTTAAAGAATGGTGTGGGCTTTTTTTTCTAATTAGATCCAAACTTTGACCTTTTAACTACTACTGATTTACTTACACAGTATGTTTTATTGATCTACTTACATCTGAGTTCATTAAACACATAAAACGAACTACAAGCAGAGTAAAATATGGCATTATTGAAACTAACAGAGAGATCACACTATTATAAACCTAATACTGCTGTTCATCTAGTGCCTTGGAAAGAGAAGCACTTTGGATGCCTTCTAGCGTTCATTCTAGCATCTTCTGCACATAGTTTTGGTAGATGAAAACAGAGTTTCATTTCTTCTCAGCCAAAGAACAAGTTCACTGAAATGCTCAAGTGCTGTACCAGCATAAAATGGTAAAAGCACTTGTGAATGTGCCCAGAATGTGTGGTGTTGTACACAAAAAATTCCAGGGCCCTAGTGGCCAAACATTCATTTAAAAAGTGCTTTACAGTAGTAATACATGTTTTCCTGTTGGATTAGAATAAAACACAATAGCTTTGTTTATGGTCATAGTCATTAATCCAATTTAAGATGTGAGAACATCCCACACAAGGGGTGGTTTAGTTTAGATAATTCCTGTACAAAGCTGGATGTAATTTTCCTCATTCATTTTCCTTCAAGTTTCCAGCTTTTTATTGGCTTAACTACTCCTGGCAAACTGTGGGATAATTCCTCTGAGTTAGGTGATGCAAAATTATCTCCAATTGTTATGAGGACATTCGGCATTTAGCATAGAAAAGAGATGAATGAGGTAATTTATTTCTTTCTATTCTTTTCCTTCCTTCCTTCCTTCCTTCCTTCCTTCCTTCCTTCCTTCCTTCCTTCCTTCCTTCCTTCCTTCCTTCCTTCCTTCCTTCCTTCCTTCCTTCCTTCCTTCCTTCCTTCCTTCCTTCCTTCCTTCCTTCCTTCCTTCCTTCCTTCCTTCCTTCCTTCCTTCCTTCCTTCCTTTTTCTTTCACTTTCTCCAGTTAGTTACATAAGCATCTAAGGACAAGTAAATGCTTTATATGAGTACTTATGTATATGTATAGATATTAATATCAGCAATATTTCTTTCTCTAATGATTTAAAAAAATATTTTATGTATGTAAATATTTGCATATGCATGCATATGTATAGCTACCTTAACATTTATATATGCCATTATAAAACATCTATTCACATTAGTTTATTATACCTTTCCCCAAGTAACATAGTTTGGAGCCATGCATTTGTTGTTTTGCATTGGCTAAGGTTTAGAAAAAGAGACTAAGAAATACTGCTAACACTAACTATGATTAATCATTGATTTCAGAATTCATCTACTGAAACATTTGATATTTTTATTCATGTTTCCACTGATCATATGAAGTTACAGATGGAGATGAACAAATAACGGAAATGATGCTTCCTCTGTGGTGTAGTTATACCTTCAGGAATAATATTATTTCCTTTAGATGGATGTGCTTGGATTCAAAGCCACAGATCTACTGTAATTCTGTATTTGCAGGCTGCAGAGGTTGCAAGGAAAAAGTGTTCTGTATTGGCAGGATAGGAAACTTTTTGGGGAAAAGTTGAATGAGTTCCATAAGGGGGCCATATACAATGTGAGCCAAGTAGTCAATATCTTCTCATAGGAAGACAAAACTGGTAGTAGAAATCTGTAAGAAGCCTACTTGCTTTATGATGTGGAGGGAGGAATTTATACTTGCTACCTGCAGATTCTGGGAGCCTGGCACAATGTCCTTTATTCTAAGATTTTGTGCAGGGTTATGTAGATTTCTGAACACATTATTGCCAGACACCAAACAAATCAATGACAGTTGCACTGCATATTTGCTACAATTTGTGATTTAGAAAAAATTAACCTACCTTCTTAGATTAATTTGTTGGTTAAGGAAAATCC
Organism: Sialia sialis; assembly: GCA_009812075.1. NCBI lineage: Eukaryota > Metazoa > Chordata > Aves > Passeriformes > Turdidae > Sialia > Sialia sialis. The sequence continues at coordinate 56,928,395 of VRYO01002772.1, read as the reverse complement.
TGAGCAAGGACATGCTTAGGCAAAAATTACAGAATTTGACCATTAGCCCTGTCTGTCTTGCTTTTTCTATCTCTGCTTGTTGTCTATCCAACTCCCTTGAGTACCGAAATTTTTGATTAAATTAGGTCATATTTACAAAGCACTTTGAAGTTGGAAGGCAGTGAACAATTATTAAGCATTATAACTTTATTTTTCATTAGAGTGAGATACTTGCTGTAAAGCAATGAGTGCAATTTAAAGTTACCATCAAAGACTACAAAGGACATGTGCTCCTTTTTGCCTTGAAAATATAATTATCATGTGTTAATATAGTCTAGGAAGTAGGCTATCTTCTCATGCACACATTCTTCTGAAAAATGGTGGAGGAAGCCAGACCTAATTGCCTGTTGGGTTTGCTCTGGTATGTACTATAACAACGGGGAAATGCAACTGGTTGCTGATGAGTTACGAAAGAAAATGCCTTTGTGCTTTAATTCTGCCTCTAGATTTCCTCAAATGTTATATACACTTGTTGTTATGCACACTTTGAGAATACATTTCTTATTCTAGGAAGTGAAAAGTAAGTGTCAATTACAACACAAAAGCAGAAAGAAACAGAAAGACTTTTTAAAGATTTTTAGGGGAGTGACCCTATTTTAGTCCTACAGTTCTAGAATTTGTAGCACAATAGTCATGGTCTGTCTCTCTTGCACTCCTAGATATCATTATAGTATTGAGAACTATAAGTTTAATAGTAAAATAATATTTCTTGCTCACGCAGATAGTACCAGTCACAAGTCCAATTAGTAATAAAGAATTCAGAAATGTATATATGTGAGAAAGCCAAGAAGCATACCTCCAGATGGTAATAAAGTGGGCAATTTCCATTACATACATATATGCCAGTAGCACTATCGACCTGGTGCTGTAGCTTCTGCCCAAACAAACCTTAACTTTGATACCCAGTGTTTGGATGATAAAGGTTTATTTGATGTTTCTTACAAGACAAAGAACAGCTGAGTGCTGTGTTGGAGCTCTGAAACCTGATGATGGTAGTTTATTGTAGCTGAGTGGACAGGGATTAGCACTTTTATGAACAGTGATACTGATCAGCGATTCCAATTCAATTATCTGTACCTTAGGGAAAAAAATCATAAATAAAGATGGAATACATTTTAATGGATTTATTTCATGTTTCTAGATAATTGCAAGCCTGTTAATAACCTCCACAAGCCTACAAGAAAACCCTTCAAATCTAAAGTATACTACCGGATTAGGTATGCTAATATCTTCCTTCTCCTGAGTAAGTTATTTAGACAGGAGCACTCTGAAGACAATGTATTAATAGGTGTAGAAGTAGTGTGCTGAAGAAACAGCTTGTGCTGTAGCATACCTTTGTTCTTACCTTTTTCTTCCCCCACAAGGTTTTATAGCAACTATGTGACTATTTCAGAGAATCACCAAATCACAGAATGGTCATGTTTGGAAGAGCTGTTGCCAAGTCATGTGCACCAGTGCCTCTTCTTGAGCAGGACTGTCTAGAATCAGTTGCCCAGGAGAATGTCCAGGCGGCCTTTAGACCTATGCAAGGATGGAAACACCACAACCTCCCTGGACAACCTGTGATCAGTCAACACTTCAGTAAGAAGCCTTTCCTGGTGTCCAAAAGGAACCTCCAATGTTTTAGTTTGAGCCCATTGTCTCTAGTGCTTCACCATCATGCTTCTGTCCCCTTTGCACCATTACTCCAGCAATTTATACAGTAACGCAGTCACCTCTTCTGCTGACTAAGCAGTCTCAGGTGTCTCAGCTATGTCTCATAGAAGAGATGCTCCAGTCCTTCAGTCACCTTAGTGACCCTTTGTTATACTCTTCTTGTACTGAGGAGACCAGAACTGGGTACAGAACAGTTTGATCCCAGTGTTTGGTTTCTTCTAGCTTTTGGTAATTTAAGAACATTGTTCAAAAAAATAAACTTTGGCAGTAGTCTAGATAAAGCTTCTTTATGTTTGGGGGTTTGATGCAGTTATCTATCTTTAATAAAAACTTTTGCCATGTTTGTAGCATTTGAATACCATAAGGACAATTATATTGATTCTACTAGCAAAACATGGGAGCACATTGTATCATTGATTTTGTATGTAATAAGGTTACAATGGATAATTGAAAGGAGAATTTAGCCCATTGCTTCTGAAACTTAATTTTCTTCCTCCCAAGCCTGCCTAGGCAGACCAGCTGGCTCCAGGCAGGACCTATTTAAGTGCAGAAATAGTGTTAAGCCCCCTTAATGTGACAAATGGCAAAAAGCACTTTGCAAAAATTTCATTCAGAAACAAAAGAGTGAATAGTTGAGTGAGCGTGTGGAATAGAGAGATCACAAGCAGATTTTTATTTCACCTCCAAAGTGTTAAAAAAACAAGTTGAGGATCTGGGATAAGAGGAGAAAAAACCCCAACAAACTGGTCTAGTAAAAACTGCCTAAATTACTGTGTTTTTGGTGTCAATTACTGTAAAAAGCTAAATTTTGTTTTGATTCAAATAAATCTTATGCTGCCACTGTTGGTGGTAGCTTTCGGCTACTCTCTGACAAGATGCTTTTTCCTCATCCTTCTTTAGATGCCTTGAAGAATGGACCCCACTGAACTAATGCACTTACTTTCTTAGTGACGGCTGCCAAGGTGCTGTCAAAGCCAGCTGTCTCATTATTCCTCTTTCATTACATTTTCTTGTTATTCCTTGTACATGGGAGAAGAACCATATTAAAGCATTCCCTGTGACTCGGTTATAATTGCACCCTCTGTTAGTAATTGCTCATCCATTCAAAAGCTTTGCTGCAATATTTTGAAACAAATTGACATCATTCTAGTTCTGCAGTTAATCTGCTATTCAGAAAGGCATAGCAGGGGGATGTCTTATTGCTGTGCTTTCTATGCATGGGTACTTTGGAAAGAAAATTAGCTTGAACATTTTAAACATTTTTAGTTTGAACATTTTAATGAAACCATTATACCTAGGAGACTGTAATTTCCAGATTTCAGTCTGATACCAACTACCCCTGTTTACAGAATATGGTCATCTTCTGGTTATGCTTGTCTTGATTTTGTGTTACATATTGTACATATTTTACTTCAGGTGCATAGGAAGCTTGACATTTTATTAATGTGAAGTGATAGAAGTGCATGTAGAGATTTAACTGTCATACTGTCAACTTTTATGGAAACCCTAAAGGAAATACATTATGCAAAGCAAACTCTCTGGAATGTGATGGTCAGGCTTTTGTAGAATGGCATTCTTTGGTGTTGTAGCATGTCATAAAAATAATGTACATCACTAAATTGAAAGACCAAAAAGACATCTACTGTCTCCTTCCTAACAGAAGATCCTGTTCCTCTCCCAAATACAACTCTTCACACAGAATTCATAAAGGATTAGGCTGAAATACAGTGCAGCAAGCAGCATTAAGAAACAGGAAAGGTTTGCCTACACATTAGTATTTAGGAGCAATAAATATCATTGACAAAAAACTAAATTTGACTTGAATTTTAACGTTGCCTGACTGTGAAGAGTGGGAGAAGTACTGACAAATGAATATGAATGATAATTTTTCCAGACAGCACGTAAGCAGCGTTTTGACAGTTAAGAATAACCACTATTTTAAAAAGCATTTTCTGACAAAGCTTGATTTGACAGTGAATGCAGTTTGAAATTTAATATTTCCCTGCTAGACTTCATACCCTGACAATAAAAGCCTTGTATGACTTGCTTGCAGTATTGTCTTCTGAGCTAATGGCATATTGTCAAGGCTGTAAAAATTAAAATTATTCTTCACAGTGATTTTTTTTTGTTGTTTTTGTTTTATTTTGCTTTGATTTATTTTTCCCTCATGAAGATTCCTATTGTGTTTATAACCACTGTTTTCTCTTTTGTGAAAAACTTTCTTCTTTCACAGACTAAGAAAATAGTGAAGGACATGCGATATATATCAGGATTATGGTAATTTTCTCCCCTCAGTTTTATCACCTGAGGGCAAAATAGCAAGAAACTCAAGGAAAATTTGGAGTGTTTCCAAAAGCAAAGTGCTGTATCACATGGCAGCAGTACAATTGCATCTCTTGTTTCTTTGCATACATCAAAGCATAAAGCTTTCACAATATGTCTTTGCCATTCTGAGGGTCAATATAAATTTTATAACGTAGTATTTAATTTTTTAAAATAAAAATTACCTGCCTACTGTATTTAGCCTTAGACCTGCACAAAAATTAGTATACTGACGATGGTGCGAAGGTGAATATTTCATCTAATATGCTGAAGTGAGATTTTTTTGTACCAATGTTTTATTCTTCTTCTTGACTCTTCCTTTGTCAGTATGGTTTTGGTGGCCACTGGTTAATGTTTACTGCTATCCTTTTCAAAATTGACGTAGATATTAATTAATATTTCATCTGGAGTTTTTTGTAAATCATTTGATGAAAAGTTTACATAGATTTGAGGCTGATCTTCTATAGGACCAAGTGGATACAGAACTAGTAATTTGGATGGAGATTTACATAATGACTTCTGTCCTAAAAAAAATGAGACCAATATTCATTGATAGCAGTAGAACAAACCAAATGATTTTTAGCCTATATATTACCATAATAATGTAGCCTATCTTCTAAAAGATGTATCATTAAATTAAACATTATTCAATATATCTGTGTTTGTATTTATTTTCTGCCCCATTCTTCTAGAAAGCCTGTTCTAGTGGTGGTTATGCAGCTCTGGAAGGGTCTGTCTTTTGCAATAGGCAGAATTACTGGATTTCATTCAATTGTTGGTAAATGTACAATGAATTTTTAACCTTTTCATAATTGCTCCTGAGAAAACAGAACTGAAATCAGGAAACCATCAATTTCTGAAAATCATATCTACAATTTGTATAATTGCCTTATTTGTACAAAGCTGGGTTTAGCTATAAGACTTTTAAGAGAAGAATTGTACTTAGACATTTCCTTGTTTTCATTTTTAATTTACAATGAGCACAAATCTTTCTGTGGTGAAATAGGCATATGGTATAACGGAAAAGTTCACTCGGAGGGCTCTTCTGATGTTTCAATCTATATCTGGATATCTGAATTTATAATACATTTCTTTAGGTATGACTAATTTTAACCAGCTCCACTAGAAATTTATTCAGTTTAACCATATGTGCCTCAGATATCTTGCTACTCGGAAAAACCTTTTTAACTAGTGAAAACATTGAAGGAGTAGAGGGATAGGGGGAAAGCCTATAGCACAGCACTGAAACTTTAATTTGTTCTGTTAAAAAAGACACAATTATTAAGACATGAACCCCAGACTACACTGAGAATATTGACTACAGAGTCAACTAATTTAACCTGGTTGCAGACATGTAATTAGTATTGATAGAAACAGCTTAGAACTCTACTTATTTCACTCTTTATAGTTTCCAGCAAACTGTTCTGTTTTGGTTGTTAGCTTAGTCAAGGCAGTATGACTTGAAATTATGATATTTATAGCTCACTACAATGGTCTTCAGGATGACTCTGTATGTTTAACTCTGTATTTAAAATATATCTGTTAAAAATTGCTTACAATATTTCACTGTTATTAAATATGGCTTTATATTTCCTAAGAGTGTTTGAAGTAAACACCTTTAAAGTTAGTTGTTAATTTGCTAGAATTTTTTTATGTTTTAAATTTTTAATAATTTGGTCTTCTTTTTGTTAGTGAATTTTCCCACATCTCTTAATTACAGAATATAAATTCTGTTTTATTACTTATTACTGGAGTATTTATAGGAAATCTTGAGAAAAAAAGACGTAGTTGGAGGATATCCATTTTTTTTTCCGGCATTCTAACAAGAGTTTATCTTTAATATATCTTTAATAAATTCCTAGAATATTCCTCCAGAAAAATATCCCATATAGTGACTATGGGAGGTAACTACTGGGGCTTACTTAGGTGATGTATATTAATTGGCCTTTGCCAAAACAAATATTTTAATTTGCTTCTCCTGACATCAGAACACAGCTCCAAACATATCTCTACCTCTCTCCATTGTGGAAGCAAAAGAGATGCTTCCCAAACTGATTCACATTTATGAATTCCTGTTAGTTCTGGAGCTACGCAGGAACTGTGAAAAGAAAGCTCAAGTTCGTTACCACAATCTTGAAGCAGCTGTATATATTAAGTTTTTCCATGCTGTCTGTCTTATATATCAGGGTGCTATCTGCAAATATAAAAACCCCTTCCCTTTTAACATCCCTCTGAAATAGAGATATTTGTATGCATATGTACGTGCATACATATTAATACACACACTCTGAAATAAAACCTTCCTAACATAAAGTGCTTGTGATTCCCAAAAAGGAAAGTACTTGTTTGTGAACAGAAAGAGAAGAGAGGGAAATTCTTTTCTATGCCCTCTGTAAGTAGGGACAGAAAATTACTTTAATTAGTCTAATGACCAGTGTGGGCTCTTCACTGACAAGAGAATGGTCCCTGGCTCATCTTTGCTCATCTTCTGCTCTGTGCTGTTCTTTAGCAGGCTAAACTAAGGTGGCCTATAAATCTTATAGATTCTATTTATCATTACCTTCTAGAAAGTAATGTTATAGCCTTACAGAGAAGGACTTTAAGATTAGGTAATTTCATTCCAGAAACAGATGGGAGCCACAGGACCGAGTCTAGCAGAGTACAAATCAAGTCTATCCAAAAAAGTGTGTGTGCTTGGGTCTGTGGTATGTGGCAGTGTAAAATCAAATCTGAAATTCCTTGAGAGTTATATCAAACCTAACTTGAATTCAGCCTTTTATACATATAAAAAATTTGAGGGAAATATAAATTTTAACATGATTACATTATCTATTTTTATAAACAATACATTCATAACTATCCATGCAATTATTATAGTGGGTAACATATTTCTGATATTCAACCAGATGTACAAAATCCTTGCTAATTAAGCCTAAGACTTCTCAGAATATTTTAGAAGCTGCTCAGATCTACAGATACAAAGAATCCATGATACGATTAATCAAATAAACTTGTGCTTTGAGCATGCCTATGAGAATTCTGAATGATGAGAACACAATAGTTTCTCTTTCCCTAATAAGGCTTAGTTTATTGATGACATTCCTACCTACTCTTGGACAATATTGGGCCAATATGAAGGTAAAATATTCACAGTGTTTTATGCTATGCAGAATTATCTTGAGAATACAGAATCGTTCTCAAATCCTTTCTTGAGAAGTTTTTTTCTTTTCTTACCTACACAATGCCTTTACATTTAAATATTTTATAGTTAGCACTTCTGCTGTTTGAACAGCCATAATTCAACAATTAATTACTAATTACTGCACTTAGATTTGCCAGTGAGGTGATTGAGCATAAATTACATAATCATATTAATTTGTCTATGAGGAGAAAGCAGGGTTGTGGGCAGATTTACTGGAAAATTAGTGAACTAAGATATGACATTGTGGGAAAAACAGGGGAAAAGTTATGTGCATTGCCACTATAAAAATAATTTTGAGAGTCTTCGCACAGTAATGCGCAGTAATGAATAGTGAAAGATAGCTGACCATTCAACAGATAGCATCTAAGGGTGCAACACAGCAATAAGGATTTCTGCTGAAAAGCCTGCAAGGAGCACCCTGTATTGGTATTGAGTACTGCAATTGATTTGTCATCTGGAGCAAGCTGTCCAGAGTTCATATATTGCTGAAATTAAGGAAAGGCTTCTCTTATTGACTAGATTAAGGAGAAAGCAGTTGGAAAGAATAATGAGAATAAATGCTATAGCTGAGCATCAGTAACATCATAAATAATGCAATCAATAAATGACAGTGTCAGATGAAGACCACTTGAGACACCAGAAGTTAAGGTACTAATTTGATAGTTGGAAGGTATGGAGGAACACTCTCAAAGGCAAAAGGAATGGCAAAGATAGATCCAAAACTGTCTACAATTAAAAGAAGAATACAAATAATGCCATGCTTCAGCTCAAGTTGAACAGGATGCTTCCATGGATATCACATATATCAGATATATATATATCTACCAGATATAGAGTCCTAGAGAAATTAATATATAAATAATATCAGGTAGAACTCTGAAATGGAAAACCTGTTAACATTCAGCTTGTAGATATGCACAGTATCTGATGACAACGCTGGTGGCAGTTAAGGTTCTGTGTGCAATTTATAACAGCAATAGTGTTATTGGCATCACTGGAATTAGTAGGAGATCTGCCACTGACTAATAACACCAAGTTAACATTTGCAGATTGGTTCTGTATTAAATTTGGCACTGCATTTGGCAGTCAGGAGGCTCATATAAGCAAAAGTAGTAATCTGAACAAATGTGAAACAATAGTTCACTGGTAATCACAGAATCACAGAATGGTTTGAGTTAATGGTTAAAGACCTAGTTCCATAGCCTCGGCCATGGGCAGGGCACCTTCCACTAGACCAGGTTGCTCAGAGCCCCATCAAACCTGGCCTTGACCAATTCCAGGGATGGGCCCTCTACAGCTTTTTAAGGCAGACTGTTCCAGTGCCTCAAAGCAAAAAAATTCTTCCTATCTACTCTAAAACTACCCTGTTCCAGTTTGAATCCATGTAAAAAGTCCTGCCCCATCTCTCTTGTAGATCCCTTTCAGGTGCTAGAATGTTACAAGATCTCCCTGAAGCCTTCACTTCTCCAGGCTAAAGAGTCCCAGCTCTCTCTCAGTCTGCACAGCAGAGGTGCTCCAGCCAAAAAACACAAAACCAGAAGCAACTTTCTTGCCTCACACAAAGAAGAAAGCAAATGTTGTAAAAAGAGCAGCATGTTTTAGTGGCAGGATGGATGTGACTTTTTTACTGAGCGAATGTGGTCTCAGATCACAATGAAGTGCAGGTGTCTAACCTTTACCCAGTTAAGAACTTAAATGACTTTATAAGTCTGAGACAAATCAGTGTTTAATTAGACACTAGATGTCATTCTGTTGTGATTTTATAAATTAAAAAGTGCAAGCCAGTTACAGATTCCATGATCACGGCTCATGGAAAGTAGGACAAAAAAAGATAGAGCAGGACCTTCCTTGTTTTCCAGTCGATGAACAGACTCTGGGAAGATTTCATATGTGCCAACTATGTGAAAACTTCCCCTGTGATAGCTGTCCTTGTGGGATTTTCTGCCTTGCACGTTCTGCACTACCTACACAAGATCCTTGAAATCCCCCACAATTCAGGTCTGTATCAGTCCTACATACTTCTATATGAGGGTAAAATTGGAGTGTCTAGTGGAAATCTCGTGCCCTTGTGCCCTGTTCTTAAAAAACATTATAGCTCTTTAAAAATACTTGTTTATTAAAAATGTGAATGATTAATGTTTTGGCATGAGCAAATGCTGAAGTGTTTCATAATGTGTATAGAATGATAATTGACAAGAGAAATTAAGAAGACCACAGCGAAGAATAGAAGAATAAATATCAAAAACAATGATGAGATTGTAGATTGTTAATACAAACGAAAAAGGAAAAATATTAACAAAAAGATGAAACATTATGTTCTGAAATACTTATATGAATAATAGTCCTAATGAAAGGATAAACAGATTTATTAAAGAACTCCCAAATTTAAAATTTTGGTTATTAATCAAATTAATAATCATCTCCACTGCAACAAATATGAGAGCACAGCCAGGGCACATATTCCTCTGCCAGCTACATCTTCGTTCAGACTGCAGGCGTGGCTCATGCAGTCGGTGCAATTTCTACACACCCTTGAAGTGGGGGAGCAGAGAGGCCATGGGTGGGCTCAGCCCATGTCCATGTAGGATGGAGAGAGTGAAGGGAGGTGGCTGCTGCAGGTGGCTTCATTGACACTGGAGTGCTTACAGGGGCTGGCACATGGGGAACCCTTCCTCCTGGGCTGCTGCAGCAGCCTGTACGCTGCAGATAAAGCTCAGTCTTGTGTGGTAGAGTACAAATCCACACTTATGGTATGAGCTTCATTTTCAAAGCAAAGGAATTTTGTGAGAAAGGCGTTTTCCCAGCAATCACATCTTCTACGTTGTTCACTTTAAAGAGTGAACTCTATTCTAATCATGGCTATTAACCAAGATTGCTGGAAGTCTTTTAGAGAGGCATGTGATTTTTGAAAAACTGTAATTTTCTACAGGGGAAAATAAAATTATTTTGCAAAATTCTTGCCTATGATTTGCTGCTAATCAGGGTCTACATTTGTTTATTCTTCGCTGATGTCCCTGGTTGGAGAGCTGCCTGCAGTAGAAAAGCAAGAACAGTTAAGAAAACACAAAAGTGAACTCAAGCTGAAGCTAATACGAAATAATTCAGTAGATAGGAAGGTATTATACAATATTAAAATGAATGTACAGGAAGTATTCTGCTGAAGAACATTAAAAAACTCCATTCTTTAGGTTAAAGACAGAAAACATGACACACAGGCATGCAATTTCTCATAACATAATTTTTAGGAGCTTTTGTTTGTTCGTTTTTTGCCTCCTGATATAGTAGAGGAAGTAGCATCCCATTCAAAGTATAGAAAAATTCTGGTAGAACTAAAAACTAGGATATACAATTAATTTTTTGGGGTGTTCTGAAGAATGGGATTTTGATATTTGCTTCCTTGTTCAGACATGAACACAAACAGAGGGTAGCACACACCTCCTAATGGTGTAGCTCTGGGAAAACTGCACTATTCAGACTAGACTCTTGGGTGATAGGAAAGAAAATTAGTACATACCACTATAAGTGAAAGTTGATTACCCTGAATTGGGGAGTAAGGGAAGAAAAGAAGATTATTTTCCCCCTAGCCTCCCAAAGTTAATTCTTCCCTCTTAAGCATGCACTAATTTTTGGCAAAGATATTCATGAGGTCTTTTAGAAAACCCTTGTGGCATACTGTTTTGGCCTTGGATTTGATTTGATTTTCTGTTTGACTTTCCTCTGTCAGAGTTTCTCTCTGAATAAAAGGATGCCCAAGAAGTCTTTCCAGGCTAGCAGAGAGGTCGTGATATTTTCAGGTGTTGTTTTCTTTTGTTTGTTCGCCTTTGTTTTTGTATTTTTGTTGGTTGTGTTTGTTTGTTTGTTTGTTCGTTTGTTTTAAATTTTCAGGGTTTATTCAAAACCCAAAGGAAGTGCTACAAAGGTGCATTCACGTGGTATTAAATGCTTACATATATACATAAAGACAATGTAAAAATGGTTTTGTCAAGAGATCTGGTAATGAAACAGCTTTGTGGATTCATGTACTGATAGATGGTAATGTGCACTGGGCCAATATATTAAAAAAAAGTAGAAATTATTTATGTACTAGTATGAATTTGAAGTGGATACACACTGATATACAAATAGTAATCTAAGCCAGCTGATTGGCTTGAAGGTAAGGAAAATAATTAGTTATTCACAATGCTATTCACAGTGCACTATATTTACATAGGCTTAACTTCAAGCACTTTGCAAACATTTTAGTCTTTTACTTCTGTATAGGTTTTTTCTGGGATGAAATTTTCTTCATAGTGGCTTGTGGATGCTATGTTTTGAATTTGTGAGTAAGATGGTGTTGTAAGACTTTATGCATTCAACTTAGTCGTGATCTCATCACAGGAGATTTCTCAGTTTTACCTACGGATTCCCTTCTCCATCCTACAGCAGGGAGCAAGAATGTGGCTGCACAGGGCTTGGAGAACTACCAGATTTACGCCAAGTGCACTTTGCAAATGGTTTGTGGTATTTACTAGGTTGGTGGAATTAAATAAACTAAAGCAGTATTTCAAAATAAGCTCAGTATTACTGATATTGTAGACAATGCCTCTTAGAAGCAGTGGTGAGTGTCTTGACTGAAAAAAGTTATCCTTTCTTATAATTTATTGTTAATGGATAAGTAAAGTCATGTAAAGTTCTTGCTCACACTTACTTTTGTGCTATTACTTTTAAAAATATACATGCAAAAAGCTTAATTTGACAGAATTATCTTTTCTTTGACACCTTAAATTCCTCCATCTTGTTGCAATGACTGTGTTGCAACATTTGTTCATACAAGTCCTTTGTCTTTGTGCCTGAACCATTGTATACGTGCTCTGCATTAACCAAAGTACCACAGATAACCTGATCTACTGGAAGTAAAAAAAAAAGAAGTACAGGAAAACACTAAAATCTTGAAAATACTTTTATTGTGGTTATTTTTTTTTAAAGTGCTTTTTCAGTGGTATTTTTGGAGTGTCTAAGTTTTGTGGTGTGGTGGAAAATCTGCACATTCCAATTAACACAAAGGCAATAAAAGGTGAAAGATTTGAGAATAGAACTCTGTTTGATTTTGGTTTTTTTTCAGCTAGTGAGTTTCTTATAAGTTAATGGTTAGCATATTCAGTTGATCTTAAAATGGACTACATACTATTTTTATATTGTGCTGGCAGTATTACCAGTAGAGGTCTAGTATGCCTGCTGCAATATTATTCAGTGTTAAAGTGTGAGCAAATGCTTGTATAACTGTGATATGAAGTTTGGGGTTTAAGTTTCTATCCATGCAGCAAATGCTATTGTGGTAAAAATGACAGCTTTTCCATGTTTGCAGATTTTTGCGATTGCTCTGTTCTTCTCATCCTTATGCAAATGTTGTGAATGCCAGGCAGGACAAACTGAGAAGTGAGTTAGAACTGGATGGAAGTCCAATTATGTGATGTCTCCATGAAGTTAAGACAACAGAATCAAATCAGGAAAAAAGCTTTTCACTCAGAGGGTGGCTGGGCACTGGAACCGGCTCTTCAGGAAAGTGGTCACAGCACCAGCCTGACAGAGTTCAAGAAGTGTTTGGACAATACTCTTGGGTACATGGTGTGACTTGGAGTGTCTAGAGCAGGGCCAGGAGCTGGACTCAATGATTCTAATGGACGTCCTCCATCTCAGTGTATTCTACGATTCTATGAATCCTAGTCAGCAGAGAAAATGCTCAAGAGAATATTAGTTTCACTGGTTAGGCTCTTTCTTTTATATTTTTTTTTGGATATGCTGTTAATGATTTTTGATGAACAGGTACACCACATAAACAGAGATTATTGATCAGGATGCTGGGAAACTAGTACACATAACTGACTTTTGGTTATGGGCAGCATGCTGGAACAGAAGAAAAGCACTTCTGTTAAGGTGTTCTTCAGTAGCTTTGGCAATGTATAATGTATTGCCTTAAGAAAACTTTAAATCATCAGGAAAGCATCTAAAGGAGTACCTTGACTTCAAGCAGCCCTAGTTATTTCATGTTTTCCACAGAATCACTTGATGCCTTCAACATTTGGGAATATGTCTCCTAATTACATGCCAAGCTAGGAAATTTAGAGTACACTTTTAAAGGAGACTGGAGTTGACATTCTCACATTCTAAAAAATCTGAAGCTCAGATTTTTTTACTGATTTAAAATGATATTGATGTCACTGGATAAGACAGTTTAGACATAGCTAGTTTAAGATTTTTGATAACATGTACTATCTGATCTCATGGCTGTTAGACTCCTGATGAAAATATTTTCTTTTTCCATGATCTGATATCTGTAGCAGTCTCACTTTTGTATCAGGCAGCTAACAGTTTATTTTCAACTCCAGGACATGGTGTGGGCAGGCTTCCACATGCAGCAAATGCTGTGTGCACTCTTAGATCAGGTACCTGCTAGGTAAGAGAGGGTTGTCCAGCTGAAAACTGCAGGAGTCTGATGGAGCTTTTGGTATCCCTGTTACCCCCTGCATTTCTTTCCACTCTGTCCAATGCACTAATCTATTTCTCAGAATTATTTCTTATGTGCCTCCAGCAAGCTGGATTGATTTTGAATGAGCTCATATATCATCATCTCTCCCATTAACAGTAAGGACATCATTCTCTGAATCAGGCTGTGGCAGGCAGATGTAATCTACACCAGCTGCTTGTCCCAATCTTTTCTAGGAGAAAAACTTTGTTAAGGCACATGGAAAATGAGGTGAAGCCAACAGTCATGGCTTCACTAAAGGCAAATCAAGTCTTACAAATTTGGTAACCTTCTATGACAGGGTAGCAGTGTTGATAGATGAAGGAAAATAAACGAATTTCATCCACCTGAACTTCTTCAAAGCATTTCATACTGTTCTGAAAAACAGTCTTGTCTCTAAATTTGGGGGACATGGATTAGATGGCTTGACCAGTTGTTATATAAGGAATTGGTCGGATAGTGGCACTCAAAACACTGCCGTAAATGTCTCCATGTCTAAGTGGAGACCATGAAGAGTGGTGTTGCTCAGGGATTAGAACTGGGACCAGTGCTGTTTAACACTGAATTCTTAATACTTTTTCAATTTTAGTGAGCTCTAGCATCCTTACTTATTGCGTTTCTTACTAGCCATAAGTCGCCCTAAAAGAAAGCAAAATTTTGATACAAAGATCTGGCTATAATGGTAACTAATAAGACATTAGATTTACCATCAAGAAATATATTATTTTGCATTATATTTCTTATATTCCTTCACATATTTGGAAACCACGGAGCTAGGTGCTTCTGTATATTATTGCTTCTCTTTTGAGTATTGTCACTCTATAGAAAATTCAGAGTAGAATTCAAACTTAATTTTATCTGGAACACTACAGCCATTGCAACCCTGGAGGAGGTAAATTCTTGAAATGCCATCAGCCTACCAGCTGGTAAATTATTGTCAGTTTTTGTGGAGTATCAGCCTCATGTTTTGTAATTGCGTACATTGTCTATCAAGCTTTTAAAAATACTAGTAGATAGCAAAAGTATTTATAGTACAGGATTTCAATATTTTAAAATTTATTGTGCATGTGATAAATTATTTTATATGTATGAATAATTCTTGTATTTTTACATCAGAGTCTCAAAATAGAAGTTGATAAATCTGGCTACAGAACTACTGGAAAAAGAGTGTCAGTATTACAAGACAAAGAATATGGAAAATGAGTGCATTTTTTAAAGCAGAGGTAGTAAGCCCATAGGTGTTGTGAAAGGGAAGATAGAGAGGAGAAAGGAAGCTGTGGAAGACACATGGTATTGAAAAATCAGCTTGATTTACCTGAATTTTACAACAGCAGTTTAGATTTTAACAGGTTGCTTATGGTTGCCCAGAATGGGATCTGTGTCTTTTATGAGACCTAGCAACACCATTCCAGTTTCGGCACACTAAACAATTCCCACCTTCAGATTTAGATGGGTACATATGTTAATTCATAACCATTTAAGTACACAGCAGTAATGAGTTTCCTGCTAGGTTAATTTGTGTCATATTCAGTGTAAACACTCAATATCTGCTGGTAATCATTGTATAAAAGCCTGAACAACAGCATGATATTTCTCAGGAAAATTCTTTAATTATCTGGGAAAAAAATGATCATTAACACCTTATTGGTGGTTCCTTGAAGTACTCAGAACACACGCTTAAAAAAGGAGAAAATAAAAACAGTTTGGGAACATGTCTGTTGCAATATGATTAATCATGTGCGTGAAAGAGACTTAAATAACATGGTGTGAGCTGCCTGAGACAGCTGGCTGAGCATCTAGATTGCATTGGCATTTCTTATTAATTTTACTGTATCATATGGCAAAAATAAGGCAAAAATTATTGAAGAGTCACATCTTTAGACTTAAAAATTATTTCATGTAGATGCAAAACCTATCACCTAACTCTGGGTGAAAGCACTTTGTAAAAACATATTTGCAGTTGAAATGGTTGTACATGTCTTCTGTATTGTTTGTAGTGGATTGATGATACTCTTGTTCAGACTTGGCTTTTCCCCATTGAACATGGTGAACATTTTCCTATTGATTTTAACTGGAAAATGCTAGACTTTGTAGCATGACTTCCCTTGTGGAGCACTTGACCAAAATCAAATAAATACTGTTAATTCAGTTAAAAGATTGTGTTGAGAATATTGGGGTTTTCTAGCTTAATACATTGCTTTAAAACTGGTTAACATTTGAGAGACTATTTTAGTAATACTGTTATTAATTATTAATACTGTTTTAAAATACTGCTATTTTCAATGGATTGTTATTGTCTGTGATGCAAGCAGGTAGTGAAAGACTGCAATTTTCTGATTCTCCTTTTGGTTTAAGGCAGAAAACCTGAACACAACTGTATTATGGCATTTATAGAGAACACCCTAAAAAATCCCTTCAGAAATACTTAAATAATCTTAAATGCCTGTAGTTGAAGCATTTCGTTTTAAATTTGCTTCTGAAGAATGGGAATATAGTTCTTGGTAGAAGGGCTTTCCCAAAATTTCTCAGCACATTTGTATTTTGTCATACAGAAGTGAGAAAACTGTCATTCAGTCCCAAAGCAGAGAGTGAACATTTTTGAAGGAAATGAGAGGCAGGAAATTACTTGCTAGAAGAAAAGAAAAAGGATCCCATCATAGTAGAACAGACGGTCTACAGGCAAGGGGAGAACTGGAAAAGGAAATTTAAAAAAAAATATTAATTAAGGAACAGTCATTTAAAAATTATGTTGCCAGCACTTCATCAGAAGTTGCAAATAATGTTATAAAGGTGATGGCAAAATGGCGACAAAAGTCACTTGTAGTATTCAGGAAAGGTCTGGTGCTTTTGTTGATTGTTTTCTCCATATAGAAAGCCAAGGAATATTGGAGGATGTCAAAAAGCAATCATTGGCACCATCTGAAAGAAGAAAAGATAAAATCAGTCTGCAGAAACTAGATGTATTGTTTTTGTTGACAGTTCCTGACAAAATCTTGGCTAGATTTCTTATTGACTGCTCTGCATGCCATGTTGTCTATTATGTTCTGCCTGATGTACATTCTGTGACTTCAGAACCAGTGATGTTCATATCAAGTGTTGTTTGGTATCTTGTTAGCAGAAAAAAAAAAAAAAAAAAAAAAAAAAAAAGAAAAGAAAAAAAATGGGCAAATGTTGACAAAAACACCCAGCACTGTGGGTAGACCTAGGTATGAGCATGAAAGTTTTGGTGCCCAATGGACTTTACTGATGTCTTGAACTTGTTCACTGAAATTGTGATTCTTGCTGGAGGTTATGTATCAAGGTTGGAAATCACGGAAAAGCTTATGAAAGAATGAATATGTTGCTTAGGAGAATAGATGCACAGACACCTGTGAAATTGCTTATCAGAAGCTGGAAGACTGACAGTGGAGTGGCACAAAGCATTAGGAATAGGAGTAGCTAAATCAAATTTCAGAAGCAAGGTGAAGATGACATTCAGTAGAGGCAAAAATATCAAGTGCAGCTGGCAGAAATTCCAGTCTCCTTCCACTATCTACATAACCAGTGCAGTGGCTGTTTGAACTCTTTTGGCTTGAAGATTAAGCCATTCACAACATTTTCATAGATTATGAAATATGAGCATGGCAAAAAAATCATGCATGTCATTTATAGAATAGTCGAATGACATTTGGATGAGTGACTTGTATGGAAAGCAAGGAAAATAAAAGTTTGAGTCCTACAAAGCATCTGTTAGTATGTGTGAATAGTTTCTTCTAAGACTTCAGTGGAGAAACTCATGGGATCAAGATATGAAGTATACTTCCAGAGAAACAATGCAAATCCAGATAGCAGAAAGACAGGTAAAAGAAAACATGTTATAGCACAGTAGATTCAGATGTATAGTTGCAGATAATGAGAACCCCCCAATGTATTTAGATGCTATCATTCTCAGAAGCACAAAGCAAACAAACATGCCTGTCTTCCTGATATTTGGCAACTGTACTTCTCAGCTAATGGTGTTTGGTGCCTAACAAATTTGTTTGCTTGAGAATGTCCCACTGGTGGTGGGGATCCTTTGCAAAAACTCCACAGTGGCATTGCAGGAGGAGTAGTCAGAGCCTACAGGTGGTATCCCATCAGTATTCCAGTTAGGAGTGCTATTGTGCATGACTGGTAACTTTGCACCTGGTAGTGCCTTTAGGGTGGCCTGCTAAAAATTAGGAACAATTGCTACCTGCCCTTAGGAGGTTATGGTGTAAAAATAAATGTCTTAATAATGAATAGAGAGAATAAATGAATAGGAGAATAAAACAGGGAACAAAGCTTATAAAGAAGTAGTTGTGAAACTGAAGCCTCCTGTTTCATGGTTTTAGGGGAAATTGTTAAGCTTCACTCTTGTTTACAGACAGTTCTTCCAAGATCAACCTCAGGAACAGTGAGAACATTGATTTGAATTTTATCGAACTTGCTTGAGGTTAGTGTGAGATATTACTCCAGATTTGTCTGTTTAAACATAGTTTCTAAGTACAGTAATTTCACGAATATAAGCCGCA
>VRYO01002772.1:56850215-56909142 GCA_009812075.1 Sialia sialis | reverse complement strand
TATGGACAAATCTCGTGGTCTGCCCAGCTACCCGGAAGTGCGGCTTATATTCAGATGTGGCTTATAATCGTTAAATTACTGTATTTCTAAATAAGTAGACCTTCAACTCTGCCTCACAGCCTATTTAAAGCTATTTATCTTAGCTAAATATGTATCTCACTATTTAGGCAGTGTAATTAAATTTGGTTTAGATATAAGGTATCATTATATCATAATTTTGAAGACTGCGACATATTATAACCACACAATAATTTTTAGTAAGAAGATGAAATGACATAGAAATAAATATCTAAACCCATAGAATAACAATAAATTTTTTCATATATATATGCATTTATTGAAATTACAGAAGCTGTCTGAGCTTAAGTTACATGACAGTATTTTTCTGGACTTTTTAAAAACAAATATACAAGCAAAGAGTAATTGGAAATATATGGATATTCCAAACAATATTTACAAACTTTTTTAAAATTAAAAATCAAGATTAAATTTTATTGGGGAGTCAGGGAGGTGTTTTCCTATGTCATTTGTGGCATCTGGTTTGTCTTCAACAGCACAATCATATATAGCAGGCAGAGTAGAGGGTTTCACATTTAAGGCTAAGGTATGTATATGCTGTTCCACATTAGCATCTATAGTTTAACCGAGGAGCTTTAGCATTCTGCACCATCTGTCACTGCCCACTTTCCTGTTACAGAAGACAGAAAACCTTTTTTACTCTTCATGGATTTCCTAGAGATCTCTCACAGTCCTCCAACACCTCTTCATCTAAGTTTTGCCTGCTAGTAGTTTCCGCTGAAGTCACAACTAGACATAAATCAAATGTAAGCATAATCCCAAGACTTTCCCTTCAAAATTTCTGACACAGTGGTTTAGGAAAGAATTCCACCTTTCTATTCATATCACCTTGTGCAACAAAGTAAGTATGAAAACCAGACATTTTTATTGACCTTGGCAGGAAAGGTAGGGTGAAATGCATGATTTTAAATGCTATTGTTGTCACTCTTTTATACATAACTCTGTATTATTGCAACTACTGTAAAAGCACAATGGGGCACTAAGTAAAAGCGTACATTCTGCTTCCTAGGACGTTCAGGTTGTTTCTAGTCCACAAACAAGCTCTACTTAAAAACTAAAACACCAATGAACCGAATAAAAAAGCCCACTTAGGAAACCAATGCTGTCTTGCAAAGTCCTCCTTTCCAGAAGGTCCTGTATTCATATGGAGATCTGTGTGGCATCAGACCTTACAATCACAAAAGGACAAGGCAAGAAATTCACAGTTGCCCACAGAAATGCCAGGGCTTCCTCCTTCCCCTGACTCAAAGGGAGATGGGTGTGAGGCTGCAGAAGAAGCAGAGCTAGGTAACCTTGACTTTGTGGTGTCTGCTGACCTGTGGATGGCCTTGTGACATGTGAAGGCAATTATATGGTGTTTTATGTGGATGTCTTATTAATTCTGGTTAGTTTCTTTGGCTGGGGAAATGTTCTGGTTCTGGAAACCTTCACAATGCTTGCATGGGGAGCAATCTGCAGAACAGAAATAGACCTCACACAGCACGTTTGGCTTCATGATTTGGGAAGGACAGCTCCTGAGTGTTTCTTACAGCGTTAATGGACATCTAAATCTCATATATCAGGGCAGCATGATAATTTGATAGTTCTGATATATATAGAAAGAATTTGACCTTTCAAAGCTCAGAGTGCATCCTTCAGCAGCCAAGTGTCTGGGAATTCAACATTTTTTGGGATCCCACTGAAACAAAATCATTCTAATCTGTTCTGATGCAGGTGTTGTTTACAGTTATGTCCTTGTCACATCCCAAATCTTTTTCTTGTAGTCTTACTACCAAATTAGGGAGAAGGGAGAGAAAAGCCTAAACCATTTGTTTCCCCCAAGAATCTGCAGTCAGTACTTAAAATTAACTTGAGGACTCTCAAGTCCTCAAGCCATAAAGCAATGTTTCTCCCTCTCCTTCTCAGGTTACAATTTAAAAGTTAAGCTATCAAATAAAAAATTAAAAATCCTTGTTTGCTTAATTACAAGACACTATAACAAGTTCAGAAATGAAGTGACATCCAGTTAAATAAAGGACAAGCTATATGCTTGAAATTGCCATTTCAAGACCTTTTCTTTTAATTTATATTGATACATTTCTTGAAGGAAAAATAAGAAGAAAAAAAAAGCTTGATTTTACAGTGACACTTCATGAACTACCACAGTTGTAACCTTGTCTGTTACCCAGCAGCTGCTGAAAGCTCTGCCAATATGTGCTAAACAAGAGTAACACCAGTATTAAGATCTCTGCTTATTCCAACATCTCAAAGAACAAATTAAGGCATTTTCCACATAAAATGCAGTTTGCATATTTTAGTTTATAAATTTGATTGTGCATGTATGTTAAAATATGTTTAATCTGGAGTGTCAGCCTTTCTGTGCTGCCTTTAAAAACTCATTTATAAACACTTGCCTTCATAGCAAGGCTATCTATTATCAGGCTGACAGTATCTGAAATTACTGCAGTAAAATGTAGAGAGTAATAATCTTTATTTTTCAAGGAAAACACGACAGATGAGTGTTAATTGCATGTCAGGGAAGAATAACTTTGGCCACACTTGAGCATTCTTCAGTCTACAATATCTATAACTTCTGTATTTCCATCATTACATTCTGTCTTATCAATCATCTTTGCTGCAGCTTTCTCTGTGGGATTAGTCAGGTGTTGTGCCAGCTGCTGAACACACACATCTCTGCAAAAACACTCTGTTTTGTGGGAATCCCAGAAGTTATGGAAGCATGTAAATTACCTTCTGAATTAGGACCATATGTTGAATGTTTGTAGATATGTAGATACATTAGTCGTGAAGCATTCATATATTTTTTTGAGCCTTTACAGATGTGCGTATTAAATGGTCTTTAAGAATTCTTTTCTTTTAAACATCAGGGAGATCTTGAACCATAAAATTATGTCTGTGAAACTAAAGCTTTTGCAATAGCCATAATTGTCAGGGGAAAAATAATCAGCAAACTGTTTTGTAATAATTTTATTACAGTATTTTTTCAAACTATTCAAAATATTCCTAAAAGTAGATCCTTTAAAAAAATCTGAGTGAGCAGCTATTTTTACAGGGATCTTGTATACATTTTCAGAAAACAGTACTAAAATTTAGCATAAGGATTAAAAATTTCTTCCATTGATGTATTTTCTGTTGCTCTTTCAGACATTAACTGAACCATGTTTTGTTTGGGAAATTGATATTCATAGTACACAACTCACAGGAATTAATTAGAATAGTGAAAACCTCTCCCGACATACTGAGTGTTCTTGAGCTGGAAATACTCATACTACAGAGAACTATTTATTTAAAAATTCAAAACAAACCAAAGTATTAAGCTTAGTACTTAATTTGCAGGTAAACAAATAAGCAATATATAAATACCTTAATAATAGTTGCATACATGCAATAGTAACATGCATGCTCTGTATCACTCAAGAGTTATTGATAAATTTTTAAAATGTTTTTTCATCAAAATCATTAAAACTTTTGCATGAATACCAAATATGCCAATCCCACCCCCAGTTTAAGTCGTCCTCCAAACTATTTATGAATCTGTGATGAATTTGTAGGAAGGCATCAAGTGGAAATAATGGGAAGAGGTGAGAAAAGTGATCTGTGGGAGGTGTGAGGTAGCCATGAGATCTAAAACTGTGCCTTCCGTAGGAGAGATCACTGTGCATGTCTTGCAGAATATGCTAGCTACTAAAATAGCTTGCAAAAGGGAATCTCCTCTGCTAGGTATTTTCTGAATCTGATGCTCCATTTTCTTTTTTTTTTTTTTTTTTTTTCCCTTTGCTTGTTAGTTTGCCTGGTTTTAGTGTTCCAGAAAATACATTTTCTTAGAAACTATTTTGGAGAAGCTTCTTTTAATGGAGGAACAAGGATTCTCAGTGATTTTTTTTCACCTTTTTTTCTTTGGATTGGCAGGCAAAAAATATATGCTTTGGCAGACAAATAAAAAATATATGCCTGTGCAGTAAATGCAGTGGTTTCTAATCCATTATTTTATATAGCTGCGCTCCTTCAGAGGAAGACAGGGGATGGAAACAGACTGTGATTGGTTTCATCAGTACCAAGTGCTCAAGAATAAAGATTGTAATGCTGACTCTTCTCTAGGTGCAAATCACCGAAAAACCATTACTACAGTGCCCCATTTTTGTCAGACTGAAGATTGCCATGGCCACAGCGTATGAATGCTTCACAACTGCTAATTAATTTCTTTTCACAGGACTCTTGAGATAGCACAGTTTCCTTGTCCTCATTTTCTAGAAATGGAACTGAAATACAGAGGAATTAGGTGCTTTGTTCAAGGTCACAGAGGAAGTTGGGACTGAACTTGGAATAGAGCCTAGCTCAAAAACGGTGCCTTAACTAATATATCACTTCCCTCCCCCTGAGGTATTTATGCAAAGGTAGTCACAACACTGTTCTTGGTGAATCAAAACTCCTCCATAAATAGCAAGCAAAACTTGAAAGGTTTAGTTGCAGTAAGAGTATCACTACTTCCTAAGCAAAGGACATATTCTAGAAATATTCTTTTGTAATATTTTGAAATTTCTACCTGAAACAAATGAAATTCAAAGGAAATCATAAGCAAATCATAGGGGGCAGTTTTTGGTCATTGTTTTTTTAATTTTTTCTTTGTAAGATTTTAGATATACTGCTATGTTTTTTACCATTTTTCTCATTAATGGTATGATCTGGTCAAAGATTTAGCCTCAAGTCTTTTTTCTTCCTGAACCAGTTCAATCTTGCTTCAGTGTTTAGATATGCTATCTAAAACCATGTTTATCCCATTGAAAACTTACAAGCAGATTTTTAGTTGGTCTCTGGAATACCAAAAGAGCTCAAAGCAGATTGTCATAGGAAAATAAAAGTTTTCCATTGCCTTTTCTTTAAAACTAGTCATGTTTTGTGTATTAGCTAGATCCCATAGTTTTACACAGAAGTAAAACACATGGATATACTGTAAAGATATCACATTGCTTTTGAACAGTGTCTAATGTCTGAAACAATTTCATTATCAGGGAATAACTGCGCTGAATGCATGAATCCAAATGAAGGTCCATTTGCAGTGGCTGGAGATCTTCTGTGTTATATTCTAACAATAATCTAGTTTCTGAACAGACAATCAGAATTTTACAATTCAAAATTGTCATTTTCCTGTAAAAATCAAGTAAGATTAAATGAATGGAAGTATTTTAATGTGTAAAATTATTAATAGATGCACTGTAAAATTAGTAGCCTGCTCAGGATAAATTCTTGTGGGCTACCTGAAAACAGCTTGGAAAATTATTTTTACACCTTGCTCACTCAGTATTTAATACCTTCTGAAACTACCGCAGCGGTGGATTTAGAGCCTTCTTACCATCCAGCTACTAACCAAGACTCTAGAAGGTGTGTATACAGTTATCAGTCATTTGCACCTGTAAATTCCTGAGTCTGTAGAATTTTTTTACTGAAGTCACTCTGTTTATCTAATGTATCTCAAAAAAACTTGTCTGAATTGTGGCATTACAGATACCTTGTGTCTTTCCCAAGTCTTCTGAAAAGTGAAGCAACCTTCCAAAAATACATTCTTGCTGGAACTTTGCTTGGTAAAAGATGACGAAGTAAAACTTTATGTTTTTAACCAATGAGTTCTCATAGGGGAATTTTTAAATTAATTACTTTTAGTTTATTAGATCCAATCTTTGTATTATGTAACATATTTGTTCCCAAATCCCCTTATAGCCTGTTACTTTTCTTATTGATCAAGTGCTTCTCCGCAGTGGTTTGTACAGTAAATGTTGTGCACTGGAGTCATCTCAGTATTTTCGAGTAGATTGAAAGAGACAGGGCAGCTGCTGCAGGTCAGATCTGCTGGGAGATCTGCGTTGTCATAATAAGCCAGTTTCTCAGTAACTTACAGCAATGAAGTTCAGAGGCAGCCAGCTCTAGCAGCTGCTGAGCAGACTAAATATTGATTGGAAGGGAAAAATGAGAGAGATGGTGACCTTCTATTCAGAGCCTGACAAAAGTGTGGTTGGAATGATGCTCTTGCTAATGCAGCGCCTTCCTAGTTATCCTGCACAGTCGCGGGAAGCTGCTGTGCTTCCTTCCTGCCTCAGATCTTCCACTGCCAACTTCTGACATCAAGTCATTAACTTTGCTAGCCTTGCTCCTCCCTTGGAGTTTCCTAAAGGAAAGAAAGAAAAATTCTTCTCAACTTGAGCCTTATCAAAGTCATGAGAGTCATTTTCAAGTGTAGTCGAAATGAAACTCCCTCCAGCCTACCTGTATTTTCAGCAATTAATGGGGGAAGTATTTACCATTCAAAAGGCTTTTGCTGTTTGGATTTCCTCCAGTTCAGAATCAGCTCTATCAAATTGGCCAGTGCAATTTATTATCTCCTCAGGGACATTCAGCTGTCCCAGCTAACCTTTCTCAGAATAGATCCAGCTGTGTCCTTCTGGACAAAATCTTTCCACTCCCCTAAAAATGCAGTCATTGTAAGGATGTCCTCGACAGAACTATTAAAGATACCCTTAGGCCCAGCTCTGCATTAATGACCTATAGCTCATGACTTCCATTTCAGCTGTATATATTTTGATGTGAGGGTTAAGAAGGATAGCATAGGTTAAAGTATAGCAGCAAGATCCCCAGGGAAACAAAAGTGCAATTATTCTGTAAATGGCAATTCAGAATTAATGGTCCAGGAAAATGACTTTGCAGAGAAGTTCAGCTCCCATGATTTTATTTGGAATTGACAGCAGCTGGAATACAGTCCATTATATGACAACAACGCCTTGCATTTTTCTTAGTGTGTTTAATCTATAGATCCTGAAATTTTTCCATGTCTTGTCACAATCTTGTAAATGCTGGCAGTGAGAAAGCTGGAAATGAGGAAATGAGTTTAACCTGCTTGCTCAGAGTGATGTGTTCAGCTGGTGGCTACTAGATGAAAATGGAACAGAGGCATCATAGTCCCTTGGTGTAATATCAGTTTATTCTGACAGGTACTTCACTGATTGTTTGAGCATTAGTGGTGAAAAATTAAATGGATGATAGAAGTAAATGTTTTCAGGAAGTGCCTTTTGCTCTAAATCATGTAGAAGTTCTGTATGGAAATACATACAAGAGAGAAAATAACCTCATTGAAATAATACATTAGAAAACATGACAGGAAGGGAAATTGATTTACCCAAGGTATAAAAATAGTCTTACCTAATAAAAATATTAGTAAAATATTTAATGTAATTTTGCACACTGCATGTACATATCCTCATTTATGAGCATCTTAAAGATAAACAAGGGGGGAAAGGCTACCTTAAACAATTACTTTCCTGTTTAAAAAATCAAAGAAACTCTTAGGTCCAACAGATTATTGTGTAATGAAAAAAAAACCAAAATAAAACAGTGAAAGAAAAAAAAAGGAAAATAAATATTCGTAACTGCTGCTGGAGGGGAGGGAGGGTTTTCCATTGACAGAAGATAAAGTTAGCATTTCAGACTTTTTTAAAAACACAATCAGCTGAGCAGTGTAGCACCCAACTATTAATCTATTTCAGGTGTGTTTTATCAGTCAGGCTACAGCCTAAATTAGGCTTGTTACTTATCAGGCTTTTTTTCAGAAACTCATGTCAGGTTGTTTTATGGTCATGATTTTAACGCTGCCTTGATGTCTATGTTTGTTGAATGAAGATTTAGGCTTTTCTGTTTGTTTTTTTTAAGAACTGAAAAACAAATGTGGATATGCTCAAAAGCTGTTACTGCTTTGTCTTTATTCTTCCTTTGAAGGGGAGCATTTTTTTCTTTGATTTTAATTTTTTGGGATGCTTGTTTCCAGTGGTTTCTGTAATTTTGTGAGGCACAGTAGGTAGCTGTGTTACTGGAGAAGATAGGAAAGCTTCTGCTAGAACGATTTATCCTCTTGATTGTTCAAATCTGAGGTGGGAATTTGATGTTGGCTTGACTACATTATTACACCACCAATAAATTGTTAAAGATACTTTTTGTGAAGGGGGTTAGATTTCTTTCTTAATGCTAATTACTTTCTAAATCTCTGTATGAATGTTAATAGATATGTAGACTCATGTATATAAATTTTTATTTAAAGTTTTAAAGTGTGGTTTGAATTTAAAAAAACAATTTCAGCCTAGAGAGAGGGGAAAAGATATCAAAGAGATAACTTTATAACTTCCTTATCTTTGATCTTCATGATTTATCACTTTAATAATTTTGTATTAAAAATGTATTCATTCTTCCCAGAATATGTAAGGAAATATCCTCTTTTAGAAACTGAGGTACCTAAAGCGGGTCTGTGTTTCGTGCTCTGTTTGTTTAACAGTTGGTCTAATAGTTAGATATAGTTATAATTTCCTTCAGTGATTATAAAGATAGTGTCTTGCCCCAACTTGGATTTCTCTGTGCTTTACTAAGTAAGCCATTAATTTTATGGGTGCTAACACCACAGACCGCATTTATGTAAATGTAGACAAGCTGCACCTATATTTACATCTGTTCTTTGATCTGGACAGCTATTCCTATAATTTAACTGTGAATCCTGTCTTGAGCATTAATTGTAACTATCTAGAATATAGAAGTCTTATAGATATGATTTGGGTGAAGGAAAGGAGAATTTTTAAAACACATGTGGTGTGATAAAGTACTTGGAAATCTCATTCTGGTGGCATTATATAAAGGGATCACTAAGAATTTTAGAAAACCCTGTAAAGTAAAATATAACAAACTCCTTCTCTTAGACTAGTGCCTTAAATGATGATTTTAAGATTCACATTAGGGAAAAGGCTTACCTAATTGTGTCTTGGACTTGAAGAGTAAGCAATTTCATTTTTTGAGTTCCCAACACACACACACACATGCACAGTCACCCATATACAGAAACTGCAAGGCATTAAAGTGGGAGGACGTTGGGAGAATTTTTTTTGCAGATACATAATTAAGACATCATGGACTTATGTCTAAGTTTCCATTTACCAGTCAAAATTTTAATTTCACTATGATTTCATCTTTTGCTTTGAATTTCCTGGCTTTCTGTGTTGATCTACTTTTTTTTTTCTAAATGCTTTAATGGATGCTTAGATATTTTTCAAAAATAAGATAACATAAGAATACTGTGGGCCTGATCTTAAGTAGAGTGTTCACAATTCAAAATGTTTTTGTGAAGAACTTGAAAGCCTCAGCAGCTCACATGTTATGTAGTTCATAGATTCTGACTAACTTTTAATAGCTCATAAGCATCTGTGTACCTGGGTATATGAAGAAAAGCTCAGGATTTTTTGGATGCAGTTACATTGCAAATAAAGGTTCAATATGCGTGAAAGAATGCTAAAAGCTCAAAATGTAATGAAAAGCCTCTAGCAATGAGGTATGAAGGTAGAAGAGCTGCTTTCCAAGAAATTCTTTAATTTGTGTACAGAAAATGCAGAGAAGGGGTCTGCAGCATGGCAGAAATTCTTAATAATGCACCATCTGTTTGGTAAGCCTATGAGATGACTTTATCTAGACAGCATTTCCAATATACTTTAATTCTAATTACAGGAACCTCACCTCAGACTGGGAAAGCAAAAAACAGTGCAATCATCTCACCTAATCTTATGATCCCTATGAACTAGCAGCTGTGCCCCATGCTGCCTGGAGACACTTGCACTACAGACTCTGATAAATGCCCCACAAAGTGCAGTTACCAATATTTCTTCTCTCCAGAAAATACAAATTACGTGCCATTTATCTTGGATAATGTAGAAACTCATATATTCAAGGTTCTAATTCTAAAATAAAAATTAGAGGAGATTAAAGGGTTGAACATAGATCCCCTTTATTTCTTTAATAATGAACAAATTCTCAAAAAATTACCTGAAGAAAAAAACTTTTGATGAATACAAATTGAAATTAAATAAAGCAAGACTAAATAAAAAGTTAAATTTATCTTAACAGTGGATATTTTGAATTTATATTTAAATATTGTACTAATTTAACAATATTGTAAAAAGTAGACTGTGTTCACATGCTCATTGTATCTAATTATAACACTCTCAAATATTAATGGTTGAAGTTGGGTTTTTTAATGAATAATACCCCATGAGAATGACACATTGACTTATGGAATGATTACATGCAAAATAGATTTTTATGGTAAAAATATTGTAATACACAATAGAAAATTCTAGCCTTTACAATACCAACCACAAACTCATTACTAAAATAAGGTGCAAGCAAAATAATAGACCTTTTAGATCTAAAGTACTTTTGATCCTAATTGCATTTTGCTGGATATTATTGTGTGGGAAATGGAATCCTGAAGTGATAGCCACATCACTCACCATCTAGGTAACAATTACAATTTTCTATCTCCTCCAACCGTGAATCTCTGAAATTTCATATTTTATAAGGGAAGCCACACTAAATGTGTCATTTCTCAACTGGATGAAATGCATAAGAACCATTTAGAATAGAATAATTTTCATAGTGGCATGTTGTATAGCAGTGTCTACAAAACAATTGTAATTTAATAAGAAAACTGATGAGGTTAAATACATAGTATGTACATGATAGATATGTATGAGAGCAGCTTTTCCAAGCACCTACCATAAAAAACTATTTTTGTTGAAACCTGGAGTAATATTTGTTAATCTTTACAACAACCTCTGTATTAACTTTTCTGTGCCTCCCAACCACCTTATTAATCTACTTCTCAGATGGAATGCAATCCCCACAATGATTTTGAGCTTTGATTTCAGAATTTTTAGGTAATCTCTGCATGTTCCTGTGTACTATATTTCTTTCAGTTTTGCTGAGTAACGCTCTTCCTCTCATTTCCCTTTTGAAATCAAACATATTGATTACTAATTTGTTTTATTTTATTATTTGAGTTAAATAATTTCCTATGGGAATTTAATCAATAACTTGAATTAGATTTATCTTCTGTCACAAAGTCTGTAATAAAAGTTGTTACTTAAGGAAGCTAAGGACTGTTGTAGATGGTGCAGTGAAGCGAATGGGTGAAGCTATCACCACCTTTCGTTATTTGCTGTGCTTCTGAGGCATTTTACCTCCCATGCTGGACAGTTTTTTAGTCCATTTTTAGTTAACTCCTTGTTCAATATGATTTCCAGTATGCACTAGAAATCCTTCTGTGCGGAGACACAATCAGCCAACAGTTTCTAATATGTCTTCAAAGTCTGTCAGAGCCTTTGCTTTCAAATGCTGTAACCACAAAACACAGAAAAACTTTATGGAGGGTGGAGCATGAGGTGGCCTTATGCCAAGAAGGGTGATGCCAGGTGAGTACAGGTACCTCTAATAGAGAGTGGCCACCAGAACTTGGTGGCAGTGCAATGTTGTTGGTTTTGATTTTGTTTGTTTGTGGTTTTTTTGTTTTGTTTGTTTTTTGGGAGGTTTTTTTTTGTGTGTTTTATTGTTGTTTTTGTTTTAAAATTTACTTTCTATATTCCACTTAAATATCATTTTAGGCACCAAAATGCCTTGAAGAATCAGCCTATTCATTGGACATGTATTTATTGTCAGCCCTGGATGATTCTATGTGTGAAGGCTGATATATTGTAACTGATATAATTGGTTGCTGCTGTTCTAATTGGTAAAATTGAATTTGTTGAGACAGTTTTATTTTACATCTTTTTCTGAGTGCATCAGTGTGAGCCAACAGTTTATGTAGAAATTAAAGGGGGACACAATAAAGAAAAGGTATCACTAGGGCATACATTAATCACAAAGACAAAGCAACTGTGTCATATATTGAAAATGCAGTAAATTCTGTTTTCTCTGAGTCATTATCAGAAACTTACAGAGGGTTAATGCTAGTTTCTAACTTATGTAGGTGGTTTTTCACTACTGGGGAATAATAATGTTGTATGTTTTTCAGGGAATAGTGTACAGAGAGAAATTAATGAAATTTAGAGAACTGTGAGTGCAGTAATATAAATTGCAGAGTGGTGGCTATTTCTGTGGAAGTGGGTGCATGTACTTCTGCACACAGGTAGCAACCCTTGAACAGCATGATATGGGGAAGAGAATTGGGAGGTTTCCTCGTGGTCTGAAAAACTGTAAAGTACAGTAATTTCACGAATATAAGCCACACCTTTTTCATTGAAGAATCCAGCCTACCCCAGCAGTGCGGCTTATCTATGGACAAATCCCAGTGAAATGCCAACCCGGAAGTGAGAGCCAGACGGGGAGGGTGCCTGGGGCTGCCTTTAAAGGCTTCTCTGGTCAATGGAAACTGTTTGCAACTTGAGCATCTGACACCAATTTGTGTCTGTTACTAATTTGTTACTTTGTTGCACATGGATCCTGGCTTAAAAAAAAAAATAAATAAGGTGTGGCTTATAATCGTCAAATTACTGTAATCCATGATCAGTCTGAGATTAGTTAAGCCCTGTTAAATCAGACATTGCTATACCAACATATCGTGTGAGGAAGACTGTTAAGTAAGAGCTTGGTAGCTACTGTGTACAATACTCTGGCTATCCACCTTCTGCTGACTGCATTTCACTTTCTTTCACTGTCCATCTGCCTTTTCTATTTTCATCCTAGTTTTTGTGACGTACGTCATTGCTCTTTTCTGTGATGTCAACAGACTTTGTTGTTGATGTAAACAGCTGTGGACTCTTAAAAGGCTCTTCCTTGTGAGTCATGAGTACCTAGGGCATTCAGGATTTTATTGGAATCTTTTATTCTGTGTGTGGGTACCAAATGCTCCTTTAGGCATTAGTACTATTGTCAGGAGAGAAATATATAAAAATTTTGTTCCAGGAGGAGTCCTAAAGGAAAAACAGCCATCTCAGAGGATGATACACATATCCAGGCACCTACCTAGTAAAGGTAGTATTGCTTTTAGAAAACAGGAATACCAAACCAAGAGGGAAAAAATAAAAATCCATCATAATTCTTCAGATATAAGATTATTTTAATAGGTGATTCTCAATAGATGGTTGGAGACCTCTAGAATCTATGAATCTTTTTTACACCAGCCGTGTCTGAAAAAGTGGCTATGAAGACTTTCAGAGTTTCTAAGCTCAGTTTTATAACAAATTTTTTATGTGCAGAACAGACCTTTATTTCAGAATATATTTTGAACTGATAGATTGCTACAGTCAGATTGTAGTGCAAGTGTCAAAGACACTACAATGCTATTAGTTGAGGTTTTTTTGTTGCTTTTGAGAGAATAATTCAATGTAGCAAACACAGTAAGAGAAAACATAAATGAGAGACTTCTCAACCAATAAAGACTAAAAGTGTAAAATCAGCCAGAGTTTAATGCAATATCTTTAAAAAATAATTTTATCTTTGAAATAAACATATATAATAAATCGTAAAAGAAATTTCCATAAATTCACCATGTTTGAATGTGCACTACAAAAATTGAAAGTAAATAAAAATTTTGGGTTATAATAAATGTATAAAAATACACTCAAATTTAAGAACTTAAATCTTGAAAAGATATAAAATGAATTTTGAGTCTTGTAATTTATGTGATACCTAATAATGCTTATTTTAGAGCTAGAAAAGCAGAGACATTTGAACCTTGCCTCCCAGTATGATTTGTACTTTCACTTTGGGGTAACAGGTAATATGATTTCAGGCTAAAGAGCTGCCACTTCAAAGAACTACATATTTGGATATGCAAGTTCAAGAAAGCAGCTGTGAATGTGTTTTTCCTAGTGTAAATATTTCAACTGTAATGGTCTTATATTAGTTTTATAGTTTTTCATGTAAAAGGAACATTATCAAATTTATTTTCTGTCTGAAACTGTAACAAATACACACAGAAAAATGTATAGTAATTTCACAACTATAAGGTGCACCGGACTATAAGGCTCACTTTATTTTTGCAGCGAGGATCTGTGCACAACAAGTATCGAATTAGTAATGGGATTGCTAGATCGCGGGGTTTACTGGCAGGTGCTCAATTTGCAAACATTTTTCATGGATCGGTGTAGCCTTCAAATGTAACCCCAGGCACCCTCCTCGTGCTGCGGGCCCCGGCACTCACCCATCCCCAGCTGGTGTGGCTCTCGCAGCTCCCTTGGCTCTTGCGGCTCTGCTCTCGTGGCTCGCACTTCCGGGTTGGCAAATTTCCAAACTTTGTCCATATATAAGGCGCACTGGATTGTAAGGCACACTTCTGGGTTTTGATCAAAATTTTCATTAAAAGGGTGTGCCTTATAGTCATGAAATTACTGTAATCAGTTTAAAAAAAGTGATATTCAGTACCTAATAAAATTCAGTATATTTTAATAGTTTTGTTGCCAGCTCTTTCGATTTTTATCTCATGATAATTTATCTGAAAGCTACAGATCCTAGACTCATGCAAGCTTGTCAGTCTTTTAGATTTTATTAGAAAATCCCAACAACTGGCTGAGTACCACAGGTCCCCTCCAAGTATCAGTACTAAGTTGCAATTAAAAGGAAGCATTGTTTTTAACTAGCTTGTTTTCACTGATAAGTGAAAAATATCTTTTTTCTTTTAAAAGTCCTATAATTGCAAATTAATCCTTATTTTTTTTCTCATGAGTGATGTCAAATCTTTGCCACATTGCTAACAAGAACCTGTTGTTTTCCTTATCTAATGAGCTCAATATAAATTGGTATTTAAATGTTTCAGCTAGGAGAAATCAAAAGTTATTTCTTCAAAATTTTTGTAATTATTTTTCTTCTTTGTAAGTGCATCTCAGTACCCTTTTGGTTGCTTCTGCATGACTTCTCTGTCAGAACAAATATTAGGTTAATGAGTAATGTTCTGGGTCCTTATGCTTGGTGAATTTTCCCTTCTTGGATATTAATATTCCAAGCATGAATTGTATTTTATGAGGAAAACACATTCTAAGAACTATGGTGTTGATTGTACACAGAAAAACAAATCAACCGTAATTAAATGTCATGTTAAGTTTCCGTGAAATGTCAGTGGGGAGTCACAAATGCACTTTAAAATACTTTGAAAACAAAAATTGCCTTATATTCCCAGGTTTAAATTATGTTATCAACAGGCAGATCTTTATCTTAATTTTAATCTGCTTCCTAAGTAATGAATGGTTTTGCTGGAAAGGATGCTGCTAATTGAAAAACAGTCTCCATGTTTCAATCCAAGATGCAGCCCTTCACACTCATTCCTGGAAGCTTGCTTTCCATAGAATTTCTTTGATTTGGCCTTTTGTAATAATGTTGTTTTTCACACTCTATTCTGTGTTAAAAATATGCTTTCTCAGGTCTGACTATATGCTTGCTGGAGAGGCAAGGGAGCAGTGAAGGCTTGGAGAGACGTGGTGGAGGTTCTTGGGGAGTGCTGGGGTTCCTCATCAGCCAACGCAGGAGAGGCTGGCTGTCTATTGTAAAATGTAAAGTTCAAGATCAAATTTTGAATTTGCTTTCCCTCAGAAGTGTATTATGTGCCATGGATGCTCTTCCTGTTCCTTTTCTCAAATTGTTGACAGAGAAATCTTACAGCTTTTCCTAAAACCAAGCTCTGCTATGCTCTTTAGCGATGACCAAAAGGAAAAAAGATCCGCTTGAACAGTCTCAATCCTCCTGCCTTCAAAAGGAGGCAAAGAATCTGACCAAGGACATCCTGTCTCCTAAACTAGACATTTTTGTCAGGGTTTTGTCCACAGCTTATGAACTTCAACTTCAACAATCAGTAACACAAAAGTATTTTAACAATTTATATATGGAAAATAATGGATTTCAATGTATAAATTGCAATTTTATTTCTTCTAAAATTGAGCAGTTCGATTGTCAAAGTGGTTTTCACACCTAATAAAAAATAAACAGTAAAAAAATTAAAAATTGGTTTGAGTTTTTAATCTCATGCAAAGACTACAAATCTCAGTAACACAACAGCTGTTTCTGATTTTTTTTTTTTTTCCATTTTTTGGTCTGGATGTCTAACATATTTGATTGTCTCAATTTTTTCATATTTGTATCCACATAGCTTATGGTAGTAATGATAATGGCAAATGGAGGGCATTATTAGGGCGACCACTGTGAAATTAATGAAATGTGTAAGCAAGGGCGGAGAGTAAGTGGATGGAAAGAATTTTGGACTATGACAGAAATTTGAACTTTTAAGTTGTTGTTTTTTTTCTTTTTCTTTTTAGAAATCTCTGTGTGGAGCATATACCTTTGCCATCTATGTAACAGCAACCAGTCTCTTTGCTATACTCTTGTTTGAACCCACAGCCAAGGCAGATATTTCACCAAGCAGTATATTTCTTGCTCCTTATCACACTTGTATTTTGTTCTCTTTTAGATAAAAGGTAGGGAAACCCTGGGAGATGTGTGAATGGGTGAGCTAAAGAGTTGCAACAAGACAGGATAACGTTGGTTTGTTTTGGCAAAATCTGAATTAGTCTGAAGTTACATTTATGGGAGAACTATTGGTCTGTTTGATTATTGTTGGATTTTTTGTAAAAGTAAAGAAAAAGTAAATCTGGATATAGCAAATTCACTGGGAGTATGTATAAATGTTAACGAAACTTCTAACTGTGCATAATAAAACTGCTGTGGCTTCTAGGACACAAAAACTGTATTTTGGAAGGAAATTCTTTATTACAAGTAGACATCCAGAGCCTACATCTGTTGAGGTTTTACATCTCTTCAGGAATGTGCATGACATGCTTTCAACATTGAGCACTTTGCAAGCAAGCAATTTGGCATATTTAAGCATATATAAGCTTTCTGTTCTTGAAAAAAAATGTGCTGTCATTAATGTGCAGAACTGTTCAACCCGTCTGCCTTTTTACAGCTCATGTCTCAGTAAGTTTCAACTGTTTTATTACACTGATGGGACTTCAGTACAATTCAGACATTTCAATGTCATTTCTAGTACTTTTTTCCCTAGTGATTTTTTTCTAGTACTTCTTTTTCTAGTACTCTTTAAATAGATTTGCCACCCATCAGCACAAAAAAGTGCCAAAAGGGGGGGTGAAAGATGGCCAGAAGCCTTTGCAATTTATACATATATATGTATATTTATATGTATATAAAGTTGTTCTGCACTTGAAGTGTTGTCCTACGAGACACTGCCTGCTAAATGCACAGATTTAATGTAGAAAATCCTCCCTCTTCTTTTGTTCTGGCTCCATGCCTATGTGTTGGCCAGCTCCAAGTGACCTGCAGACTTTGGGACTGACTGACAAACTTGGATTGTGGTCCCTGCTGTCCTGAATTCTGCTGGTGACACTGTGAATCATATTCCTCACATGGAACATAAATTGGAGAACTTTACAAAAAATAGCTGAAAAGCATTGATTGTACATTGCTATATACTAATATCCTTTAAAGTGTCTCTTTGCTTTCATATTTCTTATATCAAATTCTTTGTTAACAATGTACTTATATCCAAGGCTCTTGGGAAAAGGTGTCTGGAGTTAAATGAGAGAAAACTGGGAAGTTTAATAGACATTCTGATAGAGGTTGTTAATGATATAGAATTTATAGGGTGAAATGTCGTTGCTACTCACATGATGGAAGGTGATTGGATGCTCAAAACCTGTTCCACAATGATTCCTCACACCAAAATCTGCAGCCTTAAGTACCTGCTGAGGGGAATGGAAAGGAGGGTGGAGCAGAGTGGGGACACTGCTGGATAGGGGCACTTATGGTAGCTTGGAGCTGATAAAGTGCAAAACAGCTCTCAACCAAGCTGAGCTGTCTGCCAATCTAGCAGGCAGCTCCATGCAGCGTCCCCACAAAGGGGCACTGACAGACAAAACAAACACTAAAGATTTGAGGCATGGCTCTGAAAAAAAGACATTATTTGTAGTTTTATGCACATTAACTATTTGGGCAGGATCTTTGTACAATGTGTTGAAAATTAGCTCTAATTTTTTCCTAACCAGGTATGGTTTGGGAAAGCCACTGTGTCAGAGATGCAAAATTTAAGAAGCAAGATGCTTCTGTCAAGCAGACTGTTTCTCAGCTAATTTGCTGATGTAGGAATGCATATATTCACAACTTACACATTGAGCCAGTACTGACATTGCATTTCATAAAATTGCATTATTGAGTATTTTGATATTTGTTCTCGCTGGGAGTACAATTTTGTACTGACGCCCTGCCTGCGTTGTAAGAATCATCAACACCAATGCTGGAGTGTTGTCAGCTTGTGTCAGAAAGGAATGAGTGGTGCATTTTCATGCATACTATTAAGAAGCAGCTTGTTTTACACTGTCTAGTACATGTCTTCTTGTTTCCACTAAAGATAATGAAAATTGCAATTGATATTAAATAGTGAAATAGCAAATTCAGCCATTATGAACATGTGATAAGATGAATTAAAATTTTCAGAACTTATGTTGTGAAACAGGCCTTGAGTGGCAAATTACTGCTCTCTTAGTGCAGATAGAGAAGATTATTGATAGCAAATCTATTAACTGAAAATTCTTACCAGTAAAAAAAAAAACCTGAAAAACAACCCACAGATAAAAGATATATTCATGTAAACACAGTTTGCTTATAATTTCAAGTGAAATGGGAAGAAAGAAATGTGCAGGTCAAAGCCCCCTTGTTGCCTGTAAAAAAATGAGATGCAATGTAATGATAATTTTTTGCCACCAGAGAGCTCTTATTGCATTGTACTAACAATGCTATTCAAATATTTATTCATGGGCCCCATAATTAATTCTCATGAAGTGAAAATACCTTCATATTTATATTCTCTGCTGTTCTTTGTTCCCTGCTCTACTTGCAATTCCCACAGGGTTATTTCCTGTCATCAAACTGCACTAAGGAGAAAAAAAAAGTCTGCATAACTGACTGCATAGCCAGAAATAGCACTAAAATCACAAAAATGAATTGCTTACAGACACTAGTTTAGCTTACCATTCTTTTTACATAATACAGTTTTAAAACCCTATGCATCTTCCCATCATATATTGTCAAAAAGTCCAAAACTGGGAAAATTGAAATATATTTAATATATGCCTTTTCTGAGAAGAAGAGGCAGTCAAACTTGAGAGAACTGATGAAGAAAGAGGTTGATGAGCAAAAGAAGAAAAAATATATTTTCAGGACTTGGAGTTTGACTCCATTCAAGTAAATATTAATGATGCATAGTTAAGCTGTTTATGGACAGATTCTGTTTCTTCTAGGACTTCATCTATGGCTTTCATATACCACAAGGCTGAGCAACTAAGTTTGTTTTAGCAACTTACACCTTTAAAAAGTAAACCATGCTGCCTATATATTTTTTTTCATACTTGTGACATTCACACTCTCGTTTTAAGTTTCTGGAACCATGATATCAGGTTTTCTGTCTGGTATGGGTGATAAAGTTATTTTTTGTTGTTTGAAGTTCAGCTGGCTTTATAGGCAGCCCTCTGATGCATCAACATTAACCTTTTCTTCTGCTGTTAGAATTTAGATTTGTATTTACCCAGTTTTTCACTATCAGCCTACACGTTTTCTATACACAATCCTACTTCACCTTTCATCTTGTACATATCATACACCGACTGGGTGAAAAAAATGACAAAATGGGAAAAACATCACTTTTCAGCTGGTTTTGCACAAGTGCAGGTATTAGCCAAGGTTAAGGAGTATTAGATCAAGCTTCTAAGAAAAGGCTCTTTAATCGTCCAAAGTAACAATTTTTAGAATATTTTCACACATGCAACTTAAATTTTTATTTATTATATGTACCATAATAAAATATTCTTAACATATTCTTCTGTTTTTCCGTGTTTATTTGTGTACCCCCATGTCCTATGTAATACTGGACTTATTCATCATACTTTCAAACTACTGCAGACACCTAATGATTAATCGGAATTTTTTGGACCAAATTTTATAGGTGTCAAATGCAGTTACACCTGAAACCAAATTATTCAGCAGTAGATCCATACTCCTGGGTTAATGTGGCTGGCACAGTTTCTGCCAATTCTGCTGCTAAGGTATTATATCTATTTAATCAGTTTGAAGGCTGATCTGAGAAAAAAAATGTTATAAATATTTAGCCTGAGTATTCTTTTATAGTAAATCTATGCTTAAAGAGCTTTTCTGATAAATTTAGTAATGTTAGTAAAAGAACTAATATGACAAAAAAATTAGGATATTCAGGGTATCCTCCACAAAACAAAGCCCAAATGCTTGCTATCAAAACTTTAGCTAAGAAAGGAATGAGATTTTCAGAAATGCCTTCCTCTGTCATGGGATCCCCCTTCCCAGATCTTCCTATTTTTGAAACCCTCCACTCCCACCAGTCCCTCAAACATTAACCTTCTGAGGTCAGTCATGTACTCGGCATAAGTGGACACCTGACAGTTCCAATTCCACTCCTCATGTCTCCTGACCAAGGTTCTGAAACTAGTGATGGCATTTGTCCAGTCACAGTAAATGCCAAGACATGAGGTCAAATTACAATGAGTCAATGAAAAGACATAGGTACAGGGAGGATAAATTATTATTTTGGGCCTCCACATCTGCATTTTGGAGAACAAGTTAGGTGACATAACCCTGCCCTGTCTCCCACTCTTTTGAACCCTCCTCTCCTGCCTCCTTCCCCTGTTTTTCCTCCCTTCCTATATATGTGAACAAGGAGAGGTGACACAGAGGATAAATATACCCGTGGTTGGAAGGAGCTTTCCCCACATCCCAAAACTCTGTCTCTGCGTGGGTTGTGACATCTCTCAGAACTGACAGTGCATTTCCCGGTTGATTGCCATTTCTTTGAAGTCTGCATTAATTGTAGAATAAACTAGCTAAACTACCAAGGAGGCTGGATTTGGTTTTATATTCCTGAAAAATCTCCATGAACCATGTGGACATCTGCTATAGTTATTTAAGAAACAGGTAGTATATACCTGTCCTCTCTTTTCCTTAATTCTAATGTCTAGCAGGATTTTGCACATAGGACTTGCAGTAACCCACTCATGGATTACTTGACGCTTAAGGTGATTTGTCAGCTGCATTTATCGGCTTTGAATTGAGATGAGCTGCTGGACTTCTACATTTTCACTTCTGCTACCAGGAAGAGTTTGGTTCAGTTACAGAATTACACTCCAGATACTCTTAAATGGTGTTGTACTGTGTGATGGTGGTGTATATGGTGATGTTTAATCCCAGAGACTGTAGCTAATAATCCTCCTCACAGTGACAGTATTCTAGGTACTCTGTAAACCATATTTGCTATAAGAAAAGAAAATAAATATTTTATATGAAATTTTTCTTCTTAATTATGCTTCCTATCATACCCATCAACTCCATGTATACTCTGTGAGAAAGGACTTCAGTAAAATACTTCTGTCACATCTATTTATTCTTGCTCTGCTTGGCTCCACAGAGCAGTAAGGACTGTCAGGCAAGGTCTGCTGAGCTGACAGCAGTTTCATTGTCTTGGTGAGGACTTTAACTACTTGGCTATCCATAGGAGTGACTTGTTGTGTAGTAGCTCTAGCACTGACAGGTTCAAGGCTGTCATCTTTCATGAGGGTTATGTTTGTTTATGTGGTTGTGGTTGATATTGTCCAGAGAATCCTGCAGCTCCTCCAAACCACAGTTCAAAATCATGATATTTCAACCTATGCCTAAATCAAGAATATCCCTTCAGGACAAGCTTTAGATTACATCTGCAGTTCAGTTCCTCTTCACTGGCGGTGTGGCTGGAGAAACAGCTCATGCAGGCTGCAGTTCTGAAGTACTGGGCTGCCTCAGGGTATGGAGGTCTGTGGCACAGCCACGGTGCAGGAGCTGTGCTGCAGGCAATTCCCACATGGCCTCCAAGCTGGGAGTAAGAGACTGTCAAACTCCAGGCTGCAGCTGAGACTAGTCTGGCAATCACTATTTATATATTATAAATGCAGTGGAAAGTATTTGAGGATGGGTTGAAAATGGCAAAATTAGCATCAGTTGTCTGAAAGCTTGGTATTCAGTTGCAACAAATACAAAATGATTTCTCCCTAGTTCAAAAGAATAGGGAAAGAAAGAAAAAAAAGGGACATGAGATGAATTCTGAACAGATTTCATAGTCTAAATAAGAATGATAACTTGCCATTCTGATAATTTTTAAATTCATAATATAGGCTCCATTCTTGGCTAATTTTTCACAGTAAGTAAATTCACAGCACACATGTGCAATCGATGGTGCATTTCTGCAAATGAAAGTTAAAAATCTGATAGAAATAATAATTAAAAAAACTATTTCTCTAGTAAGATCCTTAATTAGGTAGGAATGTCTAATTCTATTTAATGCATTATATATGGAAATCTTTAGTATTTCTTAATTTCAAAAGTATTTCTTCAAGTGGAAGAAATGTTTTAGCAAACATTTTTGCTGACAGTCCAATTCTTGAATCCTTTTTCATCAGTTCAGTCCAAGGTTGGACTTGATGATCTCAGATCTTTTTTCCAGTCCAATTGATTTTGTGATTCTGTATCAGAGATAACTTAGAGAAATAATTGTGACATATTGGGTAGATACTGGAGTTTGATTTGGGGTGTTGTTCAGAAGAATGCTTAATTAATTGTGAGAGATCCTGGGAAAAAATTCCACCTGTGTGATTTAATTCATATCAGTGACATGTATTTCATAAATTCACTTCTGTTCAATAGAAGAATTACAAAGCTAGATGAAAGGGAAGAAAACATTTTCAGAGGTATCTATCATCGTTTCCAAAATCCCCAATTCATTTCAATGTACAGTAATTTCATGATTATAAGCCAAAACCTTTTTCATTGAAGAATCCAGCCTACCCCAGCAGTGCAGCTTATATTCAGGTGCGGATTATCTATGGACAAATCCCAGTGAAATGCCAACCCAGAAGTGAGAGTCAGCCAGGAGGGCGCCTGGGGCTGCCTTTAAAGGCTTCACTGGTCTATGAAAACTGTTTGCAACTTGAGCACCTGACACCAAACCCAGCTGGCAGTGATTCTGTTACTAATTTGTTACTTTGTTACATATGTACCTTCGCTTTAAAAAAAAAAGAAAAAAAGGTGCAACTTATATTCTGGTGCGGCTTATATATGGACAAATCCTGTGGCCTACCTGGCTACCGGAAGGTGCGGCTTATAATCAGGTGTGGCTTATAATTGGCGAAATTACTGTAAAGCTTTATTATGTGAGTGATTGATCAGGTGTAGACCTCTATTCTAGCTTCAAAATTAGTTCCAAGCAGCAGCAAAAATACACAGATTTCTTTTTCTTATTGTATGCAATGTCACATAACTGTAAAAGCAATTTACAAATACACGCAAGGGACACACACATACTTTCTAAGGGATGAACCAATGAATGTGAAGAGCACGACAATTGAAAAATAGCACTGTTTTTGAGGACTTCATTACCTCAAACATGAATTTGAACATTCAATAGAACAAAAAGAAAAGGAACTTCAGATTGTCATATTTGTTATAATCTATATTGTCCTCCAAAAATGGGGTATAAAGTTGTTTAAAACAGTCATTGTGAAATGCCATTATGTCATTTTTTAAGTCAGTCTGTTGACAGAAAATTGCTCCCTAATCTGCAAGATCCCAGATTGTAAGTACAGTCTCTGAGTGATTTCTAAGTAATGGACCAGGTGAATATATTTATAGCATAAACTGTTTCTCTGCAGAATTAATTTTAAACTTTATAATTCTACACATCAGGATGATAATCTTTAACATAGAAACTACAGAAAAAAAAATTAAAATAATTGAATGAAAAAGAAATTCTTTTGAAAATTAGGTATACTCGGGATGTGGAGAAAAACTCTGAGAGCAACTGATGTGAATGTAAGCGAGGAGCAAAGGTGAACCCACTAAGAAGTTTTACAAAACATGATATAGTTTTTATATAGATAAACTAGGAGAGGAAAGATATTAAATGTTTATTCCAAGTCCTCCTATAATGGTCAGTAGGTCTGCAAACTTGTTTCTTAGTTAGAAATACTTGTTAACTATCACATGTGTCACACAGAATGCTCTAACTGAAGTGGCTCTGGTTTCAAATGATAGAATTTAAGTTTTGAATCCACTGAAATGTTCACAGCCTCACATGTATTTTTTTAAAATCACTGCTTTACTTTCTTATGCAGTGCTGCACTCCTGCCCCAGCCATGCCAAGATTGAGCCTCAGGAACCAGAAGAATATTTAGTTAGGTTAAAAATCCTTTTGCTGTTGAAACCAGCATCATAAAATCTTTCAGGACCAGAGAAGCTACACAACTTTATTACATTCTCTATTCATTTTTTTAAAAATCAACAAATAACTTTTTAATTGGATGTATGAATCACTGTTACTGAAAACAGAAAGAAATGAGCTGGATTCCCCTGATCAACAATAATGGATGTTTCTGTTGTTCTTGTTGGTTCTAATCTAATCTGAATTAGATTAGAATTTAGATGTAGAGATTTATCTGGCTACAGAGAACAAAAATGTGCTAAGTGCATGTGAGTTGTACCAGTTGGAGAGCTACAATGTAAAATTTAAAGCTAGATCATAATGAATCTGAAAAAAAGAGACAAAAAATCTGTGCACATGAATACATGCTAATAAATGTGTGTGTGTGTGCACACTTAGATTTACAAATCCCAAATAGCATTTATAATTTTTTAAAGTTTTATATTATGTAGTCTTCATATAGCATCATTTTATCCCCTAGATTTAAAAAAAAAAGTCTATCGAATCACTTATTTTATACTTGTAAAAAAAGCCTGATTGTCATGTTACCAAAATAAAAAATATATATCCTAAGCCAAACTAATGTTAAAACATTTTGACCACTATTTTTCATCAATATGCAAAAAACACTAAAACATCCATTCATAATGACTTCATGAAGTAAAACATTTAAGACCAAATAATCTTTTCTTATTCCTGATTTGTTGTGTGTGAGATACATTAAAAAAAATCTCTTTAAACAGGGGTACAGGATCCTGTTTGGAATACTCTACATTTCTGTCTCTCTCTCTCTCTCTCTCTCTCTCTCTCTGTTACAATCTATAAAATAATGACTTTACAGAAAGCTCGTTGGCAGATAGATGAATTCAGGCTTCCAGCCCCTGTCTTTGTTTCCCACATGAATATCAGAAGTTGCTATGTAAAATCAGCAGTATACAAGTAAAGCAGAAGAAGCAGATGGGTAAATTTCACACAGTCTTTGCAGAATTAATATGGATGGAGTGGGGGATGGGGGGAGAGGGAAGCATGGGAAATTACAGTGTTTTGTTGGTATGGAATGATGGAGTTGAAAAATATTAGCCTTTCACTGGAATAGAAAATGTAGAAAATAGGAAAAGATTACGAACTAAATGAAATGACCTAAATACTTGCTTTTACCTACTTTGGCAGATGGGAGGGAGAAATTTTCTATGCTGTTACTCTCTCACTTTCCTCTGTATTAGGAATAAAATAATGGAAAAAATTAAATTCAAAATCTTCTTCAATGTTAGAAAGACATAATAGGCAATTGTTCGGCTTTAAATATATTTTAGCTCCTGATAGAACAAAAATTAAATGTATTTGGTTGCCACGTATTTGAAAAGTCTTTTGCTATGTGAAAAAGAATTGGTAATACACTGCTGATAATAACATCAGCTGTCCTA
The DNA here is from genome assembly GCA_009812075.1 of Sialia sialis. Classification (NCBI taxonomy): domain Eukaryota; kingdom Metazoa; phylum Chordata; class Aves; order Passeriformes; family Turdidae; genus Sialia; species Sialia sialis. The sequence continues at coordinate 56,883,540 of VRYO01002772.1, read as the reverse complement.
GTTTGGACAGCATAACACACACAGACACACACACACACCAGAAGACAGAATTTTGCTTCACTATTATTATCTTTAAATACTTTATGCCTAAGAAACTGAGTTAAATATTACTAAACTGGATCATTGTGCATATGCAGACAACAGGCATCATACAATATACTACACATACTCTAGACACTGGCATGGAGGCATTTTGCATTTAAGTGTAGCTAATTATTGACTTTAATTAGAATTTAAAACCGCAACAAAGGACATGCCAGAAATATCTAGCATAATTCAAGCCTTAATTTTTCCAGAAATAAAAGTTAAAAAAAAAAAGTAGAAATCCATAGGAACAGAAATCCTGATAGACACTTAACACTTGAAATTTTCTGCAGAGATGTAAAGCATGTAAAAATGCAATGAGAAAACCAATACCTGGATGGCTAAAAATAGGTTTCATAGCTCATTAGAGTCTCTGTGGTTATAATGAAGTTTCCTTAAGTGAATGTATATTTTACAATTTCTTCTATGTGCATTTGACTTGGAAAATCTATGCAGGAAGTAATTGGCAGAATCAGACTGACAATGCATTTAATCTGTTGCAATGATATGACAAGCCTTAGGATGAGTTATTTATTCTGTTTGGTGCTGGGGAATTGCCACACCCATCTGTCAGACAGAAAATTCTGCTCTGAAATTAAGGTTTGGGTGCCTTCACTTCTGTACTGCATATCTATATTTTGCTGCAAAGTCAATAGAAAGTGGCATGAAAAAGTATTGCACCTGTCACAGGGCTCATAATAGATATCATTAAGTACAGTTTTTCATTCAGTCAAACAGATCTTATAAATAAATGGACAGCTGTCATAGAGAGCAAACTGAATTTTTACACTTAAATGGCACCCTTGTTACTAATGAGGAATTTCATTTCATAGACCTCATGGGAGTCAGGTCCATTTAAAATAAAGTGTTCCCTGGACACACAAGGTGCCTTCCTGCTCATATTAGATAGAATCAGAAAGGGGAAGCAAAAAAAAAAAAAAGAAAAAAAAGAAGAAAGAAGTGAAAATACGAATAAAAAAGTAGGAGAAGCACAAATATAGATGTTAATTAGTCCTTTTTTCACATAGTAACTGAGGTAGGAGTGGACTTGTGCCACTTTCACATCCATGTGCTTCAGTTGCCACTGAAGAGATAAGTTGTAAATCCAGCGTTCCTCTCAAGGTTGAAGCTGTGGACAAGAGAATGTGCTTACGCTATTTGTTGCAGAGTGCCAAGTATCAGCACTGCTTCAGAGAGCTTGCTAATTTATTTTGCACAGAAGAAATGGACAGAGGACGTGTGTTCAGGGCATGTGCCAGAAGGAGGGAAAATAAAAGTCTTCCAATCTGCCAGCATCAAAGGATAGTTCAATATATTATATTATAATATATTATATTATATTATATTATATTATATTATATTATATTATATTATATAAAGGACATAATACTTAACTTCACTGGATTTTAGGGATTTTTGTGAGCCAGCTTGAACAGCTTTACCCCAATTACATAGTCATTCTGTTAATTCACCTGCATGCTTTAATCTTGGTGAGAAATGCTGCATTTTTTCCTTTTCCTATTTCAATGCATAGTCATTTTACTTTTCCACCTTAGGGATTCTGATTAATATATGGAGGTATTGCTTACTGCATTATTATTATGGTGCGGATGAGTGGAACAGCCAAATGAGCCTAGAATAAAGTAGTAAATTTTTCTCTAAAAAAAACAACACCTGGCTAGCTATGTTTAAAACAGCAATATTCTTATATTTAAAGTGTATATATATACTTGTATTTTATGTATATGTGTATATATATATATATATATATATATTCTTAAAAATTATAATTACAGAATACCTCTTGTAAACCAGATGCAATTTTCAGTTTGTGCTATCAGACAATGCTAGTTTTCCAGTCATTTAACATTTCAGATAATTCAGGCCATTGTCAGCCCTCTGAGGAAGGCACTTGGTCATGTCTAAAGCTTCATGTATTTGAAGAAGTTTTGTATTGAGTGTACCTGTGCACTATTTGTAATGTAATTCTAGGGAAGCAGTGGCCATGTCAAAGTGCAAGAAACCTTGAAACTTAAGATTTGAAAAGACATTTGAAGTGGCATAAAAACAATGAAAGAATAAGAAGTTCCCAGACAGGATTTAATATAGTATAGAAGTAAGGCAAAAAAAAAAACCTAACAAAACTATAATTAGTTCAGTTGACAAGCTAGTCTTACAGACAGGAATTGCATCTTTTTTTCACCAGGTTTTAAATTAGGACTTGCACAATTACTGTCTTTCCAAACTAAAGTTGATTGTGGGGATGAACTGAAAGATGAACTAGAAAAACAAAAGATTTTTTTTGGATCTTGGGAGAAATTCTACTGACCTTAGATAAGGTGCCAATGAAAAATCAGCAACATGTAACTAATTTCTGTTGGTTGCAAAAATAACCAGGGCTAATAAATAGAAGCAAATATTGGTAGAAATCTCATTAATATTGCATTGGATAACCTCCTTCAAAAGGTAAAAATAATGACTTTTCAAAGTCACTAACATAAATATTTTGTTGAATCAGATCCAGAATAGACTTTAACCCTACAGATACTTGCACTTGTACAGACGAGCAATCAGACATTTAAGCAATATTAAGTACAGTAATTTCACGATTATAAGCCGCACCTTTTTCATTGAAGAATCCAGCCTACCCCAGTAGTGCGGCTTATATTCAGGTGCAGCTTATCTATGGACAAATCCCAGTGAAACGCCAACCCAGAAGTGAGAGCTGGCCAAGTGGAGAGCTGCCACTGAGCAGAGGCCGGGCAGGTGGGGGAGCGGGCTTTGCCAAACGGGGCAGGTGTGCTGGCAGCAGAGCCACCATGGAGCCGGTCGGGCTGGCGGCGGGGTCGCCGGGGATTGGGACGAGCTGGCCAGCAGCGGTGTCGCCACCACTGCCAGGTGGGGTGGGCAGGCGGGGTAGCAGTGCCGGCTGGGGAGCACCGCCCCGTCGTGCCACTGATTGGGGCCCCTGTGGTGCGGCAGGGGCACAGCAAGAGGCGGCAGGCAGGACCGCGGCAAGCCGCGGTGAGCGGAGCTGTGGGTGAGCAGCGGTGAGCAGGGCCATGGGGAAGAGGGGCAGGCAGGCTGCTGGGCCACCGCCGAGCAGGGCGGGTGAGTTGGGCTACATTTAAAGGCTCCTCTGGTCTGTGAAATCTGTTTGCAATTTGAGCAACTGACAGGAAACCACGCAATTACTAACTCGTTACTTTGTTGCACATGGATCCTTGCTTTAAAAAAATAAAATTGCGGCTTATATTCGGGTGTGGCTTACAATTGTGAAATTACTGTACTTCTATACTTCTAAAATGTTTGATTGATTGAAAATGTAAGGATTTATTTATCAGGCATATAAAATGATCACCCATTAATCCTTTCCAGCCAACAAAAACCCACATTTTTCTAAAGCTGAGATTTTGAGTCTTGAGGATCTGGTTTCCAAGATTCTACATTTTTCTCACTTTAAGGCAACACAGAGCAATCTACCACAACAAAGGTAGTTGGCTCAGCATTTTAGGTGAAAATCTGTGGATTGGAAATACTTTTCTGTGTTGTTAAAATTAAGTGCAAGTCATTCAGATGCTATAAGGGTGAGCATAGAACACTCTTAGTGTAATTAAAACCTCATTGTAAAACCTCGTACAAGATCAAATAATAAAAACATTTCCAGCAAACTCTGTGAAGGCTGAGATCAAGTGGTGAGACACTTAGGGGAAGAAATTTCACAGACTTTTTCAAAACTCGTAAAATTTTAGGGATTAACAACTGAATTATACTAAATTAATCTAGACCACAGATAAGAAGGATTCCCCAGAAATGTGGGATCCCAGAATACATAGTTTACAAATTGCAGGTTTGATTCTTTAGCAGCCTCCACAATAATGGCCTGTGGAAGGAATTTTTTGTGTCCTTTTCCATGCTAGGTTTTTTGTAATGTCGTTCCTCTTGCATTTCTTCTTCTTTTTTTCCCCCAGCTACTACGGATTAATTACATTCTTAATTTTAAATATCTTTTACACAAGATGCCATCATGGTTCCATTAATGAGACATAATTGGCAATGATTTTTTTTAATGGAGAAGGCTTCTGGTAAAGATCGGTTAGAGATCCAAAGGGCTCAGTAATTTTCTTTCCAAAACTTCACTCTTTCTGTCCTAAATAGAGTATTCAAGGAAATTTTGACAGAAGTTTTCAGACTTTAAAGAATTGCCTAAAATGACATATTTAGTACAGTGTTCATATATATAGACATCACAAAAAAATAAATAGTAAGAAAATTTTTAGTTTCTTTTTAATAGTTCAAGCATCCATTTTTAAAACATTCCATTTTCAACTTTGCATAATATAAAATTGATCTTTTCCAATATTCAGTATGCATATATATGTGTTCATATATATTACATATATGTAATAATAAACATATTACAGTAACTTCACATCTATAAGGTGCAGCAGAGTATAAGGAGCATACCTGGGTTGTTGGCAATTTTCCATACTTTGTCCTCATATAAGGTGTACCGGACTATAACGCACTTCTGGGTTTCAATCAAAATTTTAGCTAAAAGGGTATGTCTTATAGGTGTGAAATTACTGTATATATAATACATATATATATATACACATATACATATGTATATGTAGTGTGGTATCATAGACTCATATAATACTTCATGTTTGAAGTGACCTTTAAAGGTGATTTATACACCCCCACCTGCAATTAAGGACATACGCATCTTCCACTAGATCAGATTGCTCAGTGTCCCATCCATTCCTGACCTTGCATGTTTACAGGGATGGGACATCCACCATCTCTCTGGGCAGCTTGTTTCATCTCCCTTGTTGTAAAAAGCTTCTTTTTTAAAATGTAATTGATATGTTCCGAACGACATCAGGAATATTTACTGATAGAAAGTGCAATTAAAACAGATGTTTCCTGCCTTTTTTTTAAAATGCAGAAACTCTGAGTGCATCTTAATTAAAAGAGAATTTCTTGAGTATTTATTTTGAAAACATAAAGTTCAACTTTTTGAATAACTTTCCTAGGAGTGCCCAAGTGCTTAAAAACAGGAAAGGAACGAAGGCCAAGCAGCAGTTCAAAGTCTTTACAGCTGAGCTGAGGATGCTGAAAGAGCAATAAAAATAGGAATGCTCTGTTTGGAAGGCTGGGTTTTGCTCCTTGGTTTCTCTTATTCATGCCATTGCATCAGCCCACATTCTAATGAAATGTTAACACAGAAATTACGTATGTGCAAGAACTTGCTGTGGTTTCCACAAGGCCAACTTTTGCTGTCAAGTCTTTTGTGTAGGAGGCCAACATTTAATGTGATGGTCTGATTTAACATGAATTGTTCTTAACATGCCACAAACCTCAAATGGAGTGCTTGTCAAGAGATGGCTAACAAAGACAGGCTAAGCAAAGCTGAACAGCCCAGGAGCTCTTTATATTCACACCAGATCAGGCTTAGTGAACTGATGGAAAATGAACACAGACAAGCCTCCAGGCTCTTCTGGTTTGTAGTTTGTCTACTAAAGAAAAAGAAAAAAAGAATTGCTAGGAATTTTCTGAGTTCGTTGGTTTTTCCTATCTGTTTGAGAAGGAGCTTCTTTCCCAGGCAGAGAATAAGAGGTATGCATTTTCACTGCTGTGAAAGACTACTTTTTAAAATCCCCAAGCTGTGTTGATTTGCAGTTCCCTGAGCAGCAGTGCGGTCCTCCTAATCAGGACATTGCCAGGTTTTCCAGGCATTTTCTATGTGTGTGGTTTCTCCTAGGTTAAATTGCTTTATTAAGCTCTGAGAATTTCCTCAACACTGGAGAAATACATTCATCATCTTCATCATGCTACTTAAAGGTTCTTTTATTGTTAGTGCCAAAGTATGTATTGACTGGTACAGTAACTAGCCAGTTCTCCCTCTGCTGCAATCCTCTACTCAAATGTAATGGTTTGCTGGCAGAAAAAAATTCCTTGTCAAGTTTTCACCAACAATTTATGAATTTATTTTGCATTCAGGATTGTACTGTGCTGCTAAATGTAGCCAACATCTAGGTCTTTCACTTTGCCTTAGTGCAGGTTGCATTCCTAAATACGTGGTCCCAAACATTGAACCTGCTTTCATCCTGCAAAATTTACTTATCATGAATGTTGTGGTATTTGCTCATAACTTTATTTTTTCTGCTTATTTGTGATAGCTTCGAATTTTGAGAGAAAATAAAGGATTTCCTTTTATGATATTATGGATTCTTAAATTCTAATTTTCTTCACCTGAGAAAGAAAACATAGCAGATACCATGAAGGTTTTACAGTGCAGTGCCTTTCATATGGAATGTATTCACATAGGTTTCACTTTAATGAGGTTGTGCAGTACTCTGACAGGATGTGTTAGCTGGACATCCATTAAAAGTGACCTGAACTGGGCTGTAAGAATCTTGTGCGTTATACTGAAATGTATCCTTTAGATTGCGCACATGTTATGTTAGATGTTTCTGTTGCTTTTGGAGAAAGCTTTAGAAATGTGTTATATAATGTGTTTTAAAAGTAAAGAACATACTTCATAGTTGTCTGAATACCATTCCACACTTCTCTGTAACTCCCTGTCATAATTACAGTAATTTCACACTCATAGGCTGCACCTGGTTATAAGCCGCACTTTGGGGCTGCCCGGGAAGACCACAGAATTTGTCCATAAATAAGCCACACTGGGTGATAAGCTGCACTTAAAAAAAAAAAGAAAAAAAAGCGAGAATCCATGTGCAACAAAGTAATGAGTTAGTAACAGAATTGTGCGATCGCGGGGTTTGCTATCAGGTGCACAATTTGCAAACAAATTTCACAGACCAGCGAAGCCTTTAAACGCAGCCCCAGGCGCCCTCCCCGTGCCACGGACCCCGGCACTCCCACCCTGGCGCTGGCTGCCACGGCTCCCCGCACCACTCAAAAGCGGTGGCTCGGCAGGCTGGCCACCTGACGCCGGCAAAGCGCGGCGGCAAAGCGCAAAGCTGACAAAAAGCAGCAGCAAAAAGCGGCAGCAAAGCGGTGGCTCCCTCCCCTTCCGGCTCGCACTTTCAGATTGGCATTTGCCTGGAATTTGTCCGTAAATAAGCCACACCTGGTGATTAGCCGCACTTCCAGGATCGGCTCGATTCTTCAGTGTAATAGGTGAGGCTTATCAGTGTGAAATTACTGCACCTGCATTTTAATAAAATGCATTTCTGTGCTTTTTCAGTTCCTCTACAGTGAATCTTCTCAAGAGTGAAAAGTTTAAAAATAACACTGTTTTCATGAACATCAAAGGCAAAAAACCCTTTTTATGTAAAGGTAAAATACTACATTTCAGCTATATTTATCCTTTAAGAGAAAGTGAAGCAGGAAAGAAAATAATGGAAAGTTTTTCCTTGACTCGTTGTGGATATATAGCCATAGAGTTTTTTACTGTCAGTGATTTATTCAGAAATCACTCCAATACTTTTCAGTGTAGCCCAGCATTAGCTAGATCAGCCCTTCTCTGTCCTCCCTTCTAACTGCATTAACCCATTGTCCTTGAATATCTCCTTCAAGTTGTGAACAAAGAGCTCTTCAGCTTGGGTGGAAGTGGGAAATGTGGTTATTGATTTAGTCATGAACAAATGAATGTGTGCTTGAATGTATGAACTGATAAGTGGATAGATGCTATTAGTTTGTATATTATAGAAAACTTTTTCATTTTAAAGCAATGTGCACAAGAATGCCAAGAGTCAGACACACACATACATTATTTCCAAGTGTTTATAACCTTTTGAGGTTATCTGTATTTATGTGCTGGAGTAGGCTACAGTGCATTTTAGATCCAGAATGCTCTGAAATAATATTGCAGTCCTTTCTGGAGGAACAAACACTTAGGAAGAGACACACTTGTGAAGATGCTTCTCCCTGAGATAATAAAGATTCACCTCCAGAGGGTATCCCAGGAAATCTGTGGGTTGTATGACATAGATACAGACTCAGAAGTCCCTTCCATGACAAGGTTATAAACACAGCTTTTTCTGTTTGTTTGTTTGGTTGTTGTTTTAATTGTTTTTAGGTGAAATAAATGATTTATTGTTCTTCCATTACATAGCAAAGTCTTATTTACCCATAAGGCAATCCTGGTTGCCTTTATTTGTACTAGCACATCTTCATTTCCCTGAAATTTGTGCTTTTTAGAGGTTTCTTTACACAACAATTTTATATAGCTTGTAGCTATGTATATATCATTAATGTCTTGTAGAGTGTAAAAAGCATTACGATTAAATTATTAACACAACACCAAAACAAATATGCTTCTATCAGGACAGCTTATTTTGATAATATTTGTAAAAATACATTTTGTGTTGTAACAGACAACACAACACCAGCTTGTTAAAATCAAAATTGAAGGTTTATTTGCTTAATTAATTTGGTAAAAGCAGCCTCCTCATAGGAAAATTAAACTGGTACAAAAGTTATGTGTAGATTAGCCTCAAGGGTAAAAATGACTTGCACTGTCATACAGGAATGATTTTCTAATATTTGTTGTATATTAACCAAACAAAATACCTTGTAGATGAAAATCAGGAATTAAGCAACGAGGGAAAAGTGCTATTGGACAGCCTACTAGAGGAAGAACCTATCCAAACAACTTATCAGCTAAAATGAAATTAATGGCTATTTTAATGGACTAAGATTTTCCTTTACTTTAGATGGTAAATTTTGAGTCTAAAGAAAAAGAGAAAGGAGTGTATTTCCTCAATATATTTGAGCGAACCAGTGCTGCTAAATAACAGTTTGTATTTGCTGTGGCAAAGCAGCTTGCTGCTGAGTCCTGACCACTCTAGTATTAATATTTAAGGAGACACAGGAAATCACAGAGATTAAAGTTTTTTATATTTTTTCTCCAGAAATACACAAAGGCTTCCAATAGATACACTCTACGGTGAGACAATATTTAGCAAGGCAAGCACATAATATTTTGTTCTATCCTTCTTCCATCCTCATGTTTCACCCATTTCAGAGAAATAATACAGTTGCCAACATAGCTGAGTAGGACAAGAAGAGTCGATTTGGTATCTCAGGAGTCAGGGCATGCAATTGTATCATTGCCTTGTCTATTATTTGTCAGGAAAATAAATTAAGCTTCACTTCCCTGAATAAATTTTCAGCAAATGAAGGAAAGAATTAAGGGAATATGATGAAATCTGGTGTTGTAATCCTTTGGGAAATTACAATATTGCAAATTGTAATAATCTAAAACCTTGAATGTGATCCCTCTTCTATTCTGTTTAAAAAGGGAAAAATACAAATAATGGGCAGGTTTTGTTTGCCTCTTGAATCTTTTGACTTTTGTTGGGAGATATTTAGTCTGAAATGCATGAGAGAGAACCGTGAAACTTTTTTCAAGCTTTTTCATAAGTAGTGACATTTCTCAATATATATGATGGAATGAAGGAATAAGAATGTAATTCTTCAAGAAATATGTATGTGTATATATTTCAAAAGATTCCTTTCAAATACTAATATTTTTAAAGCAGTCATTTATTAAGCCAACCAAAGAAAAATGTTGTTGTCTTAGAACTGAATTTATGAATTCTCATGTTTCCCTTACCTGGGATAATAGACATAGCTGAAGGACAAAAATGATTATAGTATTTATACACCACTATTTATAAACAGATAACTGACAATATAAGCAGGTAAATTAGGGTACTTAAGACACTTTTCTCTTTTCCTTTTGAGGTTTGATCTATGGATATGCCTCATTTATTTTCCTTTCCTATTTAAGGATATTGCATATAAATTAGTCATCTCCTACTTCCTAATTTTGTAGCAGAATGTAGAAGTAACTGAAGACTTCCACCAGCTCAGTACTCTACACTGGCTGTTATTTGCCGGTCAGATCAACTTCCTCTGATACTATTAAGGCTTCTAAATTTTAATCTTTCTGTAGTCTTCCCCTTTTTTCTTCTTCAGCGATGTATCTTGTCTAAAGGGTGCCCAATGTAAATTTTTTTCTTAAGAGATTTTAGATTATTTGTTATTAAAGATTTTAGATTAAAATTTCAGGTTTTTTAGTTATTAAAGATTTGATCATTTGCCACCTAGCACTGACTGATATACTGTCAGTTCCAGGTCATCCTCCATTTATGTTGTATTAGAAAATTTGATAGTTTGACACATCCACTTATAAGCAAAATGAATTTTTTGGTATCTGATGCTGTGTGGGGACTAGATTTCAATGCAAAATCTATTTCATTGGTAATCTGTGGCACCTTAGACAGTGCTGAAGTAAGGTGGTTTTGGTCCTCCCACAGGATTTCTGCCTCACAACAGGCCTGGCCCTCTTTTAACCTTCACTCCATGTCTTAGACTAAAATGAAAGATTTAAGGATAATTATAAAAGACCTGGTTTGTAATTTACCTTTGCTAAAATATACTCTCAGTAGCAACTCCATTTAAATTTGGGTTTTGTCAGGATAATCATCATGCCTCCAGATAATTAACTAATACGTTTCCCAGGCTGTGTAACAGATACAGTTGTCACAGCATCTTAGCTTTGTTCAGTGTCAGGTGAATTACATTTCTCTCCTAGGCAGTTACTGCTAAAGACCTTGAAATGAAGCTTTCATTATTTGCTGACTGCTTTCAGTGTTACAAAAGAAAACAGCAAATATTTCATTTCTTCTTTGTTGTCCATGTATGAAAAATTAAATGATCTCTTTGCCATTCTGCTATAACAGTTTTAAAGGCAGTTAAAGCAACAATGCTTAAAAATATCTTTTAGAATCAGCAGGTTAATAAGAGAAATCGTAGAGAAAACACAGACCAAATTTGGTTCATTCATTATTATGTAATGGGCATAAACATAAAATTAATTAGACAGTAGCACATCTTGATACTTTGGAAGATTATATCTGTCAGATGAGCTTTGTGTGTTCCTGCATGTCCTCCCCTTAGGGCTGAGTGTGCCACTGCCATCAGAAGGCTGCATATCTCACAAATGTAGACCACAGCAAATAAAGCCCTTTCCTGAAACACATCTGTGGCTCTGGTGAAGCTGCCACTCCTGCTCAGAACTTCCAGAACTGGGAAACTCTCAGATGTTTCCACAGCCTTCAGGGTTCCTTCCACCATAAATCTGACCTTGCCCCTAACATGTGCCAAGCTTTGCAAACTGCATTTTGCAGCTGGATCACTTAGTGATACATGGAAGTGCTATTCGGTAGTGAATGGGAAATAATTTATGTCAGGGTTCTTTGCCTGAGCCCATGCTCGACTTCCTGTGGACTAAAGATTATGACATGCAGCTTACCAAGAATATTAAGAGATCTTTGTACTGTAAATCCTTTCGCCTGCTTCACTAATATTACTTTAGTTGCTACAGCTGTCTCCTGGGCAACATCAGTTAAAATCCTACTTCTTCTAAGAGGGCCTCTGGGAACTGGTTTCCTGTCAGAGCCTGTTGATTTCTGAGCTCACCCTTTTCTTGTCAGTTAATGGGTACAAATTGAGGAAATGGGCAGCATGTTAGAGCAGTGTGAATAAAGGAAGCATTGCTAAATGAGGTGGGTGGTGGAACCATCTGGACATTTGAAAACTTGCCTATTTCTCAGCTAGATAATTATCTAATTTCACTATTATTAGGCATGCAAAGTCCAAATGGCAATAACTTTGCCTGTGATCTAAAATGCAACATCAAATGCCTGGGTTTTTTTTTACATATTAAGCTGGTTATTCTTCTCTGCTGCATTATTTTTGTTGTACTTTTAATTGCTGTTTCTTGCATTTTTTTTTCTTAATAGCATTATGCAAGTTCTGACCTTTACTCTAAACTTTAAAAACATTTTTAAAAGCCTTTTGCATCCACTTACAAATTAACAATAATTTTGAAGATTTTCTGGATAATGTGCATTAGTGATTGGTCACTGTTTTAAATTTTGAGTAGTATGATAACAATTGTGGAAAACTTTTACTGTGGAATTCAGTCTCTAAACCCTACCTCATAACCAGGAGCGGATGCAGGATATGTTGGAACAGAGTGGTGAAACAGACCATCTTTTAGCCTCTTTGGTCCAACATACAGAATAATTTTTCCTGAAATCAGACTGGGATATAAAAAAATATTCTTTGTTACAATTTCTATATAGATTCCTAGGCAGACAAATTTTCAAATGGAATAGTAAGTTGGGGGCTTTTATTAGCTTGACAGCAGTTGTTGTTCTGAGAAAAGTTGACAATATTTAGAGAGAAGGCCAGTTATAAAAACATGACGTAGATACATCTTGCATCTTTAAAACTCTCACATCATTTCTGGGAAATATGGTACTTAGACAGTGCTTGTTTATTTATTCACTGAACTGTACTAGAAAGGCTTTGCAGTGATAAACAGATTTTTCTTCAGAGTGCATATATACACAATTTTATTTTACATTTATAAATGAAGAGCATCAAATGGAATATTTTAGACACTTTTTCAAAGAGAAGGGAAAGGACAAAGCAAGACAAAAAACACCAAAAGTCTGACTGAAAATGAAAAGGAAAAAGAAGAAATCTTTATTTGATTTCTATTACCACTTTTCACCTTCAATTTAAGAATTCCTTGTAATTTTATTTTCCATCATAAAGTAACCAGTAAAATAAAATTAACAGTAATTATTCCAAATACAATTAATGAATATGATTATTAATTAGATAGCTATTTTAAAAGTGTGCTCACAATGGCCTATAGTTTTAATCCCAGCAACAGAAACCTGGTAATATTTCTATTCCATTGTTTCATACCCCTTGCTTAATCAGACACTGAGCAAAGACATCTTTTCTACTATAGAAGAAATACATTTGCACATATGTGATTAGTATGGTGGGGTGTTCTCTGAAGATGCAAGCTATTTGTGTGTGAGAAAGAAATTAAAAAAATTAGAATTATGTCTCTAGTGAGACATGTTTACCAATCTGTGGAAATGCTTTGGAAACTTTCTAATTTTCCTCTTTCAGATATCTTGCTGTCTGATTGGTTACTTCCAAACTTGACATTCATTGCTAAATGAAAGACAGTGAAAAATGAATTAAGAATTTAGAAGATTATGTCAGTTGGGAGTCTGTGGGGCCTTTTTTATTTTTCTGGTGCCCTCATGTATCTTTCGATCTAGTGCAAAGGGATAACGGCTTCTGGGAGTTTATTGCTGGCCACTAAGGCAGCACAGTAGGGCTGTTTGCTTTATATTGAATTTGAAATATGAGGAATTGCCCTGGTTTGAGAGGGGAGGAAGACGTTGGTTTTATGTAAGTAATGAAAGTCAGTTACACTCCTTTTTCTTTTTGAGAACGAATAGACATCAATTTTTGTCTCATTTGTCCTCCTTGCTTTATGGGTCCAGAGAAGTCAGCATTTTCAGTGGTGCCTTACTCAGAATTTTGCCACTGCTGGGTCCTTGGGACTTCTTTCCTATCTCAGGACAGTTTTTCTAAAGAGGTACTTTATGGCCAACTTGTGGATAATTAGTTTAATTAATGCCTTACACTGATGATTTTAAACCATCCATGGCTAAAATTCCAGTCCAACTCTTGAGAATCTAAAGATGAAAATATTGAAATAATTTGGTTTATTATTGTTGTTGTTCTTACTTATGGTGTCATGGTTTAACCTCAGCAAACACTAAGTCCCACACAGCCATTCACTCCTTCTCCTGGCAGAATGGGAGTGTAGATTGAGAGGATAAAAGTGAAAAAAACCCGTGTGTCGAGATTAAAGCAGTTTAATAGGTAAAGCAAGAGCTGTGGACACAAGCAAACCAAAACAAGAAATTCATTCATCCCTTCCCAAGAGCAGACAGATCTTAGGTGAATACCAAGGAATTCCAGAGTCCATCACTTGAAACAGGGACTTGAGAAGACACATACCATCACTCCAAACTTTCCCCTATATTCCTACTTCCCCAAGCTTTATGTGCTGAGCATGACTCCATATGATGTGGGCTATCCCTGTCATCACTTGGGGTCACCTCTCCTGGCTGTGTCCCCCCAACTCCTTGTGCATCCCAGCCTGGGTGAGAGGCCAAAAAGGCCGACTCTATGCCAGCACTGCTTAGCGATAGGGAAACTAACACAAATCCAAAATACAGCCCCATACCAGCTACTGTGAGGAGTGTTAACTCCATGCCAGCCAAAACCAGCACAAATGGGAAAAATGTGAAGGTAAAAAGCCAACTCCCAACTGAGACATTAGGAAAAGCTGTGCCCATTCTAAAGGAATTAAAAATTTAAGAAAATCACACACTTGTTTATATGCATTCTTTCTAATTAATAACAGAAGAAAACAAGAGGGACTTGTGTTCCTTCATCAGAAGAATTCCCAGAGGCGATAAATCATACAGAATTTTTGGCTTTTTATATCATCTGCAGTTTAACTTAATTAACAGAGTTATTTGTGAATGAATTTTTCTCAGGAGGAAGACCAGGCAGGTTTTTGCCTATGTGTGCTCATACAGTCTCTGGTATCACTGAGCTGAACTTCTGCACCAGCCAGCTGCCCAGAGCAGCTTGAACACTTGCCAGGAAGGGGAAAGCCCAGTTCACCCAGCCCCTACCCCTGCTAAGAGCCCGAATCTCTTATCTCCTTCCTGAGTTTCCTGTTTCACCCTCAGTGTCTTGATTCACTTTCACTGCAAAGTGCCCTTCCCACACACACTCCGAAGAGAGCTGCAGCAACAAATTCAAGTCAGTTAGTTTTAGAAGATTATCTACACTGGCATAGGATTAGCCCATGTTTTACCAGCAATTCCAGGTCTTGCAGGTCCCATAACCCTTCCAATATTGTCTGCACCTTCAGTCTCGTGTCAGGAGCATGTCCCACAACCTTTGTGCATAATCAGACACAAATATCAAGACAGAGAGGTACAATTTTCCTAGGTTTCCTAGGACTAATGAACCTTAATTTCAGTGTATTCTGAAAACACTGTGGTGCAAAACATATACCCAGGACCTGGTCCTCATCTCTTACCCATTCAGCAGTCATGTGCATTGTCCTTATTGTTAGGAAATATAAACTATGAGGCATTGCAGGTGTTCAAAGGAGTCCTATCAGGTAAATACTAATCTGGGAAATTATTTTTTATGGCTAAGTGGACCTCTCCATCTATGTGCTTATGTATTCTTGTAAATCCAAGTTTTCTTCAAAACATCAGTATTTCCATTACCATTATATCGGGGGTCATACTAAACAATACAAAAATGAGAACATAGCCAAAGTTACTTGTTTCCTTAGTTACTTGAGCTTGACTGTTTTATTCTATAGTTGAAAAAGGAAAACCTGATATTGTTTTTTTCATTTTTTATTTAGCTTAATACACCTTGGTGGTGCTCATGTTAAATGACTTTGGGAACTCTGTAATGTACTGTGCCAGTTCAGAATTGCACTATTAAAGATACAACTGTACACCAGATTATTTTTGTAATGAAGTTTCCAGGAAACCTGAGTGAATCTAGTAGAGGAGGCAGAAGAGGTCAAGAATGATAGGAGGTAAATAGCAATCTGTATAAGAAAGAATGATGTCAGGGATATTGATAGCCAGTGGACTGTGATAGGTGCAGTTATGCTCAGTCTCTGTGGGACATTTATGTATACAGCTGGATGCTCTGGAAGAAAAGGTGGGGGAACTAGCTGTACAGTGAGATTTGCAGAAACCCAAGACATAACTTAATGATTTTCTTCAAAATTCAATCGCTGGGCAAGTCAGGGCAAGTTAAACACTTGAGATAGCAGATATAAATCTACTTCTTATTTGTGTGAGCTATGAATTTGCCTTTTGACAGTTTTGGGCTGAGCTTTTGGGAATTTTAGACATGAATCCTCCTTATGCTGTGTCTGTGACACATGTCTGAATATATCTAAACTCAAATTTGCTTGTGTACAACAGTGAGAAATGGCATCACTATGAATATTCCAACCCTCTAGTCTCAGTTTTGAACTGACTTTAGATCAATATAAATACTAACAGAAACAGTTATGAGAAGTTATCAGATTTGGAGTCCCACCCTTTACTTGATCCAGTTTCCTAATCCCTGCCCCATCTGCAAATATTTCCAAGCAGTCACAGTTCTTGGGTTTTAAAGAGAACTACATGACCTGTCCAAGGAAACAAAATATGCTGGTGTAGTCACAAAGACGCCTAAGATTTTGGGATGCTGTCCCTCTGCCTCTGCTTTCAGGCAAATTTTCTTCACACAGAATTTCCTATTTTTTTATGCTGAAAGGTACTTTTGAACTGAAGTCAGTGTTGGGAAATGGCTACAAGTTTAGGCTATGTGCAGTGATCCTACGTCATGAGAGTAAGAGGAATTTAGGTTAGAAACAACCAATTTTGAAGGTCAAGGTACTATAGCATATAGGATTTGCAAATTAGCATCTGGGAACATTTAAGGCTTGTTTAATTAAGGTAAAAGTTGGCTCAATACAAAAAACCTTATGTGAGGATGGGACTACAGGAAACACTTTTAGGGATGCATGATAATAAGGTCAAAATTTTTATTTCTTTAAGTTAGCGCAGTTGATTAATTATTTTTGTTCAACAGGAAACATTTTAAAAATACTTAGCTACCTAGGCTTAACTATCAGGGGAACAAATTCCAGTACTCATCCCTATGAAAACAATTCCACAGCCTAAACATAAGTGTTTCGTGTCTAGTGCTGTTTTAACTTCTTCAGAGTTTTTGAAGTACCTGTGTGTAGCTTGCAAGTATTGCCCAGGATTTACAGGAGAGCTGCCCCTCCCTGCAGCAGCAGCTGGAGATGTGTCAGGGTGTTCAAACAGCATGACTCCCTTTGGCTTGACAGCTGTATCCTTGGTTTCTTCTCCTTTCCTCCTGAATCCAATCAGAGATCAGTCTTTCAAGAAGCAGAAATACTTCTGGTGTCTTCCCTCTCTTTTCAAGATTTTTGTGATTAAGATGCTCACTGATGGTTTTGGAGGCCCAAGTTTTCTGATTAGGATACTCAGACACATCTTCAAGAGTCTCTTAATCACCCAGCAGTCCTGGAGAGAAGAGACAGGATTTGGCATGTTAAACTGTTTCTTTTTTTTCCCCCAGAAGATAATTCAGGATTCTCCAAAAAAGGAGGAAAAGGAAACCCATTTCTGTGTACAATTGGCTAGAGCACTCTACTGGCATTACAGAGACTTGGCTGCTGGTGTCCACATTTCTTTTTTTGGCCAGTGACTGTTTACAGAGTGAGTGAAGAACAAATAAAAAGGAAATGTTATACTAAGTGCTATTAAAGTGCAAAAGCAGTGTGAAATGCATTCAAGGACTACTTATGTAGACAAATGATATCACTTGAGTTTTATCTCATTAAAAGATAGATAGAAGTTTGTTGAAAGAATACCTCTTAATTCAGGCTATGCAATTACTAATGAAAACTGGGCTAAATTTGGCTAAAATAGTTAAAACTTAATTGACAATTCAGACATAGTTCTTTCAGCTACAATTAAGGCTGAACATCAAGTGTTTGCAATTAAATAGAAATTAATAAAAGAGGAAGAAGTCTCCCATTGTCCATTAAAGCCTGCATGTAAATATGGTGGGAAACTACATACCTGCTGCAATTCAATATCTTCCTTGGAGTTATATGAAGAAACGAGTTTTGTAAACTGTTGATACCAAACACCCTTAACTTGTATTAATGGCAAAACCAGCTTTTAGTAAAAAAAATACCTATTTTTCAGAGAAGTATTTTAAACTATTAGTGGTAAGTCCAATATAATTTCAGTATAATTTCAGCTCACAAAGATGTGTGGATTTCATATAATAATACATTTCCAAGAAATTCTCCTGACAGACATAATTAAATTATTGCCTAATTGCCAGAATTGAATGAATACTAAGCACAGCCAACTCATTTTAAAATCTTAGAAGGTGCAGCAATTTTCAGAGCTCTTACCTGTGTTTTGCCTCAGGGCTAGATGCTTACCTGGGCAAAGCCAGATGCAGGAAACAAAGTGTTAAATTTCTTCTCCCAGATAGCACAGACACTGGTTTAAGGGGAAAACAAGAGGAACCTAAGGAAGCTTGAACTTGCAGTGCATCAGCTGGCAGTGTGTGTGCCTTGGTAGTAACATCTCACTTGGTGTAGTGGTGCAATCCAAGTAAGCTGCTGAGCAATTATGAAAAGGAATGGCATGACTAAAATTTTGACTCCTCTTGTTTTGGAAAAGAGTATCTGCACTTGCATACAACAAGAAAAATTAATCAAGTATCTTGATCTCATTGAAGCATCCAGGATGAAAAAAAGCACAGAAATGAAGACAATGTAGTTCCTGTAGTTACAACAGCATCAATGAATTCAGCAGAGCCAGGACTATGGCTTTGAGCACCGTCACACATTTGTCCTTAACAATTCTCCCAAGAGTTTCATAACACTCTCCCTAAGAGAGTTCTTGGCTGTACCAACACATTTCCAGACAGTGTCCATGCTCACTTCAAAGATACTCTTATCAGGAATTGTTTCTAATACAGGCATAGACAAAACCACCTCTCTGGAGTACGAAATGTCTATTAGACACAAGCTCTGCTTGCCCCTTATTTCCAGTATTAGAGACCCTGCCCTTTGGATTTACTAGAACAGTCGCAATCTGTTGGCCCAGGAATAGCTGAACTTGCTTGCTGTGATTTCATATTCCTACATTTTAGCAATAGCAGGAATAGCTAACTCTGTTTTTCAAGGCATATACAGCTTTTATCTTATTTTGTTATCTACAATTACATAAATTTTTTCTATTGTTTAATATCACAGATAGATGTTTTGTTGCATAGATCTGTATGTACCAAAAGAATCTACCACTTTGTTTTCAGCGCCAAACTAGAGGTAATAACATTTTGATGACTGTTTCTGGTAACTGTGTAATTGTTTGTAGAATCATTCATGTAATTTCAAGGAACATTACTTCCGGAAGTGCACTCAATAATTAAAAAAAGGGTCCAAAGTGTTTATTAAAGATTTCAAAATGTGGGATATGAGCACAAGATTCAGACAGATTTTATTAAGCATGTAATAACTTAAGGAACATTGTATTGTGAGGTCTAAATGGTCAGGCAAAGCTGATCTTTCTCCTTTTTTTAGGGGTTGTGGTATGATATGGCACTCACCTGCTTAAGAATTTTTCACTTTATTTTTTGTCCTACTGTAACCTGACTGTTTATACCTCTGGAAACTGGAAAATCAAGTCATCATTTCTCTTTCACCAGTCAGATTTGCAGGTTGTATTTCCCTCTCTGCTGTCTCTTTTGTCACACTGGTCTTCACTCTCACTGCTCTGCACGACTTCTGCCTGATTCTTTTTGCCTCTTTGCTGGGTGATGTGCCACTTACAGGTAGATTTAAGCAGCTTTTATCAGTGAGTAAGAACTGATAAACCGGCTATTGCTCTGCTTCCTAACATTCAATACTTGTCCCAGACCTACAGGTACTTCTGCAATAGCATCACTGAATAATGTGAACTAATGCCCTGAAAGCAAAACTGTGATACCACTCCTTATGCCCTGAAATCAAACTGAATAGAAGATCAGTTTTGTATTTATTTGTATGGCTGTATATAATATTTTATCTAAAGTAAGGGCTACAGCATGGTAGTAAAACGGAGATCACAGATGTAGCTCCTATGATGTTCTGTAATTTGTCTGGGGACTGGAAATTTGACCTACTTGATAACATTCACAGAAGTTATTAACATTTTCAACAGCATACAGCAGAATCAGTGGGCAGTTAGATTTCCAGGCTAGTAAGTGAAAAGCCAAGAAAGAGTAATTTAAATAGAGATAATACATCAGGTAGCCAAGAGTGACAAGGGTCACTGGAAGGACAGGTAGAATAACAAAGGACTAAAAGGCAAGGGAACATAATGTGAGGAAATTAAATTGGAGCAGAAACTATAAGCACAAATTAATGTTAGTAGGCTGACAGAAGGAAGGGGTTTGTAAGGACAGGAGCTGAAGGATGAGAATTGTAGTGGGCTGTGTGATACACAGAGGATCAGAAACCAAACAGTAGCTTTGCAGCATCAAATCATGTGTGGGAGAAAGAGACAAATCTTGCTGTACAGCTAGGGGTTTAGGGCATAATATTGCAGAAGAGCAGATGTAGACATTGAAAGAGCTTAAAAATGGCTAGAGCATAAGAAAAGATGAAAAAGGAGCAGCAACTGTGATGTAAATCTTCCTGAAGTTCTGAAATTCTGGAAATAAATACTTTTTGATGGATGAAGAGTTCTTGATACTGTTTACACATTGACTTCTCTCACATCCTGTAGCAGCGAGTTTCATAATTGGATTACAAGTCAAAAGAAAAAGTTGTCCTTAATGTTGGCTTTTTAGGCTTATATTTTGTAAATTTTCAAGTGTTCAGTAGGCCTTGCAAGAGGAAATAAACATTAAAAAAACTCCTCCCCTATTCCATTTTTCTATATAATTTTTTACTTTATAATAGATTCCTACATCATTGGATTTTGATGTAAACCTATACAGATGCATTTCTGCATGTCTTTATTAATAATTCTTATCATTCTGTCTTTCTGATCACTAATAAAAATTACTATATGTTCAGAGGATCATCAACAATATTTGCATAATCTTTTTTCTTTGGCAACAGATAATTTAATGCACCATGCAAATATGGTTAGAATTGTTTTTCTCCATGTATGTTCACATACTTTTTATCAGTCACTAAAATTCAGACCCTTTCCTTCATTAACTCCTTGGTGCCAGCCTTATTCTTGATTAGTGTGAATAATTTTAAAATTGTAAATACCAGTCATATTTTCTTGGTCTCTGAAGCTTGTTTGGCTTTAGTTAAAAGGAATTTCCAAGAGCTCTTGTTTCCCCATT
Source organism: Sialia sialis (assembly GCA_009812075.1). Taxonomy (NCBI): domain Eukaryota; kingdom Metazoa; phylum Chordata; class Aves; order Passeriformes; family Turdidae; genus Sialia; species Sialia sialis. Next base: position 56,862,597 of record VRYO01002772.1, on the reverse strand, counting down.
GTTTCATCCATTTCACTCGTATTCCATATTCACTGAGCTCATTAAAATGCCCAATAATAATTTTGTAAATTCTGATTAAAACAAATATTGTTTAAAAAAAGACTTCACAATAGTTACTATGTGTCTACTGACTTTGTCTTACACTATGTATAATGGAACACTTCAGAAACTGTCATTATTATTTTTATTAGCTGTTGTTCTCTTATACTGAGGCTTGTTTGAATGATAGTTCAGTACTAATTTAATTCCTAGAGTGATGAATACAGTTTTTGGTGGATTTTTTTACTGTTCTTTTTTCTGAGTCCTTCCAAAATATCTTCAATAGATATTTGAATAGAGCAAGATATTCCAGCTGAGCAAGTTTTTCCCAGCCTTCCCCTTCAGGTTAAAATTAGAAGCTTCCTAAGCAGTTTTGCAGTCAAAACTCATGCAAAAAGGCAAATTTTTCCCCCTTTGACCTTATAATCAGTAAGGGTGCTTTTTACACCTTGCTTATCTGTCAACCCTACTGTATCTTTGCCAGATTCTCTGCTGGTGTTCAGGCCATGATGAACATCTGGTACTTGATATGGAAAGATTTCAGGAGCTGAAACAGGGTTGTAGAAACAAGAGAGACTGTTGCAATAAGATTTAAGAGAAGCAATTATTTTGGGATGTTGTTGTTAGGTGCTATATAGGAATTGTGAAGCAAGAAAAAATAAGGTCTTGGTAAACAAGAAAAAATAAGGTAAGAAAGAAAGGAGCTGGCAAGGTCCTATAGAACAAATGAGGCAAGATTTAGAGAGTCATGGAGAGAAGGTGGATGTGGGGATTTAAAAAACATATACATTTCATTATTCCAAAACAAAGGATAATTCCTTCCAAAGTGTTCACTTTTATAACTCTGAGCACTGGACCAAACCAATTGGAGAGATGACTTTTGCTGTTGTAGCAGCTCATCTAATTGTCAAGTTCATGACACACAAAATGAACAACTGACATCTCCTGAGGGCCATTTCAGTTGACAGTGATGTCAGACCCATGCACAGCTATTTGACCCTGTTGGATGGTATGAAATCAACGAGATTAGTTGGAATTTGACATTCTTGGTAACCAAACCATTTATCTAGCTTCTAAGGATGGATTTTAAGAGAGAAAATTTCTATGTATTTTAGTTTAGATGCTCTTCTTAGTCTTCTATGTATCTCAGCTTCTTTGTAGATTATGGGTAATATTTTATTATTCTCAAGGAGCTGTCAGTTTCTACTCAGTTGTTGAGTTGTGTCCAAATGAATACCTACAGGAATGTTAAAATTCACAAAGCTCAAAAAATGGAAAGGTCTATATCAATGCTGAATAATTTCCTTTTTGGTTCTTCAAACACCAAGACAGAATATGTAGTTTTGAAGTTCCCAGGCTTGCATGTGGTAGCTGTTCAGAACACTGCAGAAATGCCTGAGTTTTCTTCTTACCTATTGCATTTCACTTGAAGTATGAATATCAGCAAAGATTGTAAAGTGCCCATGAAAGTACAGAATAGTGGGTCTCAATGTCAAATTGTAGAAGGTATTTGCTGAGCATGTAAAAAGAATGTTGGGGGGGAATCTAGCTGGCAGTTTTAGCTAGGAATAATCCAGAGGGGGATATGGATAGCTGGGCTTCTGGAAGCATGACGTAAATGCAACCTTCACAGCTCAGCTTTCTGCTGAATTTCCTATGCTTCTGAGCTTTTCTCAAGATAGCCTGTATTATTCTCCCATCCTGCTTTGTGACACGTAAATGCTGTCACCCTAGGAAGCCTTTTTTTCTGTAGAGTTATAATGTGATTTTTGTTTTTGCCTAAGCACTGAGCATAAAGCAATCCTACATGCCCACTGAAGGAGATGGCCTTATTTTGGTAAACAGTGTTCTAGCTTCAGGTTCCTAAGATGCTTTGGAACAAAAGACAAATGCATATTTTCCTTATAAATTATTAAATATTCTGATGTCTGCGACCTTTGTTTCTATTCTCTCTTCCATCTTGTCCCTGCTATGTCCATTCTTTTCCTTAAGCTGGACGATGGAACAAATGCAAACTCTTGGAACTGTCAACTTGTACCCAGACAAACTTACACCTAGGTTGTTAAATTCAGACACAAACTATAAATGATCCATAGAGATTAAAGGTAGGGTGTTTTCCCCCTAAATATTTAAATAAATCAAAATCTATAAGCCATGTATTCTGCCGATATTATTGTTTAACTACTGGACATATTTCATGCAGAAGACACATTGATTTAACTCTTGTGTAGTCTAGTCTAAGTTTTTAGACTGAGTTTAGACTGGGAACCTCTTTTGCCATATTTCAGAAGTCAGACTTGAATAAAAGTTGAACTTAATAAGAACAACATTTTTGGTTTCCGTATTATAAATATAGCATTAAATATTTAAGGGTCTAGAAATATTCTGATCCTGAAGCAAAACCAATATCATTTTTATCCATGCAACTGATGAATTATTTAAAATAAAATATTATGGCAACTATGTATCTGTACCATCTGAGGCTCTGTTTTTGTCAGTAATTTTATTTGAGTGTTCACACTATATCCGTAGATCAAATTCCTAGAAGCATTGCCTTCTGTTCTTAAAAGTAAAAGAAATTAGTTAATGTTTGCAAAATGAGGGTGCAGATGCAGTGACTTGTTTTCCCCTTACTGTTTCCTTTTGTTAATATAAGAGTTTACTTCTGGAGAGTGATTATGGTTGTCTTAAAAACTGAATTTGCCTGTCTTTTTGCATCTCATTCCGCTATTATTTTGGAAGAATTTTTTAGTTTCGTAGATGTCTATTAGTGCTTATCATGCCAAGTATTGGTTTCCAATTATTTTCTACATATTTATGTTAACTATCACAACATGAATCTTCAAATATTTTCCTCATCTTACTTTTTTTCTTCATAGCATCATTCTTTAAAACAGAAGGGCTTAAATTTTTCTTCAAAATATTCCATGTCATCAGATGTTTTGTCCGAGAATGTGGACCTGAATACGTGGTCCTGTGTACGGGAAGCATTTGTGCACCTGGTAGCATTTTAGCGACTTTATCTAAGACCATATTCAATTTGAGGATTTTGTCCCAGCCTCCGTGCTGCCACTTGTACACATATGGAAAGCCACTGAGATACTCTGGTTAGCAGAACTGAGGCAGTATTTCCAGAGGCAAAGCACATGAATTGTGCCTCAGATACCTCCTCTTGCTTGCCCAACAACTTGGACTAACTCAGATGATGGTTTCATGCCTTTGTTACTCCCAAGTTGTAGTCGCATTCAAACCCTCATACTCATAATCAGCTACTTTAAAAGATAGCAAGCACTGCTGCTTTTGCAGAGAGAAGACCACTTTTTAGATACAGCAAAGCCTGTTGAATTTCTTTTCCCTGAAGCAGAGGAAGATGACTCTCCCAAAGTTAGATTCAGCCCTCCTTCACTGTAGCTCCTCATAAATTTGCATGGTGGAAACTTGTGCAACTTGCCCAATTTCTAAAGAGTATTTCAGCCATCAACAGGTCGTTGATTTCAAAGATGAATAAGCATCTTAGGAACTTAGGGGAATCTGAACATCAGCAGAGGGTAGAATTTGCACTGAAGCTTTATTGTGTTGCTTTTGCTAGCCTGATACTGTCTTCTCCTTTCTGTTAATAGGAGGTCTTCAGCAAGTTCATAGAATCATAGAATTATTATAGAACCATTAATGTTGGAAAAGATAATCAAATACCACCATTAAATTAATAATTTCAGGTCCATCACTGATTCATGACCCTAGGTTGTTTCATTCAACTTGGCATGTGGGCTGCCAGGGAGAGAGCTGAGGATGGTTGATATCTCAGAGAATCAGGTGTTATTATCTGTCAATTAATGCAGCTTCTGGATTTTAAATCTGCACTTTGTCTTCTCTGTTTTCATGTGATTACAAAAATACATCATATCAAGGTAGTCTGTGCAGCTGTGACAAATTAAAGCAAACAAATTACTCCCTCGCCTAAAGTAGCAATGGAGACAGCTCAGAGGACCAAAACATGTGAAGCTTCCAAGATTCTCCTTAGAGAAATTTGCAAACTGAGTTTTGTCCCAGAGAAGTCTGTAAAAAAAGTCTTTACAGTGAAATAGAATTGCATCTCATGCTAAATTAATTGACCTCAGCCAAAATCACACCATGCAAAATTTTAATAGATATCAAAATACCTGAGATTGTTTGCGAAATTGTCTTTCACTGTGCGAAATTGAGGAATTTATTTTGTTTTTGGTTCAGTCAGCCCAGCAGTAAGTTAAACTCAGTATGGTTGCTACTACAAAATAAAGTTGATAAAAATATTTCAGAAGTTTTCCTTTTGCTGCTCCTTTCTTTCTTGTTTCTAAGCCACCTACAGAATTGACCTTTTTAAATTGAAATTTTGATGGGGAGGTCCTGGAAATCAAAGATCTTTCTGATACTTTCATATTAATGTTTACCATTGTGATAGAAAACCAGATGTGATTGCCAAGCTAATTGTTCTTAGGCAAATAAATTGCAATTACAAAATCCTGCTCAAAATCTAATCTGATTTAGAGACTTGTTCTGGAAATTTTTCCTTTTTGGTTAACATAAAGAATTTTGGCTTTAAGTTGTTACTCTATAATTAGTTAATTAATTAATATATTATATTATTAATGGCCAGTAGACTAAAAAAAAATACACCTCAGAAAGGTGGTGCACTCCTAAATGTTTATTAAATTTACTAAAGTTTAATACTTTCACAGTAAACAACACAGTATTACAGTCTCCAGAACTGTCACTGATAATCCTTATGATATTTGATTTGAAGATTTAAGATCTATGGTGCTTTTCTGTCAAGGCTCAGTATTTATCTTCATTGCATCCCTTTGCTCTCTGGCATAGTAAGGATCTGATATTGTGTGAAGCCTTCTGGGTCATATTGTCAAAAATATAAGGACAAGTCTGTAATCATAGACAAATATCTAGTTCAGCCATAATCATTAAGTTACAAAAAATTATTGTGCATCTCACCTATGTAAAATTTTGTTCAATGTTAAATTTTTTGGTAAGAATTTTAAATGAAAGGAACAATAGGAATAAATTGTCACGGTACTGGCCAAATTTTTCTCCTAGGATTCAGCTAAATAACTCTGACCTTGACTCTTAGAGATTTGGCAAAACACATCTGTTTTGCTACCTGATCAATGTTATAAGTCATAAGCAGAGACTGTATCCACAGATAAAATGGTGTAATTGGGATTTTGCCAGCCTCATTAGTGTCGTTGATCAGTGTGCATTACTCTGTTTTATTTCCACTTCTTCAGAAGTTATCTCTTATATGCTTATTTTCTTGTTGTTGCATTTTTTAATATACATGCAGAACTATGTGTTTGTTTTGTGCTGTTTTCTTTTTTCTTCTGTGAGTAATTCTTTGAAATATGTTTAGGTTTAAATTTGTCATGATAAGATGTCTTTTGAAATACTCTAAAGGAAAGCAAAAGGGTAATAATTTACTAATATTAATCCTGAGGCAACATACAAAACGTAGCTGCTCTAAAGGACAGTGCAGCTGAGCAAGCCTGAAAATGTACAGGTGACTTGAATTGACTTAAATAGCATGAACCACACAAGCAGTTTTGCTGGAAAACTGGAAGTCTGCCACAGCCACATATAGATGCACCCCAGTTTTAGCTGGAGAAGGTCAGAGACAGAGAAACCTTGAGCTTTGGATTTATGCATACGCAGATGACAGTTGTCTCCTAAAGGAGATATCACAAAAGAGGGGACAAAGTCAAACTGATAAGAGCTCAACCAGTCACTATCTTTTTGAAACGTGTCTGAGTGCCAAAAGCATGCAGGAAGAATGTAGTTCTGTCATGCCTAGTGGTGAAATAAGGGGATGGGCTCAGAAGGACAGTGAAAAGTATTCAGGACACAGAAACAGCTGTAGGTTGCACTTTTGTGGTGTGATAAGTTGAAAGCATCACTCCCTTGCTCTTCTCCTCTGCCCTCCAGCTAGTGTCATATCCAAGGATGGAATCATCTCACAGATGAATTTTGTTTCAGATCTTAAAAAACTAGGCATCTAGTCTGAGCTAAATGTATAGTTCAGTGAAAAATGAACTAAGAAACTCCAAGATGTAATTAGTCTCTGATACTTGGCCTCAATGAAAGAAGCAAAATTGTTTGAGAAAACGTAATAAGAAGCAAGCCTCACAATCTGCAGAATCTGGAAAACAAAAGTTTGCAAAAGAAATATGCGTACTTGCAAAACCCTTATAAAAAAAAACCAAAAACAAGAGGATGTAAATATATACTATTTATTTTAGAGCCAACCTAAATTAAAAGTTCATTTACCCTACACATATTTTGATCACAGACCTACTCTGCATTGGGAAAAATATGGTGTGGTCAAGAGAATTTTCTTTAACACTCATAAAAGACACATCTGAGTTGAATTGATGGTTTTAGAAAAAGTATTTTGGAGGCTGGAAAGCAGGAGCTAAGGAGAAAAAGAAACTTATTTATCCTTGCAGTATTATAATTTTAGAATATATGAATTGTTTTTAAAATAGGAAGCTTTTTGTGAGTCCATAAATAATAAAAATATTATTAACTTGCTTAAACATCCCATTGGTCTGTTTATAAAAAAACATTATTTTTCTCAAAGTTAATTTTCTTTGTTGGCGGAAATATATTTAGCATAACACTTTTAACTCACAATTTATTAATTTATACAAAATTGGATGGCCAGTAGTGAAGAAGCAACTCCTACCTAACACTGGTGAGCATTTCACCATTATACTAGTTTTGCTTATTAATAATTTACAGCAGTAAAAGCACTGCTTTTAGGAGAATCTTCTTACTTGTCCTGGTACCATTGAAACTGATGCCACATTTGTGCTTGAAAAAATTCTCAGCTGAAAAGCCATCACACATTAGCTGCCCTGATTTAGCATTCTGGTATAATTTTTGTACATTTACTCAACACAGACACCCTCCAACAAAGGGCGTTTGTCTCTCTGCATCAGTTGCATTAATTTGGTCCTGCTCTCAAGATGATGTTTGGTAACCCTGTGCAATGCCTGAATCTTCACATCTGGATCTTCCTGGCCATGGCAGGTTGTGAGCAGACATGCCAATGTGGGAGTGTCCAGCTGTTGTCCTGACATCTCCTATTTGCCTCCTGCTGAGCTCTGCTAGGACTTTCTGTGAATTTTATGAAGATCAATGGAATACAGAGAGGAGTCATTTGGGAAAGATTTCATGACAATAGGTGCTCTGAGCAGCTGGATGTCTGCAAAGCTACTAGATTAACTCAGTTTTCCTGTAAAAGGGAAAATTTTAATGATGGGTCAAAAACATTTCCTGAGAATCAGATATTTCAATACGAGTGGCATTTTCCTTTCCTGAGCCAGATGAAACCTCAATATATTTTTTATTCTATTTCTAATAGATGTTTGATGTTTTAAATTACTTTGTACTCTGTGACATATTGATTATATAATTACAGGGTTTAAAAGTCATTCCATAATGAAGTACAATTTCTATCACAATCATCTGAGAGATAGATAGATAGATAGATAGACCATAATGGTTGTATTTCTAGCACTGACTGTGGTTTAACATCAATTTGCTTTGTTTTGGTTTTCAGTCAAATGCATCAAGTGTGAGATGCAGTGCTAGAATACGCTGGCTGTGAGGAGTTTAAGTTCCCCATGAGGTCAATGAAGTCTAGAAAGTAATTCAGCCTGTCTATCTGAAGAAGACACATGGTGGTTAAATATTGAAGTGTTTGCTACATTTCACTAACTGCAATAGGTTACCCTCCATACCCTGTTACAAATATCTCACATAGGTGTTAAAACCTGAAATAAGTTCCACTCACAGTCTTTCTACTTGAAACAATAACTTTATTGTGGAGAGGAAAATTGCAGTTTGCTGCTCTAGCATTTTGTGTTGCAATAAATGTGAGCAAATAAGAAGCAGTAGCAGCAATAACTTGAGCCGTTACTTTTACGGCTCTTTTGTTTCATGCATCTTCTGAGGATTTTCAAATGTTCTGGTTTTTAAACAGCTTTTCTACAGATATATTCTGTCTTTTGAGATGTAATTTCAGAGGATAGGGGGGAAAAAAAATCAGTGAATACATTAAAAGATACGGGGTATCTCCTAGCCTACTAATTAACATTCTCAACATTTCTGAAGATTCATGAAGTTTAAGGATTTTTCTTGAAATATCAGATTTTTTTTTTTTTGTAAAAGAAATTTACTATTTCTAATTTACTACTTGTTTTATTATGGTAGAGTTAAGCATAATTAACTAAATATGGACTGGGCTGCGGCATTTGTGGTTTTTTTCCCTCTGATTAGATGTGACAGGATGTTATCTTCAAATGTGAGATGGAAGGTAATTCAGTTTTCACAGAACTTTTATGTAATACTGATTGAATTAATATTTAAGATATGTGTTTTCTGTAGGGCATTATATGCTCACTGCTATTATTTGTGATTGAGATGTTTTACTACCTTCTAGGTATTCACAGGTGTGATAGATCCAGAGAGATAATTGCAATGAATGTTGGAAAGCAGAATCTGATGTTTTGAGATTTGGGAATTATGTAGTGTTCTTTGGAGAAGATGGTCTTTAAAACATTCATGCAAATGGCAAACATCTTTTGCCATTACAAATAAACAGACCCTGTAGTTCTCTAGGTCAGTTAAAAAATATGGCCTTTATGAGACTGTGTTGCAAGTGGAAGGGAATGATGATTCAAACCCAGCATTTTGCTGAGAGATGCAGTAGGTAAATTACTGCTTCATTGTTGCGTGAAATTATTAAGAGTTTTGAAATATGTGATTGCATATATATAGAGAGAATAACAGTTAACATGATAGTTTCATTCCAGAAAAAGTAAACCTCAGTTTAACTCTCCCCTCTGCTAAATTTGCTTTTCAGCAGTTCATTAAGGACAATGAAGGAGAATAAATGTTGCTGTCTTGTTCCATGCCCAGAGTGATTTTAGTGAAGTAAAGGCTTGTGGAAATAACATTTCCCTGTAATTCAAACACCAACATGTGTAGACAGAATCTGTCTACTGTTTCTGCATTCTGGACTTTAATTTTGTATAATTTTAAGTTTTTAATGGGTTTAGATCTTTATGTCTGAAACTATTAGGCATTATTTATTTATCGATAGTGTAATGTAAATATATTAAGATTTCAATTAATAGTCCTTTCTTCAGTGTCTGGCACATCAAAACATTTACACACCTCTAACATGACTATACCAGACCTGTAAAACAGCAGGTATTTTAGTATGTACCCCAGGAGAGTTCTACTTAACTTAGCAGAGCACAGAGAAATCTTCCTTGCAGCTATCTTAGCTTTGGAAGCATTTTAAATATTTAAAGGCTCTTTATAGCAGTCTTGCCTTTCTCTTGTTATGAAATCCCAGTCAGTTTTCTAAAGACAGTAAGTCTAAATGTAATTGCATTTATTCTGCAGTGAGAAACAGAGTTAAACTACTTTCTTTATAGAAAGACTAAATGCCTGCATCTGATAGAGCATGCTTGGATTTTTCTGTTGTAAAGCAGGGCACATGTGAACCTTTGGCTTTCCTATTCTTAAGAGCCCTCCATGAACTATGTGACAAACAGAGCAAGAAGCAAACAGAGGCTCAGCAAGGCTGTTGCAGCTTCTTTTCACTGATAGTTCGACTATCTGAACTGTATTGATAAAATTTCAGGAGGGTCACCACAGAGAATGAAAATCATGCTGTAATTCATTGCATGAGAGACCCAGTGCTGACTCTGCCAGAGATCAAAAGAAGTTTCTTACTTCTTTCATAACATTAATCAATAGGAACATGTGTTAGGAGGATGAGGTTTTGAAGAAGAGATTAGTGCAAGTCCTAGCAGACAGACCCTGGTGAAGTTGGATGGCAGAGCATCGTCAGAAATAAAAGATGTCTGAGAGGCTGGCAGACTTTGAATAAAAAGATACGGTCAGTACATGGAAATAGCTGGATCCAAAGTGACACATTTGTGGTTTGGCATAAATATGGACAATATCTTCCCAACAGCATCAAACATGTTTCTGGCACTGTGTTCTAGCACCTAATTACTTACTCTAGCCCCTAAGTACTGAGTGAATGTTTATTCAGTGCAGTTAAGAAGGTTTTCTTCATCTTCATGGAAGCAGAGAGCCTTACTTTACGTTTGGTTGTATTTCCAATAATGTTGAAACATATTTTCTCTTGTCAGAGAAATGGAGACCGCGATCTTAAGGTGTGTCAAGTACTCGTGCAAAAAAAAATGACTCACTTGATACCAAATTTTTAAAAGTGAGTCATGGTTTTATTTATAAGAAGTAGGTAGGAGGATATGAGAACTCCTCAAGTCCCCTTAGGCTTTAGGAAATCCACAGTGAAAACAACTTTTAGTTGTTTTAGTTGATCTGGGCAGATACTGTCAGTGTCCATTTTTCCTGGAACCTCAATAAATTCCATTCTTACTTCATGGAGCATTAATTTTGAGAAAAGGGAGGGAAAGAAGGGACACAATCAAGTAGTAAAAAGTGGGAAAAAAAAATATTCAGCAATCACTTGGTAACCCTTTTTCAGACTTTCTTAGAAACAGATTCAGCTCTGATGAGGAGCTGAATTCCAAGCCATCTGTGAATCCTCAAACTTGTACACCCACAGTGGAAAATGGGTATAATTTGTTTCTATAGCTGCTTATGGGATCTGCCAAACTTTTTTTTCCTCTTTTGGTTGCTTCTCTTTTCCATCTCTATTCGTCTTCATCCTTGTTTTCTCTGAATTTCTGACCAGTAAGAAGAGGATAGAAGTACCATCTGCTCTTGAAAAGCTCTAAGTTTGGCTTCTTCTGCTGTTAATCAGCAGCAAATCAGACTAAAGCACAGCAACCGCTATTCCTGAACTATAATGTATGTTACAACAAACGTGAGCAAAAATTAATGGATCTGTTTTTAGTTACTAAATTAAGTATGGCATGGCTACTGTGGGATTGTTGCTCAATTACTTCACAACTATATTGAGTATATTGACCAATCCTGATTTTTCTTTCCTGAGGACATTTCTGTCTATTATCAAACTATGTCTGAATACTTTTCATTCTTTTTGGCATTTCATTTGCAGTATTTACTTAGGTATTATCTACAAACCAATTAACTTTTCCTCCTACAGTAGCACAAAATGTTATTTTACAGTAAGTAAAAATAATTGTAAAAGCTGTGAAGATTATTTTCTTTCCCTTTGTATATATTGGACAAACTGGTGTAAAGTCATATAGAAGAGAATTCACACTAGTTGTGAAAAATATGTTTCACTTCAAGACAACATTGCTATTAAAACTCACCTGGCAATCACACCCATAAATATGTTAATTAGTTTTTCCTTTATAGCATTGGGGGTTCATAAGTCATTAGTGACCTTGAGTCCTTAGGTGCAAATGAGTCAAAATAATTAAATATTGTGCATGGCTTCATGAAGAAATGTGATGAGAATTGTTTGAATCTGAGTAGTGTGCTGGGTTTTGTGCTGTGACATTTGAAGACTGGAAATGCATATATATGGATTACAGTTTCCTCCCCTTGTGAAAATGGAGGAGTAAATCTTAACAGTGTTTTCTCATGACTCAATCTTAATTTTCATCCTCTGCATTTATCACTACAGCATATCCAATCTCTTTTCCAACCAATACAAATAAAAGCATCACAGTCAATTCCTGGTTCCTGATGTTACAACAAACTGCAGAGAAGGCCCATTATTCTGTCTCCTTTCAGTGAGCAGTAGATGAAGGAGGAATTTCACCCCAAGTGTTTTTTTACCAGAATCTCCAGATGGTCTGGTGTTACTGTGCTGCATCTGACGCACTGACAAATAGGCTGTCAGTGAAGATTTTTCCTGTAATGTACACTGTGAAACGAAGCCATCTATTTGTTGATATACATTGTTTGAAGTGTGTGCAGTTTGCCATGAGACATCCTGGGAAGGTGACACATCTTTGCCTCTGTATGAATGCAATACTTGATTGAAGTGAATCTGATGAGGTTGTTCTGAGATGTCAAATAAAGTAAGGTGTCAGTGAAGCAGTTATGCAGAACTTAGTCAGAAGTATTTCTTATTTTTATAGGGTGTTATTGGCTCTCTCTAGGCCGTCAGAGATTTCTTATGCGAGTGGTCTGACTGGATGGAATTAGCTAAACCCGTCAAAGTTTGGTTACCTACCATTGACTGAAATAATATCTACCGAAATTCTTATATTCAGTTCCTCATTTTATTGAAGGCTGCTGCAACACTGGTGATTTGGGAGCTTAAGTAAACTGGAGGAATCAGAATCCTAACCTGTTACCTGTTTCCCCTACT
>VRYO01002772.1:56834687-56849215 GCA_009812075.1 Sialia sialis | reverse complement strand
GGATTTGTCCATAGATAAGCCGCACCTGAATATAAGCCGCACTACTGGCATAGGTTGGATTCTTTAATGAAAAAGGTGCGGCTTATAATTGTGAAATTACTGTCGTTTAATTTTCCTCACATTACTACTGCTGTGGATTTTGACCACAGAATTTTTCATGTGGTTGACTATGCTGCACATTGATAACTAATTAGTTTCAACAAATCATATGTGGTTTTTTGGATTTGCTGTTTTCAGGAAAGTCCTGCTTCAGTGTAACCAATATGGGTCTGCATTTAATCTCTTAGAGGTACGTTTATATTTGTTGGAAGAAAATTTGGTCTTCAAACTACTCAACTCATAATCCACATGCATGTCACTGATTCACTGCAGAAGAATATAATTTACCAGGAACAGGTATACACTGGTTTCCCACAGTATGCTTCTCAAAACTGAAGAGAAATTGATTTGATGAGTGGGCTGTTGGATAAGAAAGTGGTTGGATGGTTATGTCGAGAGCAACAGCACAGAGTCCTGATGGACATCAATGACAAGTGGCGTTCTTCATGGGTCTGTATTGGTAACACTTATTTAATATCTTCATTAATATGAAGGGGTCAGGTGCATCCTCAGTACATTTGTAGGTAACACCAAGCTGAGTGGTGTTCTTACCTCATCTGAAGAACAGGATGCCACCCAGAGGGACCTGGAAAATCTTGAGAGGTGGACACATGGGAATCTTGTTAGGTGTAACAATGCCAAGTACAAGGTGCTGCACCTGGGTTGGGTCAATCCCCAATATCAGCACAGGCAGAGGGATGAACGGATCAAGAGAAGACTGAGAAAGACTTGAGGGTGCTGGTGGCTGAGAGGCTCAACATGAGCTGGCAATGTGAGCTTGCAATTCAGAAAGCCAACTGTGTCCTGGGCTGCATCCAAGGCAGCAAAATCATCAGGTCAACAAAAGTGATGCTGGGCCTCTACTTCCCTCTCATGAGACCCCACCTGCTGTACTTAATCCAGCTTTGGGATCCTCAGCAAAAGATGGATGTTTAGCTGTGAGAGTGGTGTGATCAAGATGATTAGAGAGTAGCGCCTCTCGTATAAGGAAAGGCCAAGAGATTTGGGGCTGCCCATCCTGGAAAAAAGATGGCACTGGGGCGACCTAGTTGCAAACTTCTAGTACCTGAAGACAGCCTACAAAGATAGACAGAGGGATTTTTTACAAGACAATGTAGTGAGAGGACAAGTGGGAATGCTTTCAAACTGGAAGAGAGTGCGTTTGGATAACATAATAGGAATAAATTCTTGACTATGAGGGTGGTGAGACAGGTTGGAATATACTGCCCAGAGAAGTTGTGGGCTCACCAATACTAGAAGTGTTTAAGGCCAGCTTGAATGGAACTCTGAGAACCTGGTCTAAAGTAAGGTGCACCTGTCCAAGTGAAGGGGTGAGAACTAGATAATCTTCAAGGTCCCTTGCAACCCAATTTTATTATTCTTCCAGAAAGATATGTTCCTTGAAAAGGATACACAAAAGACACTACTCAAACAGTCTGTCACTACATGCAGCCAAAAAGAAGCTAAATACTGCCACTACCTACAAAAAGCTTCCCGTCAAATAATTATATTGCCTCTTTTCACTCATTATAAAAGTGTCTGTCCTGATTTCTAACTGTAATTTTAATTATCTTGAAATGACTAAGTAGTTCCAGAAGTTAGGAGTTGATTGTCCTGAATAGTTTTGGGGAAAATTTTGTAGTTTCTCACTTCAGTTTATAAAGATGAGAATCTATGCATTTATGTGTTTAGATTTATTTTCATTTCCTTCATTTTATTTGAAAATGAAGATCCAGAAATAAGTAATTTATAAGGCTCTGTATGCATAGGCTGAACTGCTGCTTGTTCATGGCGCATTTAATAAAAATTAAGAGTATGAATGCTTTTGGAATCGCTTTTTGCTTTCTTTTTTTTTCCCTGACCCAGTCTGCTTAAATAATAATTAATTCCTGCTGAGAGATTCTTCTACGATTTGGTATTCAATGGTATGGATGCCAGTCCTGCAACATATAAGGAAATATTAAATAACTTAGTGAGGCTTACTGTGCTCTACCCTACAGAAACAACCAAATCAGCAAGTACTCTGAGAACACAAAACAGGCAGTTTCACTTTGGAAAAATGGACAAGGAGATGAGGAGGAATGAGGTGTGCTTGTAAATAGTTACTATTCTTTTGTTAGTGTAGAATTACCTTAGAAAAATGGAAAGTTACTAGCAGGATTGACAGAAGGTGACTTTCAGAGCCAAATGTCAGCTGTTGACTGAGCAATCTGAAATATTGCAGATTAGTAATTTATTCAGATTGACTGAAGTTATAGCAGTAATGTACATTTAATTTTTAAAATAGGCTAGGATCATAAATATGCTGATTCTATAAATGTTATGGGGTGTAGAGAAGTGTCTGTTCTAGAGAAGAATATTTTGCTCCCTTTGTAAAATACAATCCAGGTTTGACTAAATGGCAAAAATTCTACTTTGCATATGTTCAGTGGCAGTTTTTGTACTCCAACTACCTGATGTCTCCCAGAAGACTGGCCTAATACTCTAAAATATATGTGCATTATCTGCCCTGTGATTTCAGTAATACTTTGCTCAGACAAAGCAGCATTGAGCACATCCCTAAAGCTTAAAGTAGTCGGAAAAATTAGGTACCTTGAGTTTGTTATCCCGTGTTGAAAGAAGTCTTTTTCTTCTTCTCTTTTGTCAAATCTAACCTCATTGAATAGGTGCAAAGGAAAAGGATCCAGTCTTTTCAAACACTGTGTTGTTCAGATAATCACTCCAAAATCCTGCTAGGAAAGACTAATTGTGCCTTCAAATTAGGTTCAAAAAATATGCAATAAATAAGTCTCTATATTAAGTGACTTCCTAAAAAGAAAGTACTGGATACTCATTTAAGGAACATTGCATATGGCAGAGTCTGTATTGGAGAAAAAATTATGCGCAACCATAATACGCATGTACAAGAGATCGTTTTACATGTTGCTCTTTCCTGGCTTTGTGGGGCGTGACTTTTAACTTTAATAAAACTTGACATATTTTTCAGATCACAAATATAATGTCAAGTATGGGCTTTAAGATCATACAGTGTCTCTTCAAATTTAATAAAGTGCAAGATATTGCCTTGAAAATAGATTACAAATTGTATAGACAAAAGTATGCGAACATACACAATAATGGTGTTTAAATACATTTGGATAAGCTTACATATTAGGAGTTATTTTGTTATATATTTTAAAAACATTACTGTATTTCTGCCTCAATTCTCCTTTGATTAGTTGTCCAAGAGAATGTAATGTAGATTAATTATAAATTATTAACTATATATTATTCCTCTATATTAATGATAGATTATTCCATACTTATGTTGTATTATTTAAATGTATCTTAATGACTTATACTTGATTTTGGCCAAGACTGGAAGATGGGATCAAAGTTTCATTATGATAATTTCTGAGATACAAAAAAAAACTATGTCAAGGAAAGGTGAAAATCACCTCTCCTGGAAAATGATCTGTTTGGGTATTATTTTCCCTCGGACTAAATGGAAAAAATCTAACTAAGAGTACAGCTTTTTCCAAGCAAAAAAAATTCTCAAGTACTTCCACATCTTTTCTTTAAGTGTTTTGTTCAGGTACTTCTGTAAAAGAACAAATATCATTACAAAGTGTATAAACGTACCTAGGAGTCCTTTTTTTCCTAACATTTCATCATCTGATCGTGCAGTATATACTACATCTTTAATGCTTGCTTTATAATCCACTCATAGCTATTTTATGCAGGAAGTGAAATAGTGGAACATTAAGAAATGAGGAAAACACATGATACCAGGGGAGCTTAGAATGCAGTAAAAATGAATTCTTGCAAAAAATTAATAATCATATTGTTAAGATAGGCAATTTCTTTTCATCTGTCATTACTCTGAGAAAGAGATTAATTCAGTGTTCAGAACATCATTCAAAATGTTCAAATCCACGGAGGACATGAAAGGAAAATGAATTTATAATTACCTGTATAGTATGTAGGAGCATTACAATAATGACTCATACAAAATGTGTATGGACTGGGAATGTACGTATACATCCAGATAAATTTCAACTTATAATCTAAGTACTTGTCTGTCTGGATTACTGTAGTTGAAAAATGATATAAAACACTTTCTCTGACAAATTAGCACCATAAGGAGCTAATTGTACTTCAATGTTACGTTCTAGAAACTAAATGGTGCCTGAACTTGACAAAGTCCTTTACAATTGCTTCAATGATTTGAAGACAGGTCCGATGGCTTCACTCCACTAAGGGTAAATTTTAACTGTTATTATGCATTTTGGATGCTAGTCAATTGGAGACCTATGATTTGGAGTCATTAAACAAATTCAGACTGTTTTGAAATTTCCTGAAATAAAATCTCAGATTTGCTTATTGGTTTTGCTCTTTGTTTCTTGTCCAACTCGTTGAACAGGGGGAACTGTCCAGCCTCAAAGAGTTACTTGTGAGGAGAAGTTATTATTTATGTTGTCTACTCCAGGCAGAGCAGATGCCCTGAATTTCTAGGTGCAGACTCTGAAGAGCAGTGACTTTCTTCAAGGTGGGGGTTCACAGTATCACAACGTGTGCAACAATTACACCGCCTGCTTTGAAGGCATCTGCCACCTTTGGTCAGGGAGATTGCTACTTAAATAAGGTTCCTTAACTACATGCTTACATCTAGGTGGTGTGGAATGGATCTAGGTTTGGCCCTTCTAAATTCTGCCTCTTTTCCACATGTTTTGAGTGTCAGAGTTCTTTTTGTCCTTTGGGGTTTTGGTTTTATTTTTTTGTTTGTGTTTTCATTTTGCTCTCTCCCTGCCCTCCTAGCACACAGCTTCTTCCTTATAGTTTGGAGATAAGGTGACAAAACAGACTAAGTAATCAAGTTGATTCTGTAACCAGGCAATAGCTGGCTGTACTAGGATCTTATTCCCCTAAGTTTATTTTCCCACCATATGTGTTTAGCTGCTCTTGCTTCCTACACAGTAGGATCAGTTTTCTGAGTATTTCAATGATTTTAAGCTAAAGAGACATGAAAAGAAAAGTAAAGGGGGATTTTGATTCTGTCCTGCCTGTCTAGAAATTTCAATCTTAAAATATGGCAAGAATCTGTAGTGAAAAACTTACTGCTTTATTTGTCTTCATTAATAATCAAACCAAATCTATCTTAGGTTCTTGGAATATACCAGACAAGCATAAAGATGATTTTTTTAGTTTGAAATTTTTAGGTTGTGTTTTTTGAGAAAACCTGGTCTTTGAATTTTGTAGATGCCATTATTCAATGTGGCTTTCTGGTACCTGTTGGCTGTGTCTCCCTGCATTCTGAGGGGGACCTTTCCTTCTTCCAATGTGTTGGCACTTGTACACCAACATGTTTCTTCTGCACAAATCACTGGCAGTCAGGAGAAATTAATTCAGACCAAATGAGATATTATTCTCTGAATTTATGGTGCATACTTCAAATGAGAAGATCAACAATCATATAATTAATGCCCCCTTCCCCACTCCCAAGTCATACAACTTAGTGTATTTTAGGTCTATCAAATGATGTTTCATGAATTGGTAGGTAAGTGGATGCATATTAAATTGAGCAAAAATGAATGGATTTAGGGTTTAGGGTGGAAAGGCTGATGGATTTGGCAAGGAATTTACTTAGGTAAAGTCAGGTGGGTTGGCAGTAAGCAGAAACATATTTTATTTTTTGGCAGCAAAGCTGTTATGCTCAGGGAATATCATATGTCTTGTTGACTGAGGTGGAAAATTTTGGAGACATCCTCTTGTAAAACTTCTGGAATTATATCACAGCCTTTGTCAAGATGTAAATAATTCAGTATTGCAAAGTCATCTGGAGAACACTCAGGAAAAGAAAGCAGGGATTTTTTGACATTGATGCTTCTCTTATATGCAGGAAAAACTAGTTCCTTGATCCCTTTTATATAAGCACTGGGACTGTGCCCGCCAATGGATGCTGGGTTTAATCCATAAAACAAAACGTTATGCAAGTTAGAAAGAAGTCTGAGTCATTAATCCCCATAAAACAAAACAAAACAAAACCCCAAACCAACCACCCCTCCACAAAAAAGAGAAAAAAAAGAGAGAAAGAGAAAGGAAAACGGAAATGAAAAAAAAAAGAAAAGGAAAGAAGACTAAAGAATGAAGAAAGGGAAAGGGAAAGGGAAAGGGAAGAGAAAGAGAAAGAGAAAGAGAAAGAGAAAGAGAAAGAGAAAGAGAAAGAGAAAGAGAAAGAGAAAGAGAAAGAGAAAGAGAAAGAGAAAGAGAAAGAGAAAGAAAGAGAGAAAGAGAAAGAGAAAGAGAAAAAGAAGCATTTGACTTCCTGAAATGGTCTTACATTGTCTTCACCTTTCACTTTTCTCATTAATAATGAACAGTATCATTAAGTCATGCTTCTTTCCTCACTTACTTTTGTTGGGAAACAATGGAATTTTTAGGAGTTTAATTATTAAGGTAGAAACCATTTAATCACTCATCACAAGTAATATGATTCAGTTTTGTACAGTTTTTTGTTCTAACACTATGTGTGGGCAAAATTAGGCATAAAGATTAACTTTTATGAATGAATTATTGCACAATAAAATATGCTTAAATTAGATTTGATACCTCTAATGGAGATATATAAAAGGCTTCTCTCTTTCTTGATTTTAACTTACTTTTTTTAATTGTGGAGAGATTAGCAATTTTGATTGTAATTTTTCTAGAATGCTTACAATTTATTTGGCATTTGATTAACCTATTGTTAAGATATTTGTCATTCAACACAATTGTATTTAATGTCAACATGCAATTTGTTTAGGTATGGGTTATGCAACATGTCTCTTTGAGAGGCATACTGTCTACCCTGAACAAGAATTTAACGTCCTCTATGCCCCAAACCAGCCGAGATCCTCTGATAAAATAAAATAAATATCCTCTCTGGGAGTATGCAGTTATATGTGCACATGTATATCTTTATTTATAAGTACTTGTGATGTCCTCTTCCCTAGTGACCTGTGTCTATCTTTCCATCTGTGTGTTTGTGGCTAAATGTGTGAACAGTGGTATATTTTTAAGAATATTATTTTTTTCTCTGAAAAAACTGTCCATAGCAGCATGTAAGTTTAACTACATATACTACATACAAAATAAAAGTTATGTCCCCATTTTTTAAATGAAAATTCTTATTATTTAGTGGAAATTATTTTCAAAATAGAACAAGGAGCAAAGTTGGCATTAAATGGGATTTTTTTATTTGTACATGCAAATAAATCTCTCTAGTTAATAATAACAATTATTTTAAAACTTGTTATAAAGCTTCTGTAAGATATCCAGGGTATGTAGTGCATTCACTTTGAGAATAATTCTCTTTTTAAAACAATTTTTCATGAATATTTGGTCTAGATTTGGGACATGGTCTTTCGAAGATTTTTTTCCCCAGGCTGCAGCTGATGAGAAAACATAAACAGCTTCTTGATGTAGGCCTTAAAAATGTAGGTTTATACTAACAAACCCAGTCAGAAATGCACAGACTATTTTTCTTATAACAAGAAGTGTTTAATATGCAAACCTGAAACCTTTAGAATCTTTTAATATAATTATGTCTTCCTTTTCTTTTAAATTTTTCTCCTTTTTTTAAGAATAGTGAATTTTCATTTTGTAGTCATATCTGACACAGTAAATGAAATGAAATATAATTTGTCTGTGCCTGCTGTGTCGCAGTCATATTTCTTCCTGATTGCAATTATTTCAGTCTTGTGATGCAGCAAAATGCTGTCTAGTCAACTTTATTTTCTTCAAAGAGAATACAATCTTGTGAAACCATTAGACACATAAACTTCAGAAAATTAATTGGGAATTCAGCTTTGTTCAGAGTCTGCTAAGCAAAGATTGTGCGTGGTGATATTGTTAAAACTCTGCTATGAACAAAAAAGTGTACAAGCTTCTGAAAGAGGTCAAATTTAGATTGCAAGCAAGCAAGCAATTTGTTATGATGCAAAATGCACGAAGATAAGTCTTGCAAATGACAAATGCTGAACTATATTTTCTTCTTAATAGGCCAACATAAGTATGTTGGTTTAAAAAAAGCTGCTTCTGTTGTAAAAACCAAATATATTTCTATAAGTACAAACTAAATATCTTTTAAGAACATTTCTTTCTTAATTGCCATGGAAGTTCTGTGAGACATTCTTACAAATGAAAAAAGGAGCAACTGAATGAAATGGTCTGATACCAAAAATGAAAAAACATGATTTTCAGATTCCATCTTTTATTTTTCTTCCCTCTCTTTCAGTCCCCAGTCCAGGAAATAGAACTATGGATTTCTTGGATTGCAGACTCTTAAATCTATAATGCAACTTTAAATTTAAGTTTATGTTTTCTTCCTCTTGAAAGAAAAGCCCCAAAGCTATAAAACAAGATGCTTGCTCTGTTATATCTTTCACAACTAAAGCCTCACCTGAAAATACCTCTATCTTTTCTATGATTCAGTAAAATAATTATACATCAATATTTATAGATTGCTACAATGTGTAAACAGTTTTGCTAAATAAAAACTGGCATATGTAGCATTAACTTTTCAAAATATTTGAAAACTATGACTGCATGTCTTATGGTTTTACTGCTATTCTTTACAAGCATTACAGTAACACATGGCTCACCAAGGAGATGCTGAACTGGACTGACAGCTCCTATCCAACACACCTTTACATCCATCTGCTTTCAGATAAATTCACATTTTCTTGTTTGATGTTTAGGAAGTGAAAAAAAATGAGTCTGGAAAAACAGAAAAGTAGTTTATTCTTTTATGAACAGCTACTACAAGAAGTGTCATAATACAGGCTTAGAGCTGCATCTTTTTCTCTATTCAACTGTTGAATGGAAAATGGGAAAACACGTAAGGTGCAGTGAAGAGAGAGACAAATATTGTTTTAACTCATATACTGAAGAAAGTGAAAATATGACTTAAGTCAAGATTAGTCCTGCTAGGATGCATTACCTCATGACACATTTCTTCTACATCACCTTTGCCTGCCTGGATCTGTTTCTGCAAGACCTTGCACACATGAGTGCTCTCGCTAAACATGACAGGATGGCTGGAAGACTTGGCAGACCTGGAGGCAATACATGCCACAAATCCCCAGCACTGCAGTGAAACCAGCTGGGTGTCAGGGGACATCCGTAGTTCAGACCTTAAAGCCTCCTTCCATCTTGCTTTCATACTGTTTTATGTGTTTTAAATTATATTCTGTCTCTCTCAAAGCCCATGAACTTTTTTTTTTTATCTTTACTTCTGCTTTCTCAATCTGTCTCCTTTCTTTCTTTGGGCGAATCAAAAATTAGAAAAATATCTGAAACTGTCTATATAGCAAATAAGGCAGTGAAGGAAATTGTAATTTATGTGTATTTTTGGGCTACCCTGTGCTGTTAACTCCAAAGGGCTTAATCTTAAACCATTCCCAGCATGGCTATAATAAGATTGTTCAGCAGTGCATGCTCAGTGAGCATGGTCACCGTAATACACACCATCGGGGTTTGTTTGGGTGTTGGTAGTAAAGATTAAAGATAATAGCATGGTGCAATTGTCACAGAACTTTAAATATAAATAGAAGTCAATACTGATGTCATTTAATCCATTTTTAATATGTATGGGAGTAGCCCCTACACAGAAAGTGAATGTGTGAAATCCGTCTCTCAGGATTCTCAACTGGAGGTCCCAAGGAATCTAATAATAAGCAAATGGAAAGGAAGAAAAAAATCCCGGAAAACCATGAAGAAAGCAAGTGATTTTTTGGGAGTGGGAGGAATTCAGAAGACTTGAGTTACACCATATATAAAATATTGAATCATTCTGTGATTTTGCTATCAGATTAGTATTTGATTATTCTCCTGCTCAATGACAATCTGGCATTATAATATCAAAGGGAGAAAGCAATTATGTGCAATAATACAAGACAACATCTGGGGGGAAGAGATACTTAATTCTCCAAATTGCCCAATGCAACAAAATGACAAAAAAAAGCATTTATAATAGTATATATTTTTCATTTAATCTTTTCCGTTCCTTAAGTACTTTAGACGAGATAATCTGGTATCATTTAAGTGTTAGGTTTCTTTCTTTCTGATGTGTCAATCAGAACATCTGTTTAAAATCTTTCTGTACTCTGTAGGTGACACTGATTTTGCAGTACCAAAAATACAGGAAGAAATTAACTTGCCCATTCATAAAGACTACAATTTTCTTTTATTCTTTCCTTTTTCATTTGTCATGCTGTTACAACATTTCTAATTTTACAGCAATTGCTGAGAATGTATCCAACATCCCATTTACCTGGTTATGAACCACATCTTGTTGTGCTGGGATCAAGTTTTTAGCTAACAAATCATTTAAGAACTAGGAAAAGCAACTAGAATCACAAAGAGGGGGTTTTTTTTAAACAGTTCTGTGATTTGAAAACACCCTCTTGCTGTATGGAAAATCTTTCTTTGCTAACTTTCAGAGACATGTCACTTTTTTCTGTCCTCCATAAGAGAAGTGGACTTTGTGGGTCTTTTCTTCCTCCATGAGATGTCTATGAGTGTTTCCAGAATAGGTGTCTTAAAGCAGTCACTTTGGGGGATATTGGCAGAAAAACATATGTACATTTATAAAACTATTAGGCAGAGAGTGAAAGCAATTAAAACTCTTTTAGAGAGACGATTATTCAGTTTTTTACATTGCACAGAACTGTTTTCTTCCATGCTTGCTGAGAATCATTTTACATTGTGCTTTTGTATGGGTATGCATAAACCACCCTAGCATTTGCACACCCTTCTGGAGAAAACATTGCTAGACTTCTTGGAGTCAAAGTATCTCCTATTTTCAGATGGGAGCCATGGCTGCATGAGTCATGGGGGTTTTGGTGCATCTTCTTTTACTTTAAAAGAAATGCTGACATTAATTGCATTAATGTCTTTGCATTATTTCTCAATCAATTTTCCTTCCTGTAGCTGGTCAGTAACCCAAAAGACACACCTTTTCCAAGGAAAAAGGTAATGGTCTTATCTTACATAAACTAATGCAAAAGTGAAATCTCAACTCATTAAGAAATTTATTGTTTTCATGTTTGTTCAATGCTAAAAATGAAAAGCTATGGAAAAGTTAAAATTACTGTTATGTTTTTACCTCAATTCCACTTCTTGAGACAAGGCTATTTTTCATGCTATTCTGTTAGAGCTGCTCCTTTGGTCTAATCTGAACACTGGTGATTAGAAACCGTAGGGCAACAGAAGGAGGAGACCAGAAAAAAAAAACAAAACAAAACTGTGTGAATAATTCATGTTTTCACTGTGTCCGCTGTTCATTGTATGCAAAATCTTTTAATAATGATGTCATAATATAGTAGTGGACTTAGTTGAGTCAGTTTAAGGTAGGAGAACTGTAACACTTCACTGACTTCCATCCATTATGTGACCATTATTGAAAACTGTAGATTTTTATGGAGAATGGAGGAAGCATTTTGTATAAAATCGTTGGTTGAAGTTCTCCTAAGTCTTAACCTTTCTTCAAAAAATGTTGAAACATCTGTCTTCCAGTGTTGCTTTATTTTTTTGGTAGGAATACCTTTTTGAACATTTTTCTTTCCTGATTGCTGCCATCATTTCAGTCATTTATTTCCATTCTTTTTCTCTTGCATCTCTTTCCTTGAACAGAAAATTAGGCTTTTCAAAATTTCTTGTGACTAGATAGGATCCATTAGTATATTTTTTTCCTTTCCATTCCCCTCTCCAGAGAATTATTCTCTGCATCTTAATCTTTGCATCTGTTATGGTGAAAAAAAGAGTTAGCAACTTACATGCCAATGGGAAAAATAAAATCTAAGTATATCAGCAAAACACGAATGTTATCCTTTATTTCCTACATCATCATTTATGAGATTGTAGACTAATGTAAGGGCATCACACCTGTGGCAGTTTTATAGATTGTGTAATATTTTTCTTTGTCCATAGTGAATTTTTATATTACTGAAACCTTTTGCTATTCAACTGTGCATGCATACAGGGAGTGCAGAAGTCACAAATTGTGTTTGCTTGCTACTTCACAAAGTCCCTTTGTAATAATTTGGCATTTTGCATGAACAATTCTGCAGCATGCAGAATTGCTTTCATTTTCTTTACAAGTTGGCCATACAGTTTAAAACAGTGTATATATATAAATGGGGCAAAAATAACACTTTGGTATGAGTATGGTAATCTTTGCTCCATTCATATATGCACTGCCTAAACAGCTTTTAAATATGCTATTATAATATGCAAGAGCCTATTTCTGTCTGTGATATTCCTGTGAGAATATCACAGATATTCCTGTGAGAGGGAAAGACGATCGTCTGCAAGGTGCAGTTGAGTGGGAGAAACAGTCTTGCAAATTACTGTGGGTAATGGGGAGGTGAGAGCCATGTTCTTGTTGGTTAAGAATAACCCCCAACAGATACTCTTCAGTGTTTTGGCAGCAGTAGAAGCAATTGTCTCAGCTTTCCAGGGGTCTTGCAGGGCCAGCATTAGAATTATGGGTTTCTATGCCTATAGGCAGCTCCTCTCAGTCTGTTGCCCATGCTGTAATGCATAGGTCAAACCTGAGTCAGCATTCATTAGCACATTGTATGAAATTAGTATCCAAGATGGACTGGTCTTTTGCACCATGAAACTGACTGTCAACTTTTGCTGAAATTTAACTTGAATACCAGTTGAAATTATATTTCAATGCATGGACATCCTGTTGAACTGCTGCATTCTTAGTGAGGTGTGTCCTCAATAGCCCTTTTTGTTTTTGCAGTGTTTTTAATATGGAAGGCTGTTTCTCCAAACTTGGCTGCTATGACCACAACTCAAAAAGAATATGAGGGGTTTCCTCCAAGTTCTCATCTTGAGCCATAGTATTTTTTACGGAGAACCACTTAGTCCAGATTTGTTCATGATGTTCCAGGGCAAGGAGGTCACCTAGTAGGGAGTCCATGTAATTTCTCATTTCATCATTCTTACAACAGCTTTGGGGGCTAAACAAATATATATAGAATCAATCAATTGTTCCTTGCATCTAGTGTCTATATACCTGTAAAAGGCTGAATATATCTTGTATGCAATAGAATACATTACTAAAGAACATTTTCTGTTTAGGAGGGCACTGTGTCAGAATTTAACCAGTTTATGCAGGGATCAGATTTAAGTTATGATAATATCAATGCAAACTAGCAACAAACTTTTGTTACAGCTGGTACTGGTTTTAACCCTAAAACATACTGGTTACACTCCACAGTTTGAGATGATTGTAAGAATGGTATTTACAATAGACAGTGTAAGAATAGCCATACTGCAATATGGCTCAATCTTTGCTGTTTTTACGTCAGTTCTGACTCATGAACCCATTCCAACACTGCAGTCTTGCCATATTGCATCTTATTATATCAAGTGCCAAGAGCAATAACATAAAACCTTTGTTTTTCCTACACGCTCCATTTCATCTCTAAAAGCAGGACTCAGCTCAGTGGAGTGTGTACATACACCAGCACTATATTTCCATTCTGGAACCACAGCAGCCTTTGCTCATAAATTTCTAAACCACAGCAATGCACAAGTGAAGCATATAGGTGAAAACTATGAAAAGTTTAGTATCTAGTAAATCTAAGAGTCACTCTCTGTAGCATTTGCAGTAAAATTCTTCTAGGTGGTTGTGTTTTAAAGCTACATGCTCCAAAGAGATTTAGCCTTGTCTTGGTACCAGCTGAAAGAGAAGGATATAATGTATGCAGAACTTAATATTGCATTTCAGTAAGCTGATTCATTTCTTATTAGTTCTGGGTGAATGTATGTGGGGGAGAAAGTAAAAGGGAGGGTGAACTTAGTTCTAAGAATATAAATTTAAAAAAAGTCAAACTGTAAACATGGTATTTGAATATAAATATAGAGTGTCATATTTTCAATGACACTCTTACAGTAATTAGCACTTTTTGAAAGTGTATTATTTGCCTCCAGAAGGGGAAAATATAGCTTTACTGGAGCTGCATGTAAACAGCTTCAAGTGCAAGTTGACATGATTTTTCCCAACAAAAAAAAAAAAAATCTAGAATAGACTGAGACCCAACAGTGCTCGACAGAGAAAAGCTACTATTGATGCATAAATAATACATTTCTAGAAGGCTAAGAAAAGCGGTGAGAAGCAATCTAAGATGGGACCATGGTCTGCCTAACTTTAAAAAATTACAGTGCATTAGGCTAGACTATCCTGAAAATTATCATTTCAGAGGACCAGACACAAGGGGTAATGGATCACTTCCCAATGTACCTACCTACTTTGGAGGTAACTGAAGTAAAATGTTAATCACTCCAAATAACCATCATATTTATTTTCCATTCATTGCTAACTTTTTTGGTAAACAAACTATAACTTTTTTATTATAGAAGCTCACTTTTTCAACACTTCATATGCCAAACTT
>VRYO01002772.1:56781304-56833687 GCA_009812075.1 Sialia sialis | reverse complement strand
CATTTGTGTTCTCTCTAAGCAGTAGCCCATCTTTGGTGGTCATTTGCATGTTGTTCAAGTTTCTTCTGAGTGAGCTCAATATGTTGTCTACCAACTTTTCTTGACAAAGAAAATCCAATTTTAGTCTTGGTATCTCCAGTTTTTTCCCTTGCGGGTTGACATTTTAATCATGAGGAAGGCTGGAAGAAATGGAAACTAAAAATACTGGAGTAATAAGAAAAAGCATCATTTTCTTCAAATGTCATCAAGTATGGGATAAAAATTAAAACCAAACACAGTATAGTTTTGCCTGTCATTTAAGTTTTCTGGCCTTATAGAGACAGTTTCTAGTTTCCCATTTGCATGTGCTCACTGTCATTCAAGCATTATTCAACATTTATGCCCAGTAATAAAATGTGATCCTAGGAACCTCATAAAGAAAAACTCCCTGCCCTTTCCAAAATACTGTGTTAGAAGTCAGTATTTCTTTAGTTCATCAAAATGTTGTAAAGGAGAGAAGCTGTATGACTCACCTTTCTAGAGGAAAAAAAACAAACAAAAACAAACCAAAAAGCAACAAACCCAAACCAAAAAGGTTAATTTGTATAAGTTTGCCTCCTAAGATAAGTTTCCAGGGTGGGTTTTCTGTGAATCCATTAGCTGTCTTGTAGCTTTACTCATGACAAAGATGAGTTGACACTGATGGAGATCCTGTAAAGAACAAAAGAATTGAAGCTTAAAAGCAAAAAAAACACATTTTGTGATGAGTGGCAATTGATTGCTAAAACCATACAAGAAACAAAGAAGAAAAAAGGTAAAAATTTACTTCATAATCCTGTTGAAAGTGTAAAGGAAACTGAAATAAATTCCTTAAATGATGAGGAAAAAAAAATAGTCCAAGCAAGTAAGCAGTGTTGGAAGCCTGTTTCTCTCAAAATTTCCACTTATACTTTTCTAAGTTATTAACCTTTTCTACTTGAGGACTATATATTCTTGTTTATAATTTTTACTACAATGGCAGGGAAGTAGATGGGGTTTTTTTAAATTTATTCAATATTAAAACAAGTTATAAATAGAAAAATGTGAAGACTGCCAAAGAAAATAAAGTGTTAGCATATCATTCAGTAAAAAAGCTTACACTAACTTCAGTATTTTGTCTATTGCAAGCTGTGCATCTGGTTACTTATATTTTTTAACCTCTAACAAATGTAAAAACTCTGCCTATTCTGACTCAACAATACATTGCCTCAATTGATGTCAACCACAAGGATCAAAAAATTCAGTGTTTATTGTCAAATCAGACACCGGTGTGAGAGAGATAGCAGGGGAGTTTCAGAAAAGAAATTGAAAAGAGAGCAAACCAGAAATCTGTTAAAAATAGTTGAGACAAAGTGTCTCTGTTCTTGAAGATGTACTGTACTTTGTTATACAATACAAAGGAAAGTGATTATAGCAAATTGGCTGCAAAAACACAGACCAGTAACATTTTGTTCCTGTTTTCTTGTGGGACGAAATGTATTGTGGGCTCTGGGATTTGAAAGGAAGTATACTGCAGGAGGTCTGCAAGAAGATGTGGTTGAGAGATCAGTTTCCAAGTAGCTAAAGAAAGTATAAAATGAGAAAACCTGAAAACAGCAATGCGAAGACATGAGGAAGATGCACAACAGAAGAAACAAAGACAACGCACAAACCACTAAGTTTCTTTCAGAATAACAGAGCAATAAACAGTGTCAGATTAGGATGATTATTCAAACATGTCTTTTCTTGCATTTTTATTCTTCACATTACTCAGTGTGTTTCTTCTTTTTCTGGAGTTTTTTAGGAAAAAAATGTATGTTCCATTTTTAGGATCTTCATGTCTGGCAACGTACAAGAAACGCAAAACACCAAGAGATTCCTATAATACTGAAGTTGAAGAAATAAAATTTTAAACTAACTGATGAGATAGAAAATTAGTTCTCTCTCCTTTAACTGATGGGAAAAAATATGAAATGCATATTAGCTCTCATTTTAGGGCAGAGAGGAACCTTAACTTTAAAAATGATGTTAGAATTGAGAATAATCACACCACTAAAGTTACCAAATGCACAAAGTCCCTGAAAATCCTGGCCTATCTGCCTAAAGAGACATGATATCAAGTCCTCCCTAATCTACTAAAAAAAAAAAACAAAAAACTAAAAAAACCCCCCTGTGAAACATTGAAAACATTAACCAAACTTTTTTATTGTTTTTTGACCTAAAGCCTTTGGTTTTGCAGAAAAGGACTTAGGGATCCTTTGAGATAGCAAGTTGTTCATGTGCCAGCAAGACACCCTTGTTGTAAAGAAAGCTATTAGTGTCTCAGGCTGCTTTACACACAGTGTTGCCAGCAAGTCAAGGGAGGTGATCTCTCCCCTCTGGTCAGCCATGGTGAGGCCACACCTGTAGTGTTGCGTCCAGTAGAAGTGACAGTCAAAGGAGAGAACCCATCAAAAGTTCACTGAGGTGATTGAGGTCTGAGCACCTCTGCAATGAGGAAAGCCTGAGAGAGCTGGCACAGTTCAGCCTGGGAAGAGAAAGCTCAGGAGGATGTCATTAATGTATATACAGTAATTTCAGGATTATAAGCCACATCTGATTATAAGCCGCACCTCCCCAGAGCTGGGTAGACCACGGGATTTATCCATATATAAGCCGCACCTGAATGTAAGCCGCGTGTTTTTTTTTTAAAAAAAAGCCAGGATCCATGTGTAACAAAGTAACAAATTAGTAACAGAATCACTGCCAGCTGGGTTTGGTGTCAGGTGCTCAAGTTGCAAACAGTTTTCATAGACCAGCGAAGCCTTTAAAGGCAGCCCCAGGCGCCCTCCCGGCCAGCTTTCATTTCCAGGTTGGCATTTCACTGGGATTTGTCCATAGATAAGCTGCACCTGAATATAAGCTGCACTACTGGGGCAGGCTGGATTCTTCAAGGAAAAAGGTGCAGCTTATAATTGTGAAATTACTGTAAATATTTGAAAGGAGGGTGCAAAGAAGACAGACGTTTCAGCAGTGCCCAGTGGCACAAA
The DNA here is from genome assembly GCA_009812075.1 of Sialia sialis. Taxonomy (NCBI): domain Eukaryota; kingdom Metazoa; phylum Chordata; class Aves; order Passeriformes; family Turdidae; genus Sialia; species Sialia sialis. The sequence goes on along the minus strand of VRYO01002772.1, from coordinate 56,830,661 downwards.
CTGAAACAGGAGGTTCCCTCCAAATATTAGAAAACACATTTTCACCATAGGTGTTACTTTGCACAGGCACAGACAGCTCAGAAAGGCTGTAGAATCTCCACACTTGGAGATATTCAAAAGCCAGCTGAACATGATTCTGTGCAGCTCACTCTGGGCGGCTGGGCTGGAGCAGCAGGATTGGACCACATAACCTCCAGAGCTCTCTTTCAATCTTAGTAGTGTTGCAGTTCTGTGATTCTTCAGTTAGTTGATAAGATAAAGGTTGTTGATAATGCTTTGATTCAACTGTAAGTATCTTTTCAAGGTGCTTGTTAAAATAACTCTTTTTCTCATTCTGTTCAAGGAATTCCTTTCTCCCTTCTTCGAGTCTCAGAATACTGACTTCCTTTTAATTGTCACAACTCCATTTGTATGCTCCCTGGTACTTGATGTTGTATGTGCAGGTTTACAACAAACTACTACGTTTACAAATTCATAATTGACTTCCAAAATAAAAGAGCTACAATATAAATATAGCAAAACATCTTTAATAGTAAATATGCAAAATATTTCATATCCACCAACATGTTTCAAGTCAATAATTTGTAGTTCAAATTTATGCCCTATAGCACAATTAATCAATGATAAGTTTGCTCCATCATAACAGAAAAGTGAATACACTGAAATACCACACAAATTCAAAGTTATAGAAACACACATATATTAAATATACATGACTGAAACACAATGCATGTTGTGCCAAAGTTGCAAGCATTCCTTTCTCAATTAATTTTCTTGCCAGTTCTGCTAAAATATAAAGTTTACCATTATAACCACAGAAAAAGGCTAAATCACGTTTGTCTTTCATGAAAGGGTAAAAGCTGATTTTTCCAACTATGAAATTAGGTTTATCATTCAAATTAAGAACTCAAAACACATAGCTAAGACTATTCAATTTGAGCCAAGAAAGAGAAATAGAAGTAAAATTATTGCAATATAGAAGCTGTAGAAAAATGTTTTGTGTGAATACTTTTTTGAAATATCTATTTTAAAAGCAAATTTATCCATTAAGGGACATAGGTGCCTTGTCTTAATAGACACAAGTTATTTAACAAGGGGAAACCATCAACAACACAATTGTTTTCTTATGTAATAAGCCAGATAATAAGAAATCACCTCAAGGTTGATGAAGTTACATTTACCATCATGAAATCACATTATTTATATCAATTTATATTTCAAATATACAGTATTTCTTTTCCCTTTTGAATGCAATCTGCTGTCAACCTTCTACAATAAGCATCTACAGTTTCTTTTGGCTGGTAATAAAAATAATTGCCAATATAAATTTAGAGGGTTGATAATTTAATAAATTATATGGAATTAGGAAGAAATATCCATACTCCTGTTGTTTCAAGTCTGCAGATTGTTGCAGAAGACATCTTGCTAGGGGTAGAAATAAGCCTGAACACAGACTCTCATTCAACAGCATGAAAAGGACCCCAGTTTATTCCTCTTTACAGCTTTGCCATACTATGACTACAGCAAGCTCCTGCTGTAGGGTTCAACTGCAGACTCTGACTGTGGCTATTTCCTGCTGGACTGTGACTGCCAGTGTTGGTTTGCAGACTCTGAGCACGGCTTTCACCCAGCTCAGCTATGACTGCAGGCTCCAACAGCAGCTCTGACTCCATCAGACCCAGACTGACCTCACAACAGATCTTTTACTGCAGCAACTCTCTTCCTTGTTTTGTTCATCTTTGTGTCTCTCTGGATCATTCCTTCTTGCTCAAGGGCTCCCATTTCTCCAGGCCCTCTGCCACCAAAATCACCTAACCTGCCAACCCATCCATTTTATCACACTTGTATTTATTAGTCACAGCTGTGACCCATTTGGGGAAGGCTGTTCCTCTTCTTTGGTAATTAGTACAACTGAGACCTATAACCTGTAATCCCTTCTTCTACATCTACAGAGGATCTGTAAAGGTTTTCATGTCTTTCCTTGGGCTCTGTTGTTTGTGCTTCATTCAGGTATAAAAAACCCCCAAGCAACCCAGACAATTATTTCATGTTTTTTGCAATGTTAAACATATGTAACGTATGTCTAGTAATAAAGAAATTGAATGAACTTACCTCATATAACCATACAAATGCTGGAGTCCTCTAATTTTACTGACCTGTCAAAACAGGGCACTTCTAGACACTGTGCCACCTCCTTGTGTTTTTTCTCCATCTGAGTCTTGGAAAGATTAAAATTTCACAATTTCACTACTGTACTAGTGAAAAAGTTCTTTGAAAAATGTGATTTGACGACTGTGCTTTCTAATACTCCTTGCTCTCATTTACGTTACTGCTGCTCAAGTAGGCTGTTGTCTCCTGAACGCCTTGTCCGAATAAATGAGCTCTTGATTTCTTCTCTTAGGTCTTTTTGCCATCTTTCCTTCTCTGAGCTCAGATATTTGGACAGCTTTCTTGAGATTTGATGGCCCAGAACTCAACATAGTATGTATTGCACAACTAAGTTGCAATCTCAACTTTTAACACTTAGGCTGACTTGAAGAAGAATATTTAGAGGCAGGTCATGAAGTTTTAACAAAATGTGTAAGAGATGTGAAAGTCTGAGGTGAGATGAATATTTTCCAATTGCTTTGTACAGTAATATTTAAAAGAAGCCAGATATATTTTCCTGTGAATCATTCAGGTAGAAAAATTCAAAACTTCTGGGGCCTGTGATGTGCTGTCCCTAAGTACTGATAACTGACTCAATTTTGAAGAGCATTTTCATACATATTTTAGTTAAATTACCTCTGTATTTTCAAACAGGATAATTAAACATTGCATGTCAGAATCATAAAATAAAAATATTGTTATTATTAGCCTTTTTAGAGTTATTTCAAAGCATGTTTCATCTTACCCACCTACTTTTATAGTCTAGGTAAACATTAGCTTTCTTTTCATCCTTGTTTTTAGCTAGTGTATTGCTTGTGTGGCTGTGAGAGTGTGTGCTTGCTTTGATTTCTCATGAGGCTGATTTCAAGCCATGTTACTAGAATCCACTGCTCAAAGTTCACCAATAGACCGCTGAGACAATATGGCTTTATCATAAATGTAGGCCATCAAAATTATATTAAAAAGTAAGGTGGGAGGAAGAAGACACCAGAACTCACTGTTGTGATTTTTTTCAAGATCTATGCATGAAATCCCTGCTGGTCTATGAATATTCTTACCACTCTTACTGAGCTGAAAGTAAGAATCCAACGTGTGCAAAAGAGGTTGAAGAAGTGGTGTTTTTACTGAAATTAACCAATTAATTTAGAACACGACGCAGTGGTACAAGGACTTTGCATAGAGAGTACATTCACATTCCTACTTGCTTCAGCTACATTTTACTGATTCAAGTGATACCATGCATTGCTGATTAGATTCTATATTTGATATCATGCCCACTTTTATCCACGTTACCATACCAGAATGTATGTGCTGAGTCTTAAGCAGTGAGTCATTGCAGCCTTGAACTTAGCTGCTTTGTAAGTCCTGAAATTGCCTTAAAGGCTACAGTAGGTACATTGGGTTGCACACAATGTCTCTTGATTTGAAGTACTTGGCTAGGGGCCTTCAGTGATATGAAGTTTGATGGGCATCAATAACTTCATTACCGCAAAAGGACTTGGGGAATATATTATCATGTTTAGGAAACTTTGCTATCTAAAGAAATATTGAAGAGAACTTGTAATAGGTTGCTTTATCAAAACAAGTAGTACATAATTTTGCCCCAAGAAGACTTGAGGGTCATATGAACAAGAAAATAATTGCTATATCTTAAAAACTGAGCCTAGGCTGGCATTTGGTAAAAGAAAAAAATATATTTTCAGGAAAATTCATTCAGCAGCATGATTTCACTGTTGGTACCAGTGGGATCAACCTCTTTTAAATGGATGATTTTACTTTGGTATCTCAAAAACGCTTCTGGAGAGATACTCAGTTCTTGGGCCAAAACCTCGCATTCACTCTTCCTACAGGACACAGAGGGAGAAACATTGTATTTTATGCAAGAAAGCACCAAGAAGAAATAATTTCTGTGACCATCTGCTATATGCATTACAAACAATAAATATGAATAAAATATATAAATTCAGAGTACATAGTAAATACTGTTAGTAAATAATTTTGGTTTTATTTCTTCTGGAAGAGTATGGTAAGGAACCTTGTTGTCATTTCACCCTAGCCAGCAGCCAAGCCCCATGCAGCTGCTCCCTTACTCCTCCACCACCAGGGTCAGGGAGAGAATAGGAAGAGTAAACACTAGAAAACTCATGGGTTGAGATAAAAACTTTTATCAGGGAAAGTAAAAGCCATTCACTCAAACAAAGCAAAACAAGGATTTAATTCACTGTTTTCTAAAGTGTTCAGCTGTCTCCAGGAGAGTAGGGCCCCATCAAGTGCAACAGTGATTTTGGAAGAGAAACACCATCACTCCAGGCATTTTCCCCTTCCTCCTTTTACCCCCACATTTTACATACCGAGTATGATGTAATTAGATCTGGAATATCCCTTTGGTCAGTTGGGGTCACCAATCCCTCCTAACCTCTCATGTACCCAAATTTCTTCACCAACACGGCAGTGAAAAAAGCAGAAGAGGCCTTGGCTCTGTGTAAACCCTGCTCAGAAATAACAAAAACATCTCTCTATTGTCAACTCTCTGTTCGGCACAAAACCATACTATAATCCTCTACTAGCCACCATGAAGAAAATTAACTCTACCTCAGCTGAAACCAGCACAAATCCCTTGTGCAGCTTGAAAGTTCTTTAAAGGGTCATTATTAGTTATCAGCTTCACCTTTAAATCCGTTTTCAGCATCTACCTTGGAGATGCTCTTTGCCCTTCTGTGTTCTCTGAAGTAGCCAGGCAGAGCGCACGATCCTGCTCCTTACTGGTGAAGACTTCTCCTGGCTTCAGAAGTAAGTTCTGTCTGTATCCAGCAAGCAGCATTTTTTAATAAAAATTTGTAAATATTTATTAGAAAAAAATATTAAAAAATGAAAAAATTGGATTATATTGTCTAAAAAAATTATTTGTTTTAATTTACAGGACTCTTCATGTGCTGATTCTATATCTGCCAAAAAACTTTCTTCTGTAAGCCACAGTTGCGTGTTGTTACTAGAGAGTCGCTGGACATAAGGCTGCTTGAGCAGTTTGAAAGAAAAAACACGAGGCAACAACTGGTCTTTGTAAAGTTCATAAAACAAAGCAAGCCTTGAAGCATGAACTTCTGTTTCTCAAGTTATTTCCCTTCATCAACATCCACCCAGTATATCTCAAGCAGAGGTGTGTGTTCCTTCCAATTTTCTGAGACAAGCAGTCATTATACATAGATGCTTAGAGGATGTACACAAAGGAGAACGTGCCCTGCCTGCTGTAATGGACTTGAACTGATGAGAAAAGGACATCAAAATTCAACTTGCAGAGAAGAAAAGCCAGTTCCAAACCCTGGAGCAATTATGTGACTTTCTTCCGATTTATTCTCACATCTTACTGAAATTTATCTGTGCAAGGAGTGACTGAAAAGTTATCTATGAGAATGAAGCCTTCAGAGGAATATCTCAGGTCAGTGAAGAAAAAGTCAAACACAATGAATTATCATTCAAGTTAATGTCATGTTTTTACCAATGAGTTTTGGGGTCACAGGTTTTAGTCTGGAAATAATTGAAAACAAGATCAATTTTTAATTTTAAATTTATTTTTTTTTCTCTTGCATATTCCAAGGGTAATTATATTTTTTGGCCAATCCTGGGAGGATTGCTTCAAGTGTGTCTCATAGTTGACTCAAAAATAAAAGGAAATAGTGTGAAATTCATCATTCTGATTCTGTAATTTTATACATTTTATTCTGATACCCCTTTTGTAATACTATTTCAAAAGGCATAATAAAAGTTTTCTTTAAAATATGACTTCTATGAGTTGATGTTTTTCTATTAAACCCAGCATAAGTAGAAAAAACATAATCTCCCTTTCTTTCAGTGACTGCAATTTTGTCTCAACTGCCCTTTTCTCTTGTTCCTCTTTCAACCTCTCCTAAGATATCCCAACAGCAAAACATCTGTATTTAAGGGACAATGAATATCAAATAGCAGATAAAAATTAACATTCACAGGCTAAACCCTAATGAATCTATTGGGAAGGCATATGTATAATAGGGGTAATTAACTGTATAAGAAGTATACATATATATGCGTGTGCAGAGAGAGAGGGAAATTTTGCATGTTTATCTGTTGGGGGGAAGAGGGAGGAAAGAAGGAAGATTCAGAAGAATCTTCAGTATCAGAGGAAAACTCATCTTCAAATCTGTTTTGCTGTCCTTCTCATGTAAATGGCATGTAAAGTATCATGATGAGAAAATCCATTTGCTTAATAGAATGTTGTCCCAAAAAAAAACCCCAAAAAATAATCCAAAAAAAAAACTGATAAAAAAAAGAAAAAAAATTCTGGGAACTTCTGCTTTTTCTACATAGTTCCCTTTTTATGTTGTCTTTGGCTGAAATTTGTTAAAGTTGAGTCAGTAGGGTACTGATTTTTTCTGAGGGTATATAAATACAGGAAAATATTCTCTTTGCAAGCAAACCATTATCCTACGAACAACAACAGAAAAAAACAAAACAGAAAAAAACCAAAAAAACACAAAAATTCCAAACACATGCGATCTTTATGTTCATTATTTTATTTGGGAAATAGAAAACACTTTATGCTGAAAGCACAGAATAAAAACAAATTTTAGATGTAAAAGTGCTAGGAGAGTATTTTAAGTGCTTAGAAGGTTGTGAATTTCCCTTTAATAGAGCTTTCTTTAAGGATAAATGCTAACTTGCTTGGAGTCACACTTACAATTATTGCTAACTTGCTTAGAGTCACAATTATTGCAACTGAGAAGACTGCAAATATACTTCAAAATGCATGGATCAATAAAGAAATTCCCACCCTGACAAGCTGCCGTTCTGCAAGGAGATAGAGCATCACTTTTGTGCTGCTGAGGCTCAAAGCATGAAGTACTCAGCAGTGTAAATAAAAACCACTAAAACTTTTGATTTAGCTTATGTTTGATTCATAGCTAAAGGTTTGGGTGACATTTGTAACCTAATTGTTATTTTTCTGTCCCTTCAATGTGTAGGACCTGATTGCAGTCTTGAAAGGCTAAAAATTTTGATGTGAATTAATTTCAAAGGAGGATAAGCCTGATAGTGTCCTGTAAAAGTGTGTCCACATTTGTTTTTGTGGGTCTTGTCAGCCCAGCTTAAGGGCAGCACTTCCTTTGCTTCAACTGTGTGGTCTACTAAACATTGTTTACTCTTCCTGATTTATTTACAGCTGACTGACAATGCACACAGCCAAACAGAGAGACTGTGCCTTCATTCAGAATAAAACTTTGCTTCATGTTTTATTTGTCGTCCTTAACTGATTACTGCATTATTTAGTGGAATGAAAGCACTGACACAGCATGTGGGAAGTGACTTTATTTCCTTAGTTTTGAGGAAAAGGTTGGAGGGGCTTTTTGTTTTGTTTTTGGGTTTTGTACTTCTTTTGGGGGCAGGGGGTTGGCTTTGTTTGTTCATTTATTTGTTTAGTGTCAGGAATCTTATTCTTAGATTCTATTCTTTATCTTGTATAAGTTAATTGGCATGGTCCAGCACAACATCCTTGTCACTGAACTGGGGAGTTATTGATGAATGGACTATTTGAGGGATAAGGTATTGTCTGAATGGCTGCATCCAACAAATTGCCAATGGCTCAGTGTCCATTTGAAGACCAGTAACAAGCAGTGCCCCTTAAGGGTCCATGTTGGGACCAGAAGTGTTCAGTATCTTGATTAATGACACATATTGTGGGATTGAGTGCACCCCCAGCAAGTTTGTGGATAATGCCAAGCTGAGCGATTCAGTCAACACACTGATGAGAAAGGGATGCATCCAGGTGGAGCTTGGACCCTGACAGGGTGGAGGTGTGGGCCCCTGTGAAACTCATGCACTTCATCGAGACCTAGTGCAATGGCATGCACCTGAGTTGGGGTAATCCCCAGCATCAATAGAGACTGCATGGATAAATTGATGGAGGGCAGCCCTGGGGAAGACTTGATGCAAGGCAAGTGTGAGATGGCAGTGTGTGCTTGCAGCTCAGAAAGTCCATTTTATCCTAGGCTGCAACAAAAGAGATGTGACCAACAGGTCTCAAGGGAGGGTATTCTGCTCCTCTCTCTGTTGTGACAGCCCCTTGGGAGCACTGCATCTCACACTTATTTGAAATCAGTGGATTGACAGAAAAGCTGAGAGCTGGTGCTGCAGATCTGTTTCATGTATTCCATGGAAAAGGAAAAAAGAAGATCCAAAATTTCACACAGTGGAATTTTCAGTGATGTGACAGAAAAAAAAGAGTTCCTCAACCTGTTTCAAAGTAGCAGGTCAGTTCACTAAACCTTACTGGATTTCCTTTTTTATTTTTTATATTTCAGTATGGTTTCATTTTTGTTTGCACAACAATAGTGCTGCTGCTGTGAGTGTTATCTGAGGACATAGCATGCTACGCTAGAAAGAAAAAGAATATTGCAAGGAGACATTGCAGTGAGTATTATATTCACAGAAGCTGTGACTGTTTTGGTTGTTTATTTGGGAAAATAGCTATACCTGACCTAATACATGCATGAAATCTTCATCTTTTCAACATCCCATTTATTTTATATGGTTTCTGCACATGTCAAGAATTTTTAATTAATGGAAAATGATCTATAAGTAGTTATTAGTTGATAATAATAGTAATATGAAAAAATTCTGAAGTGAAAGAAGATGCAAGAGAGGAAGTGTTTGAACCTCAGAAAAGTAGACATTTTTCACTGTACCTTGTTTCCTATTTACTACTTGAATATTCACCTTTTAATTATATTCCTCCTACCACCCCAATATGGTTATACACAGACTTAGTGTTTACTCTTAAAAGTAATGAAAAAGCATATTAGCCATCATATAGCTTTCTTTTGATTTTAATTTTTCTTTTAATGGAAATTTTAAATCAAAATTTTCCCAACAAATCAAAGGTGAAACATTTAGACCAAAATATTTTTTAGCTTTTTCCAAAAAATAAATGCAAAAATTTAAAAGTTTAATTTTAGCAATCACACAATTTGAATATAATTTTGGCAAGAAGAAAATGGGACAATAATGAGAAGTATAAATTTAAATGCCTAGGTAAAATCTACTAGAAAGAACTAGTTTGGTTGCAATGTCCCTTCAGAAAATCACTTTATGCATATAGTATATGAATGGAAAATCAATTCACTAATTGTTCAACTTCAATTAACTTTCCTATAAACATCTTTTCAAATATACATCAACTGTCTAAATAGTAGTTGAAGATCTTTTTGAAGGCTTTTTTTTTTCTTTTTATCTTCTCTTTAATAGTTTCTTATTGGCTTCTGAGGAGCAGAGGTAGATAAAAACATAATTTAGGAATTGGAAAAAAGACTGTTGTAGGCCTTGACCTGGAAAGTGTGTATGTTTGCATTTAATTCTCTTCATGTGGGGAGCTCTGTTGCACTACAAATCCTATTTAACTGTAGAAAGCAAATCACAGTCCTATATGTGTGAAGGAATTAGACCTTGTTTTCCCACTCAGGTTAAATTCTACGTTTTTCTCTGCTAACTCAGGTTTTGTTAGCTTTGAAATATTTTAGATTAAGCTTTGCCTCAGGCATGTGGCAAGCAAGGTGATTTACCTTCCTTTATTTGTCATTGAAGCAGTGGAGGAAATAATGTATGATCTAGAAATTATCTTACTGCTTAATAGCTTGGCAAGGTTATGCAATATGTAAATTACCCAAAAGTAGACAAGTTTTTCCAAGCTACAATACATATATATATATATATATAAATATATATTTACTTTCCATTCAGGAATAACGACCTCCACAATGATGAACATCAAGTAAAATAATTTCCCCAGGTCAGCTGCAGCATCTCTCTTCAGCGCAGCAGTCTCGGCTCTTCTCAGAACTTCTTTGGTCTTGAGAAACCTCTCGAGTACCTTCTTTTCTGACTCTTTCATCCAGGATTTGGCTTTTAAAACAGAAATGAAATATGCTGTACCCAGTGATCATTTTTCAATCTCTTAATGATTTTCCATAGAGATAAATTCTGCCTATTAGAAAAAGACCTTCTGTCTCCAGACACCTGATAAAAAGAGATCTGATTTTCATTGCTTCTATGCAGTCTGCATTTCAATCTGTTAACAAGACAGGCTGCCTGATGGTTTTGGTTTGCTTTTGGGTTTCTTGTGTGTTGTTTTTCTGGGTTTTTTGGTTGCTGTGTGTGTTTATTAATTTGTTTTGTTGGCTTTTGTTTGTTTGGTTTGGGTTGGTTTGTTGTTTTTATCTAGACTCTTCTGGGTGAAGTTCATGATCATGTGGTATCACCTTGAGATGCTGGAAGGGTTTCAGAATCCTCCAATATTTTCCAAGTAAGTAAAGAGAGTTAGGGCACATCCACCCTGTAAGATCAAGTGTAAAAATACAGGTTTGATGGGAGCTGTTGGGTTGTTTCCATGACTTTCCCACACAGCAGCCTCTGCTCTTATTTCCTTCTGACATCTCAGACACCGCATACTTAAAGTGGCAGCAAAATGATTCTTTAGTAATTTAAAAATAGACTCAATTCATATTGGAGAATCTTTCTTAGACTTACTGTATAATGAAATGTTTTATTTCTTTGTTGAAAAACTGTGCCTCAGGCTTGTTTAAGGGAAGTGCTCTCGTGAAGGCAAGGTGTGTTCTACAGGACATACAGAAGCCTCCAGAAACACTTGAATGAGCAAATATTTTCAGGGAGAGAGTGCCATACCTCTGTGCTACTTCGTAGTAATTTGTGGAGAAATGTTTCAGTAAGTAAAGACATTTTATCAGCAGTCATTGAAGTTCCACAACATGGAACTGATTAAAAGCTCCATTAATTTCTGCAGTACCAAAATGAATGGGAATGATGTAGGATTAAAAACCTATGGAAAAGTAACAATTTGACAAAGATGTGAATACTAGAGGTTTTCTCAGCAATGGACTGGCACAGTGCTGGTGAATGGATGGCAAAGAAGAAACCTTTTATTGCATGGTGTGTGTTTGGTGCAAAGAGAGCCATAGGTCTTCAGGAGGAACAGTGCAATTTCTTGCCATTGTAAGCAATGTGTGGTGAAACTGAACTGGGAGGTGAACAGGCTGCCTTCCAACCATCCTGCAGGTCCTAACAATTGCTTGGTTTCTAATCCCAGCTTTCCTATAAATCTTTCCACTCTCTTGTTCATATAAGTGTCAAATTAATTACTTTACATGAAATTAACCTTGGCATGGAATCAACCTTAATTTTTGCTTCTAATGCTTATGATTTTGACTCTTAAATAATAAGTGATCAAACTATAATACATTGAGTATTTCATAGGTCAGTGTATCTTCTGAGTCTGTCCTGGTGATATTTTAATTTTAAAATTATCATAATTAATTAGTATAATAGCCAAGATGTTGCTAGAAGTCCTTTAGAACCTTTTAAAGTCCCTGTCAGCTTGTATGAGCACAGATATCAGATGAGATTTCTTTTGTGGAAACCTGGAAGGTTAATCTGATCAGAGCACTTTTTTCTGGAAAATTGTCATTGAAATGTGTCATGCTTTTAGGCTGAGATGTACATCAGGACCTTTTTTTCTAAGAGCATCTTGCTCTTGCATGACCTCATGCATCCATGCTCCAAGAAGAGCCAGCTGTGAGGTCAGACCAGGTTGCTTGGCACTTTGCCCAGATGGGTCTCAGAGCCCTTCAAAGACTTGAGCCTGCTACACCTGGGCAATCTGTCTCTGACTGTTCCCTGCCTGTCCTCATGGGGAAACAGCAATCCATCCAGAAACTCATGGATTCAGTACACAGCCTGAACCTCCCTCACTTCCCTTCATGCCTGGTGCACCCTGCCCTGCCACACACAGCTCCTGAAAAGCCTGTCTGCCCCTTCACATCCCTCTACATCCCCAGCGGGCACTGGGGTGGCTGTCATGTCCCCCTGAAGTTGTCCTTGTTTCAGGCTGGACAAGCCCCACTGCCTCAGGCTCTGAGGCAGCTCTCACAGGACGGCTTCAAGTCCTGTGAGATGTGGGAATGAACTCACTTCAGATTATTGGTGTCTTTCTGTGCTGGAAGGCATTAAACTAGCCACAGCATCCAGATGTGTCTGACAATGAGTGCTGGGCAGAGACAGCAGGCCCTGCCCTGAGCTCTTGGCACTGCTTCTGCTGGCACAGCCCTGCATGACACTGCACATCTTTGATGCCAGGGTTCACTGCTCGCTCCTGCCCAGTTCCCAGGACCCTAATGTCCTGCCTGAAGTATATAAAAGACATTCTTTGTCCACAGGTGGAGTCTTTTAAGCACATAAGACAGTCAGGTAAAGACAGTGCTTGTCAACACAAATTATAAACATGAAAAGAATGTTTGTTTACTTGAATGGCAACTTTTTACAAAGTCACACCAAACACTCAGGAGGACTTTTTTTCTCTGACAATGCTCTTTTTTTCCTGGAAAACAGTTCCCTGCCAAATGCTGTTTAAACTAAAATGCTCAAAATGCCTCTGTTGCACTAAGAAGCAAAGATGCTTCTGAAAACTTCAGAAGTTGCCCAGAAAAAAAAAAAATTTCTGTTGTTTTTTCTGTTCTCTGTTCAGTTCCTGCAAATGTTAAGAAGATTTGGTGTAATGGCACCTAGTCAAGGAAATTATGGCACAAGGCAGCAGTCACATAAAGTAACATTGACTTAAAAGCAACAGAGACTGGAGCAGCATCAAGAATTCGAAACAGATGTTCTTCTGTACACATGAATCAAATAGGTTCCTGCTGAAGAGATCACAGATGCTTTAATATCTGCTTTAGCTGGGGGACACCGTACTTCCTTGCTGGATTAGGTAGTCCTCTCTGTTTAAGCTGTAAGGTTCTCCACAGAACTGAGGAGATGAAAGGTTAGGCCAATGTATATTGAATCTGTAGTAATGGCAAGGAAGGGAAAGAAATGCAAGAAGTCTTGTCACATATATATTTTTGAGAGTGGTTATTAAAGAATTATTTACGTCTAAAAACCCAAACACTTTTCACCAAATCCCCAAACCAGACTACTGCATGATAGATCTAAGGAAATTATGAAGTGGCTTTGGCTGCCTGAGTTAGACAGTGAGATCTAGAAAAGAATAATGTATAGTGTTTGTTGACTTAGTAAAAGAGACAGTGCTTGTCAACACAAATTATAAACATGAAAAGAATGTAAATTTTATTGTCATTTAAATTGTGTGGACTAGTTTTTTTCCCTTTGAAAAACTGTTGCATGTTTCCTGGAAAAGGATCAATTCACTTGTTATTAGACATTTTTGAAAACGAAAAATAAAAAGGAAATAATTTCAGGGATTTTATATGAAAAAAGTAAAATGCATACCTGTGTAGATTCACACAAGTTTTGGATGTTTTAGTCACTGCTTGGACTGTATGCTTTAGAAAACCTTGCAAACTGACAATAGAATTTTGGAAAATGGATGTTCCATAAATACTTTACCTTGATGGGATCTTTAAAATTGCCACTTAAAAATAATTTTTGGGATGCCCTTCCATGAGGGATTTAAAACACTCCATAAAAATCTCACATTTGAAAAGAGCAAATAAAATTAGCAGAAATGCACAGTCTCATTACTTTTTTGATATGTAAAATAGTTTTGCAAATTTATTTTGGCTCATTATCTCTTCAATTTGCCTTATTCTTGCAAGCATTATCATACGTTTAATACTATGAAACATTTTATGGAATGTTACAAGAGTTTAACATTTCATAGTCTTTCCAAACACAAAATAAGTTAGATAAAGGGCCATTTTGCTTAAAATCAAATTACTTAACAAATCTGCAGTGGCCTAAGTTTCAAAATTACTTACTATAGATCAGTTACTCCATTTGACTTGGTGCTGGTGGAAAAGGGCAAAATCATTCAGACCAGCTTGTCTGCCTGCCCTGCACCCATGCATGCCTTAGTGAGAACAGTAGGAGATACAGTGTTAAATACATTTTAGAGTTCAGATTGCCAGAAAATTGTGCCTTAGACGTGCAAATGAAGTGATTTAAACATCAAATAATGTATTTAGAAATTGACCTGTACATGAAGCCTGGTCTTTCATCTTTTCTGTTCTTTTTTGAAATGAGACCTTGTGTTGGATAAAAGCAATAGAGCTTTATTAGAGTCTTAACAGGCTTCCATTAATAAGATTTGAAATCTTTGCTAGCAAAGAAGATGACACAGGTCAGTTCCTCTGTTTCCTTAAAAAAGTAATAAATCCAAAGGAAATAAACAAACCCCAACCCTTTTTTTGCATATTTTTGGAACACGGGTTATTCTTTCACAATGCTTTTTAAAATGTGTAAGGAATCTGGACTGTCTGGGAAGTTGTAGTCTCTTGTGTTTTAAACCCAGCTTTTCCCACAAAGGAGTATGCTAAGAGCATGAATACCTCCAGCTATACAGGTGTTCTGTAACAGATTGTTACCTGTAGAGAATTGTGCCTTGTGTTCAGCTGCCTAGCAAGATGGGAGGACCCCACAGTGCTTCATGGCATGAGCTAGAGCTGAGAAACATTGCTATACAGGAACAAAAGTAAGCCATGCTTACTTTATATCTGTGCACAGACAATTTCCTCTACTTTCCCTGCTTTTCCACATCCTGTTAGCTTTGGAAAATTGGGTCAGTGTGGACTCAAAGTCATGCAGGAGGGCATGAAGACAATGTCTTGCTGTTGTTCTGCTTGTTATACCTGAGTATATTGGAAATATGATTAATCTTCTCATGAAGAAAGCTCAAAAGCATACTGTTTACTTTCATCAGTCCTCAGAACATATTGTTGCCTCACTTTTCTTTTTAACATATGTTCATGCATGTTTATGATTTACTACATTGAAAATAAGCAATTAAAAATATTTGATCTTTTTACTAGGAAATTGTTTTTTGGTGGGAGAATTGTTGTTTGGTGGGAGAAAAAGGGAAATGTGAAGGTGTTTTGTCTTACCCTGCAGAGCCAATGGAAACATTAGGAAGGGTAAGGAAGAGCAATTGACAGGAAACAGCATACTTGGAATCATAGATTGAAAGAACCATTAGGGTTGGAAAAGAACTCCAAAATCATTGAGTTCAAGCTTTGACTAAGCACCACCAGGCCACCTAAATCCAAGTGCACTTGAACATTTTTAGGAATGGTGACTATAACATCCCTGAGCAGCCTATTCCAGTGTTTAACAGCCCTTACAGAGAGGAAGCTCTTCTGGATGTTTAACCTGAGTCTCCCCCGGCACAGCCTGAGCCTATGCCTGCTTGTCCTGTCTGGTTTCTTGGGAGAAGAGGCTGACCCTAAAGCATTGCCTGTGATTATCAAGGAATTGAATAGGTCCTGCTGCTCAACCAGGACTAGTACTTGACCCTGCTTTTCCTTTCATATGCAAGCCAGCACCTGAATCCTCCCATCTCATGGGATACTTGAGATGTGGTAGGTGAACACTACTAAATAACTAAAAGTTACATGAAACTCTACACACTCTGTAGAAATAAGCATACATACCTAATATTCATTTCCACCCTTATGCTCTGAAAAATGTTTTTTATTTTACTCTGGAGTTTCACAATTTTAACCTCTCATAAAAAGTTTTAAGAAATAAGTTTTCTTTATACATTAAATTGCTCCCAACTTCTTGCAACAAAAATTACAGTTTCTGTTGGGTAACCAAGTTTTGACTTGACTCAGGGTAAATTCTGAAAAAAAAAGAAATAATAGTACAGTAATTTCACACTCATAAGCTGCACCTGGTTATAAGTCGCACTTTTGAGTAGCCAGGAAAACCACAAAATTTGTCCATATATAAGCCACACCAGGCGATAAGTCGCATTTTTAAAAAAAAAAAAAAAAGCGAGGATCCATGTGCAACAAAGTAATGAGTTAGTAACAGAATCGTGTGATCGTGGGGTTTCCTATCAGGTGCTCAATTTGCAAACATTTTTCACATACCGGCAAAGCCTTTAAAGGCAGCCCTAGGCGCCCTCCCCATGCCGCAGGCCCCGGCGTTGGCTGCCGTGACTCCCTGTGGCACGCGAAGCTGGCTGCCCCTGTGCCGCACGCTCGAAGCCAGCCGCCTGCCACCTCCCTGCCGCTACCAGCTCACCATCCACCCGGCCGCAGCTCCACGGCAGCTGCCTGCCCAGCCAGCTCACACTTCCAGGTTGGCATTTTGCCGGAATTTGTCCATAAATAAGCCGCACCTGGTGATTAGCTGCACTTCTGGGATCAGCTCAATTCTTCAGTGAAATAGGTGGGGCTTATCAGTGTGAAATTACTGTAATTAACTAGTAAGTTAGTAGGTCAGCACACAAAGTCTTGACATTCATTTTAAGATTTTCTAATAAGTGTCATAGTAAGTATTATAATAATAAAAAGGAGCCTGAGTATCTGCTTTCAGTGTAATCAGACAGCAGCTGAGGAATTATTGTAATGGAATCAAGATGGTTTCATCCTTGATCTCTCAAGATCCTCAATTCCCTTCATATCTTCTCAAACTCACTCCTTAAATCCCATATGCCAGAGGAAATATTCATATATTCACTATGTAATTAGAAAATTTCAGACCTCATTTGGTTGTATGAAGCATAGTAATTAGCTCAGTAAAGGGTATTTCTTTTCTGCTGTTTTGATTGTTTTCTTTATGTGCTGCCCAAGTTTTACTGAAAAGCCCCAATATGCTTTGAAAAATTATAGACCCTCTGATTTCAGAAAATGTTTAGAAATGGGGAAAAAAACCATGTGCATACATGTGCAAAAAAGGAAGTACTATTATAAATCTTTGAAGGACTTTTAGAAGATTTTATCAATATATTTGAGTTTATTCTGTCTTGTTCTATTCTTGTTTTTTTTTCTTTATAGATCTTGTATCTTTTTGATAGCAATGTAATTGAAAAATGCTGGAAGGTGAGAATATGTGGAGTGTTCACCTCTGTATGTTTATCAACCAACTAAATAGAAAAAAACATTGTGAATGATTTGGTGGTAATTTCTTTAGAAGCTCTTTGATGGAAGGTCAAATGCACTAGTTGTGAGAAGTTTCCATATCCAAACTTCATCTTACTGCAGATAAGTGAGTTCAGAGCCACTACTCCACAAAAAAAATAAAAGCCAAACAAACCAATACAGATCACCTTAAGTGTGTGTGTGCAGCTTAACAATAACAATTTATATATATGTATGCAAATACACTTCTTAGTTGTATTTGCAATTATAGTGTAGTTTAAAAATAAACATTTTTTTAATTGGGAGAAGGCACCTGGTCTTGAGTTACATTGCTGATAAGCCTACACACTGAATAACTAGAAATCTAAAAATCATTGGCTTTGAAAGAAACTGGAATAAGTAACTCCTAATGTATGTCTGGTGTGTGACTCACAATCCAATGTTTTCAGTATGTGTCTTAACCAGCTCCTTCATTTCTAGATAAATGATTCTATTAGTGTCAAATAGTAAAACAGAGTACTTAATATTTAAATATTGGAACCAAATTTTCTATGGCTAACTGAGCATAATGCCCACAAGGGAATAAAAAAATCCAGCAGGTGTTTCTATAAATGACAAATCCACTTACAATACTACCTGTTAAAAGCTAAGCGAGAAAGTAAAATAGATGACATTTATGTAGGACATATATAGTGACAATTGTAGCTTAACATTAGCTCAGACCTAACTCTACGTTTCCTTTTTTTTGCAGTTAAACCTGGCTAAGTTTCCTGCACAGAAACAGAACTTATGAATTAAAGCTGACAATCAGTGATTTAAAATTATTTTAAAAATAATACTAATAAAGGGCTTAATGTATATATGAAGAAAGATATTTATTTTCAATAACTTTTGACAGAGATCCATGCAAAGTGGAAGTATCTTGAAGTATGAAATGTAACTCACTGTTGTTGGTATAGCTTGGTACACCTAGATTTTTGTGAAACAGGTGATGTGTTTTTCTTTGGAAGATCCATTGAAGCTGTGCTGAAGTAAAAGTTGGTCTGTAAGTTGGAAAATATGAACCATTAAGTTTTAATTATATTTCTTCACCAATTCCTCACACAGACTGTTTTCACGTCTATTTAAAATGTGAGTGGATTTCTTCTTAATAGATTTTGTATCTCTTGCTAAGTCTCTGCCCAATGACTTTTCTGTAGATGGTAAATTCCTTATCGTCAGAAACCTTTTTCCTTTGGCCTGGCAAGTACAGTCTCAGATTTACTAAATCTTTATTGCTCCTTCTGCTACCAGCTGTAGTATTGTTTTATGATTTAGAGGCACTGCGTCACAAGCTTTCCATTTTCCCCATTTTGGTGATGTTTAAGGTGTCTGGTTATTTTGAGTTCAGAATAACGTGGTAGCATTGCCATCTTTTGTTTGAAACTTAGTTCCTCACCCAGTCTAAAAGACCTTTAGACATTTAGGTGGTAACGTTAGAATAAATATCTACTGATTACATGTCAACTTCATCCAATGAGAAAGCCTGTGAAACAGGAAACCTAGGCAGGTTGTATTGATTAACGCCTTTAGTTTTGTAGGCAAAATGTTTCAACTCTGTGTTATATGCATAAAATTGTGACAGAATCATTTTTTAAATTCCTCTAAACTCCTTGTTTGCTACCATTTTTAAGGCAGATGACATATTTTTTAACATATACAGTAATTTTTCAAATATAAGCCGCACCTTTTTCATTGAAGAATCCAGCCTACCCCAGTAGTGCGGCTTATATTCAGGTGCGGCTTATCTATGGACAAATCCCAGTGAAATGTCAACCCGGAAGTGAGAGCCGGCCAGGGAGAGAGCTGCCGCAGAGCCGCTGCTGGGTGGATGGTGAGCCGGAGCCACTGACGAGCAGAGGGCGGGTCACCGCTGGATTGGCAAGGCCAGCCCGGCTTCGCCACCTTTGCATGAGTGAACTAGCCACCTTTACCCCCTCCACTGCTACGAGCGAGCCGGGGCTCCCACGCTCCTTTCGGCGGAGCGTGCAAAGCGAGGCTCACTCACCCCTCCTCTGCCACAAGCGGGGACCCTCTGCAGCCTCTGCCGCCACAAGGCGCTGCCGCCTTTGCTGTCACGGCGGCGTGCTGGCTGCCCCTCCCCAGGCACTGCCGTTTCGCTGTCGCGGTGGCGTGCGGGCTCCCTCGCCCCCCGGGCGCTGCTGCCTTTGCACTGGCGAGTACGCTGCCGCCACTGCCACTGAGCAGGCGGGGGCTGTGGCAGCCAGCCCCGGGCAAGGAGTGCCGGGGCCGGCGGCACGGGGCGGGCACCTGGGGCTGCTTTTAAAGCTTTCACTGGTCTATGAAAACTGTTTGCAACTTGAGCCGGACACCAAACCCTGCGCTGGAGCGATTCTGTTACTAACTCGTTACTTTGTCGCACATGGGTCCTCACTTTAAAAAAAAAAGGTGCGGCTTATATTCAGGTGCGGCTTATATATGGATAAATCCCGTGGTCTTCCCAGCTACCCGGAAGTGCGGCTTATATTCAGGTGCAGCTTATAGTCGTGAAATTACTGTACTTAATTGGATAGAAAAAAGCCTTGAATGGCCTCACTCCATATCTGTAAATGCATACTGAAAACCCCATGCAAGAAATACATTTTGTTAATGTAGGAGACATTAAAGCTGTAGAATTAATTTTAGCAGCTAAGTGTTCATTTTCCAGTAACCTCTGTTTCGTAATGCTATAGTAATTATTTAAATAATGTCCCTGGTTATTTGGTGATTAGCACATTTTAATGATGAAAAAATTCATTCATTATAAAGAAATGTGTGTTTTTCTTATGGCATGGTTCTTCTCCCTTCCTTGGTTAGAATGGATAAAAAAATTAGAAAATGTAAACAAGTACAAGCTCTCTGCTTTAGAGACAAGTTGTCTATCTGTTCAGCAGAACAGACAAATGTTCATGGTCTCCCATTAACTGCTTCTCTTCCTTCACATCTTTTTTTACAACTTAAAGAAAAAACTCTGCTCTAGATCTGTCTCATGCTAAAATATTACTTGGTCTTAGCTGTACTCCCAGCCTACATCTCTGTATTAGAAACAAATGTAGGATCTTTATATCCCAATGGGATTTGGGGAAGTTTCATATCAAATAGAGAGTGGAGCATGGAATCTGTGCTACTTACTCCATCTCAGGTCACTGTAACACAGAGGGAGATGGAACAGCAGATTACACCTTAATGAATCAGCCCATAGGTACTGGTTGTACGATTTTTGATCCCAAACTTCCTTGGTTTACTTCTGGAAAGAGAAAGTTCAAGTAAATATGAATATGTGCCCCTGTTAGTTTAATTTTTTTAAAGTTGGGAGTTTTCCAGTGTCTCCCCTGCTTCTTATTTTTGCAGTACCAGATCACTATTGTTTTCTAGTTCCATTAAAAGGCTCCAACAAGTTCCTGCTAGCGAGACATCTTTTAATTCAGGTGCTGAAACCAGACACAGCTGGATGTCTTGTCCTGCAGCTCAAGCATGATAATACAGTAGAGAAGGCTCTAAACCAAAAAGAGTTAAACACATTTATTTGTACTCTAAATTAGTTTCAGAAGACAAGCAAATGGCATGACTAAATGTAAACCGGGAAACTAAAGTCCTTTGATTTGAAATTAAAATTTTGTAGGCAACTGTACACCAAAATAAATAAAATGAACTATTGAAATCATATTTGTTAACAGAAATAACAATATTAATCATAATACCAGTCTTAAATCATTAATTCAGTACCATTTTAACTCCCAACTGTGTTAATGCATTATATTTACCATATAGCCATTAACCATTTAATCACTGCATACTTATTTTTACCTGGTCTTCAGCTTTTAAATAATCTTTCTGTTTCTCAAATATAGTACACCTGGGATTTTTCATATCATAAATAAAAATGAGGTAACATTTTCCTTAATCTGCAGCAAAGATTACCCAATTTGTTATAAGAAAAGTTCTCTGCCACATTAATTAAGTCTTACATTTTCTATACACTTTGTTATCAAAGTCAGAAATATTTTTTTTAAAGTTACAGTAAAAAAAGTCTCTACTTGAATTTTTATATAAATTCAGCATTAATGCTAAATAGATGAGCAATTTTTGAGTAGCTGAAACATATTGAGGAATACAGGGAGTTTCTTGAACATGAGCTTTATTCACTGATATTTGATATAAAATTCTGCTACATTTTCCCACAAAATTGCATTGGGTAACTGCGGAGAAAATACTTCATTTTATTGTCTCTTAAAATATTTTTGCAAGATAAAAATATTTGACCACAAAAATTTTTCAGAAATTCTTTTAGTTCCTCCTTTTTATTACAGAATCTTCTGCAGTTCTTATTGTGAATTAATGCTAAAAATGTTTGATATTGGGCCTTAGATATATAAGTTGTGTCTAAAGCACAGAGCTTGTGCTTGAGACACCTGTTCTGGTTTTTTTGCATTTTTCCTATCCAAAAGTCACTCTTTCTGCACAGCCCCTTCAGGTCCAGAGAAGTTTTTGTACAGCCCAGTCATTTATTGTGTTTTTGCTGTTCAACTAACGCCCTGCTTTCATTAACTTGTTTTCCTGAAATCTTAGAATGTTATAGAGACAAGAAATCTGGGTTTACCTCTGCTGCTAGATAAAGTACATCATAGATAATTCTTACGCCTTGAAATCAGATTTAACCTGACACTAGTGGTTTTTACAAAACTCCAGCAGCTCCTCCATACATAGGGGAAAGTGTTATTTCATGTTTAGGTGTTTCTGAAAATACATTGGGAAGGTAGGATTATTTTCTTATTATACTTAAGACCTAGAGACTACTGCCTTCCCATCCACTAACAGACATATCTCTATTCAATCTTTCATGAGAAATGAGAGTAGGTTTAGATATACCCATGTCAGTAGACTGCATTTATTTGAAATAATTTTGACAATGTGTATAACAGAAAAAATGTGGAAGGAAAGAGTCAGCATAATTCATCTAAATGCAAGTTAGTGAATGAAAAACTTGTTTCATTATCTTCCTCATTGCTTTCTGAAATTTTACTACCATCCTGTATATTCCTGATACCTCTGAATTTTGGATTGGATTATGTGTTCATTTCATGAAGAGAAGATAGAAGAATAGCCAGTGCAATTGCCAGTGTAACTGCTTCTGTCTGTGTCCTTTCACTAAAGGGCATGAGCTATCTGGTGTAGGCATAAGCTGCTTGTTATCTGGGTTCAGCAGCAGGTCACTTCTTTTCTCAATAGCTTTCACTACAGCCAGAATCAGCTACCACAGTTTGGTTGGGTTTGTTTTTTGTTGGTTTTTTTGGTTGGTTAGTGGGGTTTTTTTGTTTTGGTTTGGTTTTTTTTTTTGTCTTGGAGGAAGCAAAGAAACCCAAAAAAACAATTGAGGCTAAACAGGAGTGGAACCAAGTGACTGGTTCTGAAAACTGGCATATTCATCAACATTTATACCATATTGTGGAAGTATTTCCACAGAAGAGGAACCTTTTGACACTATTGATTGTATGAGTATTCTGAACAATTTCAAATATTGTCATATTCCAGAAGAAGTTCAAACTCACAAAATCTTTAAGACTTACACCTCCTATCTACTACAACAAACTCTACCTATGTTTTCTGATCTAAGCTACTTTCTCAAGGAGACAGGGTATATTAACTATATGCATACATATATCTGTGCCTGTGTGTGTATGTACATAAATGATAAATAGTATGTTATGTATTAAAAATAATATATGTGGGGAATTTATGTACATGCACATAAAAAGATTCATATTTATCCATGTCCATATTTTAGGAAGGAAACTACCCTCTCCCGGTATTTTTTGTGAGCTTGAATCTAAGAACATTTTTCTTCCTTTCATTTATGTTCATCACTGTTTTCTCCCTTCAGTCATAGAAAAGATCATACAGCACTTCTCAGTAGGTTTTCTCCCTACAGTCACCAAAAATATCATACACTTCTCACGGGGTTTTCTCCCTGAAGTCATAGAAAAGATCATACAACACTCCTTCCATGTCTACTGACACAAAATCAAACACAACATTCACTCGTTTTCTTCCTGTTATCACTCCTGCTGACCTTTTAGAAGGTTGTCTTGTTCCTCCTCCCCTAACATTTATCCTTCCTTCCCCATTCCCCCATCCCCCCTTTTTGTTTTTTGACAATGTTTTGGCTTTTAATACTCACTTATCTTTAAAATTTAGACAGGGAACAACTTCACTGCAGCTAATAGGATTGCTAACAAAATTCTGTTAATGTTACTTTACTGACTGGGGTCAATATTTCCTCTCCTTAAATTTTTGTGGTTTTTTTTTTTTTTTTTTCTTTCATGTTCAGAAGCGCATGAGAAGCACTTCTAGCTTTTCTCTCTCCCTCTAGAGGTGGATAGTGCCATGGATTTCACTGGGAAGGAAAATGAGAGCATAGGGCAAGAGTTAAGTATTTTCCTTGCATACAACTACCACCAGAAGGTTCTATAACCAGTGCAAGCCATAAACTTACAACTAGCAATGTTGCTCATCAGAGTCTCAGTCTTGGGACCAATGGATTTTTTCTGGCTGTTATGAGAAAGTAAACAGCATAATGTGGGCATTTTTCATTGAATTTCAATAACTGTTTCTAAGGAAGTTTTCAGCATTTCTTATGCATAGTATGTATATATTTTAAATATCCAAGATAACTTTGGGGTGGTGTGTTTTTTTTGTGGATTTTTTTATCTTTTTTTTTTTTTTTGGTTGTTGCGTTTTTGGGGGTTTTTTTGTTTGTTTGGTTGGGTTTTTTTGGTGTTTTTTTTTGGGGTTTTTTTTTTTTTGAGGGATTTTAGTTTTGTTTTTTTTTGGGGGGGATGTTTTTTGGTTTTTTTAGTATTTTCTTAATAGCAAAAGAAAAATACTACCTTTTGTGTGTATGCAACCAAGTCCATGTGCTGTTTAATTTTCTTCACAGTAGTTTGCATGGTACCATGTCTTTGATTTGTGCTGAAAAGACAGGCTGCACAAGAAGATGGGAGGGTACAGTCAATCGTTTGGATAAATAAAGAATTCCTCATTAATATCATCCATGATGAGATTAAACCTTATTTAAATTCTTGTATTGATATAGAACTAGACTGAGTTGGAAATAGTTCTTGAATTTTATGTGCCCATAATTTATAAATTTATAGCTTGGATATATTTTCATGGCCATTAATTAGAATCAGATCTGGTAACCTTTTTTCATAATGATGAAACCTTTGCCTGAGTGATAGCTACACAACTGAGAGGGGATTAAATACACACAGTATAACTTAAAATTACCAAAATACTTCTAAAATCCAGAAAAACAAAGACAAAATATATTTAAATGAAATTATATTTCTTTAGAGAGAGTGGTGTGCTAGCTCAATAAACATCAACAAAAGTTTTGTTGTATCAAAGATGCCAGACTAGTTATTTAGGCTTTGGGTCTGCATGGATGCAAAATAGAAGTGGAGTGGGTTTTTTTGTTGTTTGTTTGCTGTAATAACTATGCTGCATTAATATGCACTATAATTATATTGCGTAAATACAAAAAGCTTATTTAGGAATGTGTAATGATGCATAAAATTTGGAGGTTGGCTGCAATATAATCAGTTCCATGAGGTAAAAGAAAAATTAACTTTATGGATATTGCTTGTGTCAATAGAAAACAAGTAATTCAAATATGTGTGCCTGTGTCCTATTTCTTTCTCTAAAAAATTGTATTTAAGTTATTTTGTGACCAAAGAAACCGACTTGCTATTACTGTACCATAACTTTTTAAAAGGTTCATTTTAAGACACTTTATGAAACAATTTTGATATTGGTCCGACTAGATGGGATCTGATCATGACACTTGCAGTGGAGTGTTGAGAAAGTGATTCCCTTGGCCCTTTGTGCTCACTAAAGTGAGACAGCACCACAGGGCAATGGAAAATTGATCCTCAAAGAGTGTTACATATCTGAATGTGTGGCTTACATAGAATACTGGCAGTTACAGTGATTTCACAACTGTAAGGTGCACCAGATTAAAAAGGTGCACTTCCGGGCTGTTGGCAAATTTCTGAACTTTGTCCATATATAAGGTGCACCAGACTATAAAGTGCACTATTTTTCTGCAGAGGGGATCCATGCACAACAAAGTAACGAATTAGTAACGGAATCGTGTGATCGTGGGGTTTACTGGCAATTTGCAAACATTTTTCCCGGATCGGTGCAGCCTTTAAACACAGCCCCAGGCGTCCTCCCTCTGCTGCGGGCCCTGGCACTCCTGCCCGCCGTTCTCCTGCACCCTGCAGCCGCCCCAGCACTGGCTGCCATGGCTCTCATGGCGCGGGCCCTGGCACTCCTGCCTGCCCCCAGCACTGGCTAGCGCGGCTCACACGGCTGCCCCCGTGGCTCACGCTTCCGGGTTGGCAAATTTCCAAACTTAGTCCCTATATAAGGCGCACCGGATTGTAAGGCGCACTTCTGGGTTTTGATCAAAATTTTAGTCAAAAGGGTGCAACTTATAGTTGTGAAATTACTGTAATCCTTATTAGAATCAACCTATGTTGATTCTAATAGATCAGTCTATTCCCTAGAATAACCTTTTTTTTTTTTTTTTCATGTGTCTAAACTGAGAGAAAATAGAAAGTTTTTATAATTGGAGCTTTTCCATATCAATTGCCATAAAAAATACAGGAGAAGGGACAATGATGTTCAGAGCAGATGGTTCTTCCTTTTCTTAATTTTGATGTTCAGTGATAGTTATTTAATGCTCATGTTGCCATCATGGAAACTTAATGACTTATTCAAAATAAATAAACATTTTTCTGTCCGTTAACAAAGACCTGCTGATACAACACACATGTAAAAAACACATAAATCCTAGTATCTGCTCAGATGAAATAAACTTCTACCAAGAAGCTACATCCAGTGCAACAGAAGTATTTCCTGCAACAAATGCAAAATCTGAAACAAGAAGTTCAGTTTGTTGACAAAATGAATAATACTGTTGTCTTTCAGACTGATTGCTACTGCACAACCTTTACTTGACCAAATACATCTCTTACCAAAAAAACTCAACAACAAACCAACCAAAACAAAACACAACTAAAAAACCCACTGCTTGTTTTGCCAGACCATCAAATTCAATGAGAAGACACTTCAGACTATGTTCTAGGGACACCACTGGCATAACAATGGTGGTTAGGTACATGGGAAAGAAAATATAATGTCCTGAAAATGACATAAATATAATAATATAATGATATAATAATATAATAAGAAAACTATTTTTAAGAAATAAAGCATATAAAAAAGGTTCACTGTCATTATGACTGGATATTCAGTTGTAGAAATGATGGCTGTTGTGTAAAAGGAATTTGTTTGTTTTATTAAGGCACAAGAGTGCAGTTATTGCTATCAGTGATCCTCAATGGTATCTACAAATTAGTAATATATCAACTGGAGGGAATGTAAGGTTAGATTTATCCTTTCTTCTCATTTTAATAGCACCCATGGAGATGACACATTATAGAATAAAAAAGGCACAATAAAGAAGGCAGACTACAGCTTGAGCTTTTATTTCTTACTAGCCAATAGAAAAATGACAAAGTGATCTGGCATGTCGACCATTTATAATTATAAGGTAGTTAAAAGTGGGGAAATTGTCAGCCACTGCAAGCATTTGGACAAAACCCCTGCAATTTGAGTTAATTATCTCTCCAGAGTTCTTGTTCTGAGCAAAACACGTGTTTATGTAGTACTATTGTATTAGGGCTTTATTTATGCTTGGTTTTTACATAGCCTTATTAAAAATAAAAATAGAGATCCGGAAACAGTGTTTGAAAAGTTTGTTAAAATAGATCCACTGTCATTAAATAGACATTGGAATGCAAAGCATTTCTGACAGTCTGCTTTCAAGTAGCAAGGGCAAAATGCAAAATCAAGAATGGAGAGGGATGAGGTGTGTTTAATAATCCTGACTGCATCCTAAAGCAGTGCAAGGACCTGCATCTGCCTTACGCAACTAAGTTTCTGAACAATCATGATTTAAGTCAGTGCTGCTGTCTCACTTTGTTTTGTTTTGGATTTTTTCTCCTCTCTTTTAAGAACTATCTTGTTTCTAAAATTCTAGAAAACTGAGGAGCTTCGTATCTTTCAGTTATGTACTTTTTAAATACAATGAAACGCCTATGAATTCAGAAAATGGAATCAAATTTGAGGAAACACTTTTCTTCATGTAAATATAAGTAAGCAGACCTATTGCACCCATATTGCATGTGATAGCAATAAAATACAGAATTGCTAATTACCTGTTTCAGCTTAAGTAGGCAAAATTTTTAAAGCACTCAGCAAACTTTAAAAATAAAGTTCAGTAAAAACTCTCTTAAGTGAGTGTTTATGAATCTAGCATCTATTCATGATTGAAAAGATGTTGTCTTCTCTTATGTATGGGAACACTGCTATTTTGATGAACTGTAAACTGTAATTATAATCAATGTGCACCAAGTATAACAGAAAGTATAAAATTAAATCATAAAAATACAACTTTCCAGAAGATTTCTAGCTATTTTGTATGATCATAAATGATAGTGTCCTAATCTAGAAGCATGCAGAAAATAACATACAGTAATTTCACGATTATAAGCTGCACCTTTTTCCTTGAAGAATCCAGCCTGCCCCAGTAGTGCGGCTTATATTCAGGTGCGGCTTATTTATGGACAAATCCCAGTGAAATGCCAACCCGGAAGTGAGAGCCAGCTGGGGAGGGTGCCTGGGGCTGCCTTTAAAGGCTTCGCTGGTCTATGAAAACTGTTTACAACTTGAGCACCTGAGACCAAACCCCGCGCTGGCAGTGACTCTGTTACTAATTTGTTACTTTGTTACACATGGATCCTCGCTTTCAAAAAAAAACAAAAACAAGTGTGGCTTATATTCAGGTGCGGCTTATATATGGACAAATCTCATGGTCTTCCTGGCTACCCGGAGCTGCGGCTTATAATCAGGTGCGGCTTATAATCGTGAAATTACTGTACTCCTGCTTGACAAAACCAGACAAGTAAAAACCCCTAGGTAAAAGAGCAAAGCAATTTTTTTTCTCCTCCATACTTTAAATGCAAAAGTAGTGTCAATTACAGAATAAACTAAGTATTTGAGAGGTTTTGGTTTGGTTTTTTTTTTTTTTTTTTACTTATTACCTTCTCCATATCCTTCCATAAGTGAGGACTGGACGTAAGAGGAACACGCTGTAGTTGGACATAACTATCTACTCTTCTGTTAGGCCTTCTGGTGCCTAGTTAATACTGTATTTGGGGACAGTAGTTGCTGGTTTGTTTTTTTGTTTTGTTTTGTTTTTTTAAACAGTATGAAGCAGTAAGAGGTCTAGTTTCCCAGTATATAGATTGATGGGATATTAATTTTTGTTTCAACAACACTGATAGAACAACCTGATCTAGAAAAAGGTGTTCCTGCCCATGGAAGGGGGCAGGAAGGAAGTGTCCTTAATGTCCATTTCAGCAGATCAAACCACCTCTGCAGCTTCTGGTTCAATGCTTCAACTGAACAACAAGATGTTCATTCCCTGGTCTACTGAGACAGAGCTTTTGCACTTGTTTTTGTCCTCTCAGCCTGTGCGCCCCCAGATCGTTCATGGCCTGTTGTGGTGACATTCTGCAGTCTGCCAGCATTGGTGTTTTGGTCCAGGTCAGACCCACATTTATGAAGGAATCTCCCAGTACTTGCTGGCTGGTTCTGTGGTCTCACATTGTAAGTCAAACTAACCAGCAAGAGACTTGAGAAGCTCTCTTAATGTGCTCTGGGTGCTAACGAATGCTCTGTTTACAAGACCATACCAAAGCTGTTGACCAGCAAACTTCCCCTGAATCATATGCACTGAGGAGATCGGGTACTCTGCACCAACTGTTCTGCCCTGAGGATCCTTTGCTTTGGCACCACAGAGGTTGCTAACGGGGATACAGTCTGCAAAGTCAACATCCAGAAGAAAGGTTTCAGCAAGATGGGTTGGAATGACTTAGGAAGAAGGGTGAACCTTTTATTTCTCTGAGGCTGTAGCTGAATCTGATCTCCAAGCCAGAGACTTGATAAAAACTTTCTGCTCTTCTGGCTATTCTAAGGGCACAGGGATGAGGCACTCTTCCCCTAAAAGGAAGAAAAATCCTTATGTGCATGGCAATGAATCATTGCCACATTTCAAACTTACAGTATTTACGCTAAGATAGAAAACACGTTTTTAAGAATAAAACCCAAGTTATTAAAATTCTTCCATTATGGAAGTATTTTGGAATAGGGAATGTTTCTCCTTGCTTTGCAATGGGAACAGTCTACCCATGCCTCATTACTGAGAGGCCAAGCAAATTAGTCCTGCTGCAGAGAAGAGAATGTAGCTGCATGGAAGAGCACTAAGCCCCAAGCTGATAAATTGCTTTGTGTATTGATGTAACATGCCAAGGAAGGTATTTGGATGGAGGCAATTCAATTTGTGTTTTTGCTTTGATTCCTGAAGTGCCTGCATATATATTTATGTGTATATACAATAATTTCACAATTATAAGCTGCACTTGATTATAAGCCCCACCTCCCGGTAGCCGGGTAGACCACAGGATCTGTCCATATATAAGCTGCACCTGAATATAAGCCACACCTTTTTTTTTTTTACCTAAGCGAGGATCCATGTGTAAAAAAGTAACAAATTAGTAGCAGAATCGCTGCCAGCTGGGGTTGGTGTCAGGTGCTCAAGTTGCAACAGTTTCCATAGACCAGCAAAGACTTTAAAGGCAGCCCCAGGTGCCCTCCTGAGCCAGCTCTCACTTCTGGGTTGGCATTTCACTGGGATTTGTCCATAGATAAGCTGCGCTACTGGAGTAGGATGGATTCTTCAATGAAAAAGGTGTAGCTTATAATTGTGAAATTACTGTATATATATGAGTGTGTGTACGTGTGTGAGTGTATGGTTACATGTTACTTGACTTTTGCCATTATGGATATCTTTTCCAATCTGTAGCATCTTGGATTTTCCATTTTGCCTTGCATGACTTCTTTCTTTCCTTACCATCTGCTGAGATCTGCTTGGGCTATTCTGGCTGAACTTTCAATATTCTAGTATTTCATTACCATGGCATTTTTCAAGCAATTAAATCCTGTATTTCTTTTCCTAAATTAGTGTGTTCATACTGGTGAGACTCTTCAGTTCTGAATGGATTACTTGTTAATGGAAGTATTTTCTACAAGGCAAATAATAAGACAAATTGAACTCATGCTTTTGTTGCTCGAATTAGTCTTCCTACAAGGGAGAAAGTGCTGTACAGGGGTTTCCTCATATGTTTTGACTGGTCTGGCTTGTCATTATACCTGATTTTATACACACACCTGGGCTACTTCACCAGGCCTGCTATAACTTTGCTTAGAGATAGCAAGCAATGATTTTTTTGCATCTATTGGGTTTAACCCAGACAACTTCCTTCATTTCTGGGGATTGAACACATTAAGTAAAATTAAACAGCAAAAGTTAAGCAAGCATCCTCTCAAAAGGAAAGTAAGATAGGAAAATTTTAAGATTTTTAGTTCAGAACAGTTCAGTCTCAAGTGATCAATTCTATTTGCACAGTTTCTTTGGGATCGAGCAAAGTATTTGTTACGCCCACAAAAGAGAGCAGTGCTCTGTTCTGACCTTTACTGTTACAAGTACAACTGAAGAGAGATCAAACTGCAGTTGAGCTCAAATGGTGAAATCCATATTGATGTGGATTTCCTCCTCAATGTCTACATGCTACCTTTTGTTCCTGTATTCCTTTTATAGATCTTGATACCACACTGTTCTATGACAAAGAAATGATCTACAAAAGTTGTGTCCCAATGCTACTGATGAATATTTATAACAAATTTGATATTGCTCTCAATATGATGTTTTGTCAATTCTTAAGTTTTAATGTATTACAAAAAAGTGGAAATACAGCACAAATTCAAGCTACCAGTGGGCAGAGATTCAACAAATTTGGAAAAAAAAATTAGGTAATTAGTCACCTTAAATGATAGTTTAGCATAAAGAGTGAGATTTTAAAGAATATCTCAGAGCATGTGGATAATGAGTACTGAATGCTCATTAGGATTGTGAAAGAGCAGGACTGAAATGCTCAGGTGTTGCATCATGAAGATGTGTCTCATATAATTTTAAACATCGAATTTGTCCTGAGAAGGGTGGATAAGGTGTTTCAGCTAGAGAAAAGGGAAATTTCTGCAACGTATTTCCTTGCACAGAGTGAAAGGGTTTGTTTTGCCTGTTAGATGAAAGTGGCAGCCTCGCACCAGCAGGTTTCCAGGACAAGAAACAAGCACACAAACAACCCCCCTGCCCCCCAAAAAAAAAAAAAAAAATCCAAAGAAGGAATTTAGATTAGCATGTTTCAGACTGCCTATAGGCTTCTATATGGATATTTGTACCAAGTTCATAGGATACTGATATGATTTTATCAAAATTCTTCAGAAACTTCACTCTGATAAGACTGAAGAGAGTCCTTCGTATGATCTAATTTAGGACCTTCCATAGGAACAGAAGAGAAACACATTCTTTTGATATTTTAGCACAAGTTAAATATTATTTTTTGCCTTCAAACAAGACTTCTGTCTATGAAGATGCCAAAATCCAGACTAAAAATTACGCAAACAATTTAATTTCCATCTTGCAAAGAAATTCCAGTAAAGGATTTTCTTTCCTTCTGACTTGAAATAATATTTTCCACCTTCCTGATATTTTTTTCTCTTACCCCTACTCTAGTGAGTGGTTAGTGAACTGAAAAATTAATTATTTGCACAGCCATAGGGGTGAGTGAACAACAGTGCTCTGGGTTGTTTTTCCTCTGGAGTTTATAAAATAGGACTGAGAAGCAGAAGGTTGGTTGTTTTTTTTTTTTAATTCATTCATTTAAAATATTCCTTAAAATATTTATTCAAGCATGATGTACCAAAGAGTTTTCAAACTCTTTACTGATTTTAGTGGTTTACCTTCTCTGAATGACAAAGGTGGGTTGTTCAAAAATTTTAAAAGTTATTTTCTTCTCTTAAATTTTAATTAGATATTCTCTCCCTTTTTATTGATTTTTATAATTTTCAATTGCTTAATGTAGTAGATCTCAACCTTGTTTTCTTACTGCAACTTGTTTCATTTCATTTAACTATGACAGATGTTTCCTCAGTTCCAAATTTACATTGGCTGTGGATTTTTAAAATTTTTGAGTAAAAATGGCCCTTTGCATTTACCACATTTGCAATGGAAGAATTGATACATATTTTTCTATTATTAAATTATATTTAAATATCCTTAATGCAAAGCAAAAATTCAAGTGATGGAAAAAATATTTGTAATTATTTCCTGGAAACATGTATATGATGTCTTTCTTCTTAAGGCCATTTTTAAAAGATGAAGTGATTTCTTTTTCCTCTCCACAATTAAATTTTGTCTACTGAGCCCCCATAAGTTTTGGCAGAGTGTTAGAGTGTTTCAGTTAGATGTTTACAATTACACGAACTATGAAACATACTTTTTATTCTTGCAAAATGTTGGATTTTTTTTTTGTATTATTTTTTTTCCACATCTTGAGACCATGCCAAGCTTATGCTTCCAGAATTTTTGAGTCTTAGGAGGCAAATAAAAATAATTGTTCCTGAGATACCCTTATGTTGCTTCTTAACACTTTCAAACAAGCTTTTCTCTCTGTTATTGAATAGCATTAATGTTCCCTCCAAAATGTACATAATCATGTACCTTTATATTTAGATAAAATTTAGGAGTAAAATATTTTTATTTCAAATTTAAATAAACATAAATTTTTGGATCAACTTCAATATCTCTACCTTCCATCACACTCTTATTTAAAAAAACAAACCCTTCCCTGTTTAGGAAAATAATCTTGCTTTGTTTTCCAGGAAAGTTTCTTTGATAGGTCATCTGTTGTTTTGTAAAGCATTTTAAGATTAATTATTTCTTTAGATTCATATAGCATATTTGATTAATTTCCTTCACACATTTGTTTGTTGGGGTTTTTTTTTTAATCTTTAAATATTGGGAACAATACTTTTGGCTATCTTTTTGGGTGTATATTTCTCTAGTGAGTGATTATCTTCTCATAAGAATTAATCTTGATGGTGAGGAGAGGAAAGAAGGATATGTTAAAAACCTTTGGGGTATGTGTTCTGTGTGTGTGGTTTTGAATATCTTGTTTTTATAATATGGTGTAGTACCTGACTAGGTGATAGAATTCTAGATACAGTAAATTCCTTTGAGCACTATTTTACTTTTCTGGAAAATACCCTCTTTCTGTTTTTTTTCCCTTTTAATATGTCCTGGCCTTGCAACACCTTCTCTCATGGTTTATAAATTGTGCAAAAACCATTGCAGGCCTTTGTGTGTCAGGATGTCATATGACTGATGTCTGGGTAGCATTCCCTGGGCCACAGACGCACCTTTGTCACCTTTTGGATGCATTTCATGTTTTCTGTGCTGTCCTTTCATTTTCCTTTACATTTGGCACAATTTAAATGTTTGCATACAGGTCAAATATTCATACATTCACCTAATTTTATAATAACTTTATTTGAGTGCTTTAAATTTTAAATTCAAGCTTGAGTCACATTATATGATGAATCTTGTCTTCTGAAGGGAAGAGCAATTTCTTCACAGAAATGCATGCCATGCTTCCTGGCCTTTCTAATTTGCCTCAACTTCAGTACTGCTACTGCCATGATTCAGTTCTTGTAAACCTATTCTGTCCATCTCTGCTCAGGTTGCCTTTTCTTATTCCATCTGGTTTTGAGCTTCATAGCCCTTGTGTGTTGGGGGTTTTATTTTCTTTCTTTTTTTTTTTTTTTTTTTCTATGCTTCCTTCATACTCCAATACTTATTTTAATTATTAATTATAGCGAGGTGTTAGTTTGGCTAATGATCACCTGGAATCCAATTTGCAGTCACAGAATGTGTTAAATTTATAGATATTTTCGAGAAATTCCTGATGCCACCTTTTGGTTCAATTGCAGAAATGCAGCTGCATCTCCAGAGCAAAGCCAGCAGTGGAAATGTTAGTTACTCAAATTCGTAGGTGCATACAAGCTTATTTCTGACTACATAGAGCACACTACTAAGTTCTAGTAACTTTATAAAGTGCTTTTTCTACTTAAAAGATTCAAGTAAATATCACCACTCCTCCTCAGCTGAAAACGTCAATAAATAAAATGGGGATATGGCAGCTATAGATCCTTTCTGTTAATTTCTTCCTGGTTAGTTGGACATTTTTAAAGGGGTATGTATGGATTTAAAACACATTTCCCGTAATTATCAGAAGTTTTCAGCAGTTGTGCAGACTCATTTCTTTATAAAATATAAACTTTATCCTAATCATTTTTTTTGACATAGACTTTATTTTTTAATATTAATGTAAAAAAAAAATACAGCCTTTTCCTCCTTAATATATAGATACAGTGCCCTACAGAAAGTTTTAAAATTACCTATTTATGTGGGGAATGCAACTTCATGTATTTTATTAGACATGTCAAAGTAGATAGCAACAAGTGTAGTGCATTTCTGAGCACAGATGGCTCTACTTCACAGTCACTGTAGGAATAGTGAATTTACAGACCTGCAAATACACTTCTATTGTGTTGGACTTTCTGATGGCCTTGTCATACTTATGTTGGATTTGTGTGATTAAATGTCTTAATGAGAAGAATTTATGCATAATTATGGTTGACAATTGAAGTCCTGGCAAAGATGATAGATGATTAATTACTATTAAGTACCTCTCTTGATATACCTACACTACAAAAACAATTTTGTTTCACAAATATGTAATACTTAATTAAGTGAATTAACTAATTGTTTCATTCTTATTTAGAGTGAAATCTGACTTGATTTACCTCGTGGAGAGATTTGCATGTAGATATCACATCTGTCAGATAGTGTACTCCTTTCTAAGAGAAAATATTTTTAAGTTTAGCTGAACAAGAGGTGTTATTGCAAGCCTCAGATAAAGCTCTACATAGGTTGTTGTTTCCTCAGAAAAACACATAAACAAAGCAAATTTATATAAACATACCCTTTTACCCCTTTTGATTACTTTATCTAGTCCCATTGTTTTCTATAAATAGAAAATTGAAGCACACTCGATTGTCCAGTTGATTAGAATGATATATCTAGCTGTTGGACCCTCTGTGCTTTACAGGAAAAAATACAGCCACTGCAGATGTGTTTGTAGTTTCAAAGCTGTGTCAGCACAGGTTTAGAAAACAGGGATCCTATTCTGCAGTTTTGAACCTGTACATTTTTGAAGGCAGCATCCAGCCCAATGGTCTGTCCTCCAACATGCATTGTGAAAACACATAACCTTTACATAAGCAGTACTCCTTAATTAAAACTGGTGTGATTACAAAGGAATAGTAGTGAGGTGAAAAGTCCAGTAGAAATTTTACATGATCTTGAAACCTACTTTTAACAGATATATACACAAACTTGGGAGTACTTCTCGTAATAATCAATCTGTTGTATGAACAGCTGGGCTGCTGTTTTGGAGATTCACATTTTACCTTTGCATGATATGTTCACAGAATCATTCTGGGAGGTAAATAAGATGCTACAGTAATTTCATTAATATAAGCCATACCTTTTTCATTGAAGAATCCAGCCTACCCCAGCAGTGCGGCTTATATTCAGGTGCAGCTTATCTATGGACAAATCCCAGTGAAATGCCAACCCGGAAGTGAGAGCCAGCTGAGAGGACACCTGGGGCTGCCTTTAAAGGCTTCTCTGGTGTATGGAAACTGTTGCAACTTGAGCACCTGACACCAATTTGTGTCTGTTACTAATTTGTTACTTTGTTACACATGGATCCTCACATAAAAAAAAAAAAAAAAAAAGTGCGCCTTATATATATGGACAAATCCTGTGGTCTACCCGGCTACCGGGAGGTGCGGCTTATACTCGTGAAATTACTGTACTTAAATTCTGGGACTTATTTTACACACACACAAGAGGGCAGAATTGTGTTCTGAAGTCACACACAAACTTCTCTCACTGAAACGTACTGGGATTTTTCCCAAAATGGGTTGCAGAAACCCATGGGCTGTCTTTTTCTCACCTAGACAGTGAGAGCATGATGTGCAGGCACAGTCACACTGCACAGTCTCCTCTGCCAGAGTAAAAGCTGTGCTCACTGACATGTCTTTGAAGAGCAATATCACTGACAAATCTCAAACATAAAGCACCATAATACCAACCTGAGGTTTATGTTTTCCATCCAGAATAATACTTAAACCACTCTCTGTGGGTTAAATGGGGCTCAGGATAATTGCTTCCTCTCCACACAGAGGTGTTGTGAGAATTAATTAGTTAACATTAGTATGGCTCTTCCAAGATACAAAGTGCTATACATGTGCTAATTAATTCAATCATTATTACCTGTATGTCATTTGCACTGCCAGGAAATCCATACATGACTAATCCAGCCCAACAATTCAGTTTTATATGCTGCATCCTAGTTCATGGATTAGAAACACCACTCATTAAAAAAACAAAAAAAAACCAAAAAAACAAAAAAAAAAATCAAAACCAAACCAATAACAAAAAGTAGAAGAAGTAAAGATGTGTATTGTGTAGTGAAAGAGATTTGTCACCCAAGAGTACCATTTTCATCTTGCAAACATTGACAAAATACTGTTGTAGTGAGTGTTAATTCTCAAAGCAACCATAAAAACCATTTTGCTACATAAGGCATGATGAACTCCAGATCTTCAATTACAGGGAAAATTTAAAGGTGCATGGAAAGATGGCCTTTGGATAGGAGGCAGCGTCCCACCAGCTACGAATGTGTCTATAATCAGGCTCCTGGATTTCACTGTAATTAAGCAGTTGGCAGACAATATATCTGTTAGAATATGTTTCCAGTAGTATAATTCGTAAGGCTTGGGGCTAAAGCCACTTTATGTACTGACCTTTCATACATAAGAAGAGCAAGAGTTCTCTGAATTTATGTCCCAAGGTAGCAATTCTGTGCTGCAGGAAAAATAATGTATTAAAAGGAAAAGAGTTTTCATGTGAACTATGACACATGAACACTTATTTTCCAGAGATGTGTTTTATCTCAAAGTCACTCATGTATGCTTTTAACAAGCAAAGACTAAAGCAATATAATATATGTACTATGTAAGGAAAAAAGAGAAACATCCAATATAAAACACTCCTAAAAGCACATCTCCCAAATGAAATTCTCATGATAGGTGATGGTACCTCTACTATCCTCTTGCATAAAATTTTCATAATCTGTAGGAAGTGCAACTTATGCCTCTTACCAGCCTTTCTGGGTTTGCAACCATCTTACTGATTTCTCTTGCTTAGTCTCATTATCTCTGTGCAGCCCTTCAGTATTTCTATTTTATCCTCATCCAGTCTTTATTCATCCTGCTTTTCCTTTCCTTCTCTATAAAGCCTTTTTTGTACAATTTTCTGCGATTCATGATTTCTTGAAACTTTTAAAATATTATTTTCCCTGTACTGAACCTGGATTCTTTTTCTTCCTCTTGTCCCTTCCCTTCCCTTCCCTTCCCTCATAAATAAGATGACTTTCTTGTATTTCATGGAATATTTACATCATTGTGAGTTATATTTTTCTGCATTGAAAGCACTCAGAGTTGTGGGAGGATGAATGTTTTCATAGTCATAAACCCCCTGGAGCTGGGAATACAATTTATCTCCCAGCTCTGTAGCAAAGATGTCTCTGACTTCAATCGGCATAACTATATGCTTAAAGGTGATGTGCATGTTACACTGTTCTGCTGATAAGCCCACCTCTGTCTAACATTTTAAATCCCTGGTATGTTTGAGCAATTTATGTACAATGAAAGATAACTAGAATAGTAAGAAAGTCTTTTTGGTTGCGAAGATTTCTTCTCAAACAGTCCAGATGAACCGGTTATTATACAAACTGCTCATCCTCAAAGATATGATCTTCATTCCATGACTTGTGGTATCAACCACACCATTACTCAACTCCTATTCATGAATAGCTCTGTGAAAAAGAGGAGGAAAGATTGAAAAGGAAATGGTGACTTCTGTGGGCACTGTGAGTAAAGCTGATTTACTACCAGTCATTCAATGCTAAGATGCTTCATCATCTGGAAAGTGATACAGTGCAGTGATCATGGTGGAAATTCATCACCTCGAGGTGGCTGCTGGCGTCTGTACTGTAGGGAGCAAATAGCTGTGGAACTGGCTGTGTTGACTCTGTAATAGGTGTGTGGTTGCAATCTGACTTTTCAGTCAGTTCTTACAAATATGTTGAACGTTTTCTGACATACTGATCAAACATCCTTTCTGCTTTCCCTGCTTTTCTGTGTTCCTGCACTTCTACAGAGCTGGAAGGAGGAATAACATAAAGTGCATCCTTTTTCATTTGATCATGAAGGTGTGCATGTGTGTGTGTACGTATATACTATTTTTAATACATGTATAAAATTTATATATATATATATATATTTAATGCATTTATTTCTATATACATGTAGAAATTTTTCTGTCATAATGCAAGATCAGAATCTACCTTAATATTCAGATATTATTTTCAGTACAATGGAGTGATTTTTTTATTTTAGTTACTCTTAGAAATACCCAGTTGTTATTCTCTCTCACCTTTCTGCTTAGCTTAGGACTTTGCAATAAATCCTTTTGAATTTTGCCAAAATGGGAGAAGAATGTGATGAAGCAGCTTCTCCAAAATGAAAAAAAATAGGAAAAAATAAAAAGAAAATAAAAAAAGGTGACCTCAGACTAGCTGCAAGTCCATATGCAAGCCACTAAAAAAATGAAACTAAATATTTTTCTAGTGACCAAGTACTTCGGAAGATTTTTAAGGAACCCTTTGTTTACATGAGTTGTCATTTTTAGGAAATATTTTTTATGATGTCACACCCCCAGTTACTGAGATTCCTGCACATGTTCATTGGATTTAGTTTTTCAACTGAGTTGCAATCTTGGTTGTGTTTATTTTTCAGTCTAAATCCAGGATGCTTGCAATAAAAGCACTAAAGAATTTTGTTTGCATGAATTCACAGTTCTTTCCCTTGTATAGAAGCATCTTTTCTTCATACATCAGCAATTTAAGTCACATTAAAGCATCTATGAATGTTAAAGACCCACTCTTTGTGTTCAGTTGCATATCTTTTGTGTATGATTCTATGCCTAAGTAGAAAAATATCCATCATGTTTGCCATCTTGTGAACTAAATCTGAAATATCATTATAATCAAATGGAGACTTCAGGGGAAAAAAATGTGAATACTTTGGAAAAAAATAGTAGTAGTAAGGAAGTTGATTAGCAACATTCACATCCCTAGAAGTCCTGCTTTCTACAATGCCAGTATTAAGCACCTTCAAGACATGTGAAAAGAAATTCTACATTTAACAAGAGAAGGGCAACCTGAGCAAAGGAATAGCTGTGCAAGATCCACATCTTATGGAAGCATAGAGAGTTTTGAGTTGGAAGCAAATTCAAGATCACCTAGCTCCAGCCAGGGATGCGATTCACTAGATCAAGTTTTTCAGGACCCCGTTCAATTTGGTCTTGAATGTTTCCAGGGATGGGACATCCACAATTTCTCCAGGCAACCTGCTCCAAAAGAAAACTCTCTGGGCAACCTGTTTTAAAAGGCAACTACTTTTGCTGCAAAAACTTACTGGTCTCCTATTGGAAGGTCACCAATACAAATACTTTTCTAGTGCTTGCATTTTATAATTTTGCTACCTTTATTAAAATAAATAGATTTGGATTATTTTTCAAAGAACAGCCTTAATAGTATCTCCCCAGGGGAGCCGAACAGCAATGAACTACATTTGTAAGTGACAACTGAATAATGGCAAACAAATTAAAAATAATTAAATAAAAAAAAAAAAAAGGAGAAAGAAGTAGATAAAAACAAAGGAAAAAGGGCAAATCTAAAGAAAATGTTTGAAAATGCTTAAGCCAGACATTTCACAGAAATGAACAAATGATACACAAACAATGAAGACACATGATGGAAAGTCTTCTTGAACTGGAGTTCATTATCTCCACATAACTACTTTTGCAAAAATCTACCTTCAACTTTGACACTTTCCTTGAGATATAATAAAATGGAAGCTATTTTAGAGAATAATAATAATTAAAAAGATTCAGACTAGAATAGGAATTTTAGTAAAACAAGAAATAAAACATTACTAAGTAACCCTGATGAGTGTAGCTTTTATCCTGATTTTTGTCTTTTGTAGGAGTTCTGCCTGAATTAAGAGCTGGGTAAGGAAATCAGGATTTACTGCAGAATGAATGCATAGAAAAGGCTTATTTTTTTAAGTGAATGCAGGCAATTAGAACCTGTGGATATTCTATTGTCAGCTGTGGGAAAAACAGTAATGGCAATTTTGAGGTGTTATACATCACACTTCTTTTATGAGGGTTCAAGTACATTTTCTTGATCATTGCCTTTAAAACTTTATTTCAAAAAAACAGTCTAGAATGGTGAGGATATATGTATTGTTTCTTCTTCATTACAATTTCAGAGTGAATATGTTGTTGAAAATCAGAAAAGAGCCCATTTCAATTTGTGAAGTTTTTTTCTGTTTTGCATTTTGTGGCAAAATTACATTTCTCCACTTTCTTACTGGAAATTATTAAATATTTAGGAGGATTTTTCCAACTGTTCTCTACTTCTGAAAAAGAGTGAGGTCATTTGAAAAAATTCTGCAATTATCTCATAGAGAATTATTGCGAGAGAAAAATAAATCTAAATTCTTTAGATTTTGCATCAAGGTTATTATTTATTCCCCTTAGAATTCACACTGCTTCACAGAGCCTGCTGCTATTGTTGTTTTCCAGTAAATATAGATGTGGAATTTCTTCTGAGTTAAAGACAATTTTAAAATAGCCATTAATGCTTTTAAGTTAGAGCCAGGTTCTTTCTTCTAGATGTTGCTTGCTTCAACAAGGACTTTTCCCCATATTAAACCAATTATGAGTATCCAATATGTCACACAAAGACACCACAAGGTAGTAAAGGGGTCTAAAGGTTTTTATAGATATTGATCTAAAGAGGGGCTTAGAGAATCTTGAGTCAAAGGCAAATATGTTCCATTGAGCAAATACAGGTGGTATCTTGGCCCCATGGGCACTGGTAGAATTCTTTTTTTTAATTGTCTTCAATAGGAAAGAATGATCCAGAATCATTATTTTGGCTGTAGTAGATTACTGATCCATACATTATCACAGACAAATAGTCCTAGGAAGTTCTACACCCAGAGGGATGATACTGCTCCACATCATCACACACTTCTGCTATTTTCTTCTGTTTCATGTTCAGACGTGTGGTGAGCTGGACTGAGCACAAGAATTTACAAAATAAAGTTAATATTCTTTGGTTGTATTGGGCAACCCCAGAGATACAGGAGTGCATTGTTGGGGGCTATTTTGGCTC
This sequence comes from Sialia sialis, assembly GCA_009812075.1. NCBI lineage: Eukaryota > Metazoa > Chordata > Aves > Passeriformes > Turdidae > Sialia > Sialia sialis. Next base: position 56,789,092 of record VRYO01002772.1, on the reverse strand, counting down.
TGTAATGACTGAGACTACTCTTGAGTCTCCCACAAAACTCAAAAGAGCTTCAGTGAATGTGCTGGATGTTTTTACATGTTTAACTGGTAACTGAGATGCTGTGCTTCCTTAAACTTGGTCTTTGAATATTCAAATTCTACAGCACCTCACAAGATATTATTCAAACACACGGTGCAAGGATAGACATTGGCATGTGCTGCAGTGAAAACAAGTCACAGTTTTCATTTCACCTCCCTTAAAAATCAAGAAAAAATTGACCCATCATGCTCCTTCTCTTCCATGTTAAATTGAAGGATTTTGAGGAATATTTAGGTTTGCAGTTAAAAAAGAATGATATTTCAGTTTAACAGAAGAACATCTCTCTAGCAATTCGCCCACTCTCCAAGCTCAATTATTCTTTAATTTAAGGGATATATTTTGGCTGGAATATGGTTCATTAACTTGATTTTAGCTTAACTGCTATACACCATATTGCATGTATATATAAAATTTTGATAAAATAAATTTATCTTTATTTTTCTAGGTTTTTTTTTTCCTAAGAAGCAAATTAACTGCTACATTATGAAATTAAGACAGCAAAATTCTATAGCATTTAGAGTTGATGGATTTTCTTACAGCTTTTACACTAAAATCCAGTCACAGAGTTGATGAAAATTAAAATATTTTTTGTTCTTGTTACTATTTTATTTGGACAAGAATCGGTCAAGTCACTCCAAATTTCCTGTACTTTTTAAAAGTCTCCCGAGATTTTTGAAACTTGATGAAGGAATTTCTGTTCCAGTGCCTGAGTAGTTTTTCTCCTTGAGGAAGCTCCTTTGTTTAAAAGTTTTCCTTATTTGCACTTCTGCAAATTAATATAATGGATTTAACCTCTCCCTTACTCGCTTAAGTTACTTTCTTTAATTTAATCACTTTTGCTGCATACAAGATCATGATCTGCTCCTTGTTCCACAGTAGATTCTCTGGCTTATCTCCTCTGAGCTTTCTGAACTAGCCTGAGCAAAACCTAGTGGAATAACATAGATCACCATGTAGGAAGCTTAAGTTAATGTAGTGTGCATGCAGTGTGGTAGAAGCTGTTTTGAAGGACATGTTTTCATGCCATACCATCTGATATATTTACATTCCTTAGTCGTAGCATCTGGGAATTTGATTACTCCAAGAGAGCAGTGCAATAATGGAAAGAGTATAGAAATTAATGAATAGATAATAATTGGAGGCGCTGAACACAGGAGGATAAGGACACGCGAAGTGACAGGGCAGCAAGGAGGGTACACAGCAAACTCACTATCATGGACTTTAGGAGAGATTTGTGTGCTTTTAGTGCTCTGTGTGCTTTTAGTCAAGAAAACCAGCTGTATCCTGGCTGTATCCAAAGCAGCATGGCCAGCAGGTTGAGGAAGGTGATCCTGCTCTGCTCTGGTGGACCCCAGCTGGAATGCTGCATCCAGCTCTGGGGCCCCCAAGGTAAAGAAGACATGGACCTGTTGGAATGAGTCCAGAGGTGGCCATGGAGATAATCAGAGGGCTGGAGCACTTGTCCTATGAGGACAGGCTGAGGAGTTGGGGCTGTTCAATCTGGAGCGGAGAAGTCTCTAAGGAGATTTTCTAGCAGCTGCCAGTACCTAAAGGGAGCCTACATGAAAGCTGGAGAGGGACAATTTATAAGGGAATGTAGTGGTAGAGGAATGGTTTTAAACTGAGAGAGCACATTTAGATTAGATATAAGGTAGAAAGTCTTCACTGTGAGGGTGGTCAGACACTGGAACAGGTTGTCCAGAGTAGTTGTGAATGCTCCATCCCTGGAAGTGTTCAAGGCCAGGCTGGATGGAATGCCAAGTTGTTTTTTTTTAGTGGATAGTGTCACTGCCCATGTCAGGAGGGGTTAGAACTAGATTATGCATAATTGGATTATGGCTATTCCATGATTCTGTGATTCTGTGACCTTCTATTAAGTTGAAAGACAATATTTTATTTTTTTTTAATTAGTAATAAGTGATTTGTGAAAGGAACTTTACTATCCTTTTCAAGTTATATCACCAAGTTCGGTGATAACTCTCAGTATTTCAGACTTCATCCCAGGGGTAGAAAAATGGAAGAAGTAAACCTCAAGCTGTATTTACTTTCTCTGTTTCATGCAGGGTTCCTCTGTAGCTGAGAGTTTGGCAGAGCTGTTTATTTGTGCTCCAGCAGCCTTCACAGGTATTCATAAGCTTCATAGGGAAAGCAGCTATCATTCTTTCTCCCAAAAAAAGAAGATCTGAAGAAATTGAAACAGTATATTTCTACATGAATAGAGTAGAAATAAGTATTAAAGTATCCTACTTAAAAAAATATCATATTTTCCATAGTTTGATTAGGGTTTTTGTTTTCATCTTTGTTTTTTTTTAAATATGCTAGAATTCATTTTGGCTTCTATTTTATGCATCTGATGCTTTCACATATATAAATTTTGTGTTATTATTCACAGCCTGAGGCCTTTACTTCTGTCTGCTGTTCTCTCATATTGCAGCAGTTCTCTAAGTTTTATGATTGATTGCAACCATAAAAACACTATGAATGTGTAACACCTTACCTCTGAATTTTTAAACCCTTCAAAATTTTAAAAATGTTATTGTTTATAATCAGGAGAACATTGTCTTTTGAAACATTTAGTCTTTATTGTCTCCAGGAACTGCCTTAACACACTAGAATTCACTAAAAAATTCTTCTTTAAATGAAAGACTACTAAAGTAATTATTTTTCTTTCTATTACTTTTATGGAATACTACTAGTTAAAGAAATTTAAAATGTAAATTATAGATTCAAGTAATAAACTAGTTCAAATGTAAAAAAAAATAAATTCCCTGTGTGGGGAAAAATGTTTAGAGGTGTTTCCATAAAACATCTGAATCATGCTTTGCTCTCTTTTGAACAGGCTCTGACCAAAGGAAAGATGTAAAAAACACAAAACACTGTAATATTTTTTATTCTCAAAAAACCCTTGTGTATCTGGACTATCTTTCCCCAAGGATGGCAGGGAGCAGCTCCTTTCAGTGTGTGAAGGGAAAGAGACAATAACTGTGATGGAGCTCATTTGCATCTCCCACTGAAAAACACCCAAGAAGGAGAACATTAGCTGGGTTCTTGCACTGCCTAAGACACAGTACAGCAGGAGCTGCTGTGTTTGCCACAAGAGCTCCTGCCCAATGCTGGACAATCTACTGCACATTCCTAACAGTGAACAGAACAAGCAGCTATTTAGCCAACTACTACTGCTTGCCATAACTTTCTGCCATACTGATGGGTCTGCTGCCCAATGAGACATTGTTTTACCACATTTCTGATAAACATTTAATTCTTGGTATCTCCATAAAGTATTGTCTCTAGACATGAAATCATCCCTTCTAGTCGCATATCTCTGGGCTCCCCACAGTACAAGGGATTGTGCCTTAAGTCTTGGAAAATATAGCATTGAAATAAATTTCAACAATGCCAGCAGTGCTGTATTCCCCCAGAGGAACAGTGGGACTCACTTTTGCAGAGGTGGAGTTCATCACCCAAGAAACCTCTGAAACACGGGGCCTGAGCTTGGCTGTTTGCATATTGGCGTATTGCTGCTATGTTGCTGTTGCTGCATTAAGATGGATTACATTTATTTTTGAGAAGTGGCAGAAGTAACTTCCCCTCTAACCTCCCCCTCTCTGTTTCCAGCAGATGGAACAACAGTCCTCCTGTTCTCTGTAGGAGATATGGGAATTGGTAGAAGCCATCTAGCTGGTCATCAGGGAATGTGCTGCTGATACTTGAGCTAGAGCATCAATATTTTTTGCTGTACTGTTTGCAGCTAGCAATCCTTTTGCCAGCGGCTGTTTTTGTGTTTGTTGCTGAAATTTTAAATTCCTTCCATCGGCTCAGTTTTCTTTAGCAGCAGTAGAAGCTTTCACAGGTTCCCGAGAAGCCTGTCAGTACCTTGCAGATCTGATAAACTGTTCGTTGGTGTCTTGGAGATTTCACCTTCACTGGTGCACGGGTATGTTCTAGAGGATGAAATAATGCACAATCTCATGATCAAAAATATTAAATTCTACATGGTGTTTACAATGTTTAATACTCAAATAGAATTTGAAAGGAAAATACAGTATTCGCACTTGGCACCTGAAGGTAATCTAATGCTTTGAACCTGTGAACACATAAAATAGGTGTTATCCAATTGGATTTCCATGCTGGTTGAATTAATTCTATTTGTGACAGGCAGGTTTTCATTTGTGCATAATATAGAGCCATGACAAAAATAAAGTAGTTTTGATGGGTTAATTTTTTTTCTGCTTTAGATTCGTGACTTCCAAGCAATTCTGAACATGATGTATCGTTACAGCCATGTCAGTGGAAGTTAAAATAATTTAATGCCCTCATTTGTTCTCAAAGAATTCAGATTTTATGTGATGTGAGATCTGCAATGATGCTGTGCATTAAAACGAAAGTGCAAGGAGATTCCTTAGGATGCAATTCCTTCACAGCTCACTGCCTCTCATTGATTTGAAAGGCTGCTTCACACATTATAAATGGATTTCGACCATAGCAACATTGCATTCTCTAACACTAAAAGCTGTATTGCCAGTGCAGTTGCAGCTTTGTGGCTTGCCAGAATGACTGACCTTGGGTGTGAATCCATATGTCAACTTATTACAAGATGATAACGTGCATACTGAAATAGCAGAAGTTAAGTTTCTTGTCAAGAAATCCTTTGACTGATAAAGGACAGAGAGATAAACTCAGTTCTTAATGATCCATACCCAGAGGAATGGTAAAACACAGAGAGGACTGACTGTCCACTGAGGGAAAGGAGATCAGAGATATTATTTTTTGTGGGTACCTCTTTAGCTATCATTCATTTTTAATTCACAGTAGGACTCCTTTTATAAAATTCTGGGAAACCATAGAATTTCACCATATATGTGCATCTCACATGTCTACTTTGGTAATAGTAAAAACACTGCATGGGGGCAGGAAAAAACCACAGAAACAAACAATTTCATATTCTGAAAAAGAAGTCCAAAGTATCTTGGCAGTGACCCGCTTGTCGTTTACTGCTTCTGTTGTCCTTGCCAGCATTTAAATTAAGCTGGGCTAGAATCAAATAAGTTCTATCACTACCCTGCTCTAACCTTTGCTTAAGCTGATAATTTTCAACTTGTTAAAATGTTTAATCTGTATCAAAAATGCATCACACTACACTTCTTGGCACATTTTTATGACTGGTGAATAGGACCTTATTTTCTTGCTTGTTTATAGAATATTAATTCCATGGTGTCTTTATGAGACACTTGGTGCTGTCAGTTGCCTAATGTAGAGATGCAAAACATTTTTTCTCCTCCTGAGAAATGTGATTTATTAGATTCTTATCGAAACAGAATTCCTTTTCAATTGTGCCAAATGTGCACCATTCAAGAGAAACATTCATGAGCGATCTTCACCACTACAGTCCAGCTTTATGAATCTACTGTCTGTGACTCATAATTCATTTTCAGCATCTCCTTTTAGATAGATGAAAGAAATGTCTGCATGTGTTTAGTCTTTTTATTCAGTGTTGTCACTGGTGACATATTTGTCAGTATCTGATGGTCACACTGAATAACTGCATAATGGCCATAGACCAGAAAAGGTTTTAGGATTTTCCGCAGCAGTATTTACTACTTTATGTGACATGCGATAGTTTTATCCATGTACAGTAAGTTCACACTCATAAGTTGCACCTGGTTATAAGCTGCACTTCCAGGTAGCCAGGAAGACCACGGAATTGGTCCATAAATAAGCCACACCAGGTGATAAGCTGTTTTTTTTTTTTTTCAAGCGAGGATCCATGTGCAACAAAGTAACGAGTTAGTAACAGAATTGCGTGATCGCAGGGTTTGCTGTCAGGTGCTCAATTTGCAAACAGTTTTCATAGACCAGCGAAGCCTTTAAACGCAGCTCCAGGCGCCCTCCCCATGCCGTGGGCCCCAGCACTCCCGTCCCCGGTGCTGGCTGCTGCGGCTTCCCGCCTGCTCAGCAGCAGCAGCAGCTCCCTGCACCGCGCGAAGCCGGTGGTTTGCCCCCTCACCGCCTGCTCAAAGCTGGTGGCCCGCGGCCTCCTTGCCGCACAAAAGTGGTGGCAGCTCACCACCCGCTCGCCAGTGTCTCCGGCTCACCACCCACCCGGCAGCGGCTCTGCAGCAGCTCTCCGCCCGGCCAGCTCTCACTTCCAGGTTGGCATTTCGCCAACCATTGTCCATAAATAAGCCACACCTGGTGATTAGCCGCACTTCCGGGATCAGCTCGATTCTTCAGTGAAATTAGTGCAGCTTATCGGTGTGAAATTACTGTATTTAAAATGTAAGAAAACAATTTTTTATTGTTCTTTTTAAACTTCTGGTTAAAATCAACAGAAAATTTCAATAAACTGGTTACAGAATAAAGTGAGATTTCAGATATCCAATATACCATATATCCAAACCTATAAACTAAGGAATCCAGTGAGTAATTTTTATTAGTGCCATACCCCTCAGACAATCATATAAGAGTTAATATAAAAAAAAAATAAATGGGGAGACCATACTGCATCCTATGAAAACACAGTAAAATGTTAAATAAGTTGCATTTTCTATATGTTTTGATATTTTTATTGGTAAAATTGAGATGGAATTGAATAGAAGAATGTGTGATAGTTTCCCTCTTTTGAAAGCTGTGCTTTTAGCTCATTCTTAACAGAAAAAAACTGTCTGGAGAGGAGATCTATTTGGGCTGTTATGTGGTATTCTGTATTACCTGATCTTAAAACACCTCTTGGAGTGGAAGGAAAGAAAAAAAAAAAAAGAAAGAAAGAGAGAGATCATACTTTATCCTAGGTCATAATAGGTAGACTTTGAAAAAAAAGATTAAATCAAGCTTACAAGAGTGAAAAATTTGGAACAATTATCAAAGAATGAGTTACAAAATATAAAATGTCAAAAGTATTCCTGTGCCTATAACTCCAGCTCTTTCATTTGTTGCTATTTCATCTTCCCTGCAGCTTGCTTCTCAGGAGATAGATTGGAAGCAGATTTCAGTCTCCTCCTCTTCTTACTTCTCCAGCTCAGTTGTCTTTGTACTGCTGCTTTCACACTTGAAGTTGGATTTGATGTATGTTTGCTAGGGGCATCACGGAACTTCTTGAAAGCATTTACTGAAGTTTTTCCAGGGAAAATTACTTCATTAAACTGTGTACATAATTTCAGGATAAACTAGACACCCTTTCATAAAGTTCTAGTGGTGGACTTTGTAAAAAAGCACTCTTCTAAGCCATTTAACCATAATTAGAAAAGAAAGCAGTGAGAAAGAGTCTACTTCTGCTCTGTAGATTGTAGTTTTGATGTGTGTTGTGTCTCTACCCAGCAGAAATATGAATATTTTATCAAATGCTATGCTTTTTTTGTTGCAAGCATTGCAATGACTATTTGTTAAAGAGACAGTAAATCAAAGGCAAACTTATACAATTCATTATAGTGTCATGGCTTCACTTTTATCATTGGGAAGGTGGATTTGGTTTCCTTGTAAATAATTTTTCAGTTGTATAGCCATCCTTTTTTGTTTGTTTGTTTTAAAATGTATATTACATGATGTCTGTCTAGAATCCTTGCCACCTTGTTGTAAAGAGCAGTTACCAAATTTTTATTACTAGACTATGTAGGAGAGAACAATATGAGTAGAGCCATTTCTGGTCCCAGATTTTTTTTGTTTTTCTTTTTTTTTTGATTGATTTTTTAGTTTAGTTTTGTTTTGGATTTTTTT
>VRYO01002772.1:56762224-56781211 GCA_009812075.1 Sialia sialis | reverse complement strand
TGTTGTTGTTGTTGTTGTTGTTTTATTTTAATAATAAATACAATTTTCAGGTGGCCAATGATAAAGACTGCTGCTTCAAATTTTCTTCCAGCTAGAACTCCCTTTGAATAGGGATACTTTAAAAGAAAGCCCTTTCATCACTTTTTAATAGGAAAGTGAGGTTTTTGCTTCAAAAATACTTCATCTTAAGTTGGCGTTTTGCATGTCCTTCTCTTTCCTCCAGTGCTGATCTTTTTCTGTTTTCATCAATGTTTTATGAGAGGGGATGGGAAAAAGACATGGAGAATAATTTTATCAACACCTTCACAGCTTGACAAGGAATACATATTAGAGAAAGCAGTGAACAACTTGTTAGGTATGAAACAGCAATAAGACATGCAATTCTCTGCTCCACTCCTGTCATTCTTATCCAAGGATAATAATAGAACCTTCTCATATGTATTATATAAAATTTATGCTTAAGGAATGAGGTATTCTATTGAAAATTGCCTTCCTATTTTTTCCCTGTAATTCCCTCACCATTACAGCTCCTCCCAGTGTGAAGCTGTAAGATGCCTTTATTCATTTCGTATTTGAATGAAATTGACTTTTGGAGCTAAATTTTTGCAGTATTTAAAATCTAGTTCCATTCTTATTAACTCAGTTTTAAAATGGTAATATTTGAGATAAAATTCTTGTAGGCATTTTCTGATTTATTTGCTTGTTCTGGAAACTATGAGCAAAAGTACACATTTTTTATTAAAATGCAAAGATTATTTTGTGCTACATACCTATTTCTGACATATGCTGTTAGTAAGTGAAACAACTGAGCAGCTGGGGGTTGAAAATAAAAATTTGGGCCCGAAAATAGTGGGAAAGATCCTTATCTATTGTGATGACAATAAAATTTGCTTAATCAAAAATCTCTCCATGCATGCAACTTGTGGGTTTTTTAGTTGTATTGTGCCTGTGGTATGACTGCATATATTGTAAGCTAAACAGGTAGGTAAGTATACACTTACATGAACCACACAATGAAGGGTCATGAGAGGAGTGTTTGTTTCTCTCTGATCCTTTTAAGGCAACCAGCCATGGGTATCAATGCTGTGCTGGGGTCATACTTATAAAACAGACCCCAAGAGGCATGTTGGGATGCAGGCTCTTCTTCTTCCGGGGTGCCCCCAGAATTCTGCATCATGTGGGAAATGGGGGAAATTCACAATGTGAGGAGTTCTGAAGAGCCAGCCCTGTGTGCTGCCTGGATGATGATTTCAGATTATCAGCTGGCACTGAGCAAGAAGGATGGCTGTGAATGAAGAGTCCACAGAAAATTCTGAAACTTCAGTTATTTTTAAATCTAAATAAATACTTTTTCTGTGCCTTGGGTGAGAAGATGTAAGTGAATAGGATATATTTAATTACACGTTGAACTGAGCAGAATGCCACCTGGAAGAAATCTTTACATTTTTCTGAACAGAACAGGTCCCTGCAGTGTAAATTTCAGCTTTGAATTTTCTTTTCTTGCCCTCAAATACTCCCGTTAGATTGTTAAGTAAACACACAACATACTGAAGAGATAAGAAACACTGACAGTTTCCAAACAACTGACAACTTTTCTAAGAACATGCTTGAATTAACTATGGGCACAAAACAGTTATGCAACTGTGCTGTTCTTGGTAAGGAAAAACTAGGAAAAAAGTGAGGCTAGCAAAGGTGATATTCTTTGGTGATATTGTGATGACAGGAAATCTGTCCTTCACAGTCACCCAAGAAATGGCAGGGCCTGACAGTGAGGTTAATAGGGCCCTGCAAGCAAGGCGCAGGCTATGATAAATCATGGCTCCTTTCTCACAGTGGAAGGGCAGTCCAGAAGACTTTGGGAAAGTAAAAAGACACTGGAATAGAATAAAATATAATTTGAACAATCTTCTGATTTTGGAGAGAGTTTCTTATATTTTGTGTTATTTTTCTTCAGAACATGGAATGTTCTTAGAATTTTTTCCTTCCAACTGTATCTTTATTAGACAAATAATCTTTGTTCCTCTCAGCTAAAATAGCAACATGACAATGATTAAAGAGTTATTCAGGAAAATAAGCCACCATCTCCATATTTTAAATAATTTTTTTTTTCATTTTACAGAGAAGGGAGGAGAAACTTCAGTTTTAATCAGAAATCAATCAAAACCTCACACAATCCAGATCTATGTTTATACTAGATTAGGAAAAAGGAAGCGTTTAGTTTTTTATGCATTTAATTTTATTTCAGTAACTTCTCCAATAAGAATTAATGGAAAGTGTGTTTCACAGCTATTGGTTTTTAGCGTGGTTGACATCTCTATACTATTGATTCTGAAATGTCCATATTGAAAATTTGTGTTCACAATGCTGCTTATTTTACTTTAGTTCATTAAATCAGAGCTCTTTATCATTTTAAATGTCAGAACAGGAATATAGGTGTGAGCTGTATTGTCTAGCTTATTAAATTGAATTTATTTAATACCAATGTCCAGAAATTGAGGACTCCCAGAGAAGACATACCTAGAAAAACAAACTTTAACATATGTATTATTGAGGAAAGTCAGGAAAACCATAAACAAACCAGACACAAAAAACCAAACAGGGTAGTCAAAGTCCCCTAGCACTTTAGATGGCTTTATTCTTAGCTTAAACTGAAAAAAAAAAAAAAAAAGAAAACCTGGCATAAAGCTCTTCTAACTAATTCAACATAATATTTGAAAGAGAACATTATTGAAATTTTTCTGTATTTTTTAAAATTTATTTTGCATTTAAAACAAGTTAGCAGTCACCACACACAGAGTAATTTAGAAGAGGTGGCTGGGGCTGTCATCCATACAGAGAATATATAAAGAAATGAGGAATGAAATGAATGAGCAGAATAACTGACTTTGTGTTAGTTTTATCAAGGAACCATGAATTTGAATAATGACATTCCAGTCACTTCAGCTGCCTTGTTTATATACAGTTATGCACCAAGCTTCCCCTGAAATAAATGAGGCTTTAATTTTTCTTGCTAGCTACATTAATTATGCTGCTTTTATGCTTTTAAAGAATGTGACTGTTCCTATATCAGGTAATACACATCTGTGTTACAGACCAGCATTCACAAATACCTTCATTAGGTGAGTACTTTACAATCGTTAATAATGAGAACCACCGTAATAATTTATCAGGAGATATCATGCCGCAAGGTTCACTGGTTTCCCTGGTACAATTGGTAATTTTGAAAGTGGATATATTGGTTGTTTCCTAGAGAACAAAGTGAAATTGTGGTACATTCAGCTGAAGATGTAGTATGTAGTAGAAGATGTAATAAGTAGACATAGATGTACTTTTGCCCATGCATGCAAAGTACCAAATCTTTCCAGAAGTCTTCGGAAATATGTTGCAGATGTGCTCACCCATCTTTTAAGTTGTAAATATGAACTGGACATTTTACCTTCTTTGTCACCACTCAAGAAAAAACTCTTTCTCTCCCCTGTTGCAAGCAGATATGGATGAAAATTATTATTAGAGTTTTTCCTGCCTACAGTTGTTAATTTTATTATTCAATTTTTATTAAAAAACAAAACCAAACCAAAACAAACAAAAAAACAACCAACAACAGAACACTTTAATTTTCTCTAGAGAATAAATTAGGAGTACAACTAGGAAATGTTCAGAAATTTAAAATTTTATTTTGGTGTGATGGTGTTTGAGTGGAGATGTGCAGACTTAGGACTTTCAAGCATAGTTTGAGAAGAAGGTTACCCTACAACAAAGGACTCCAGTACCTATCACTCAAGCTGGATCCAAAGGAGACTCTCAGACAGGAAATTTCAGAATGTGTGTACTGTAATCAGAGGTACTGGACGAACACCTAGGAATAAGGAAAGCCAAAAGCATTAATTCCCCAGGCTTAGAGAGTTATCCAAAACACATGGAGAATTTTGCTTGAAATACTGTTTGGATCTTGTAAAAAGCACGATTTCACATAATTTCTGACTAAACCTAGTCCATAATGGCAAATATAAAGTGTTTGGCAGGCTTTTGCTCCTGGAAAACATTTCAGTTTGACACCTGATTGTAGCCATTTTTGCTCACAGATAGATGCACCATAAACCTGATTTTTAATGCAACATTTCTATGAATAGATCTAAACGTTTATATATACTGCTAAAAAATATTATGTAATTATTAGATAGGAAAAAAACCTCTTTTCCAATAAGCAGAGTTAATTCAAATTACATATTTAAGATATAAATGTTGGTTAAAGGAAGCATAATCCTATTGGTTTTGCTTTTAAAAACCGTGGTGGCACATTCCCCTAAAAACTATAACTTGTTTGTGTCTTATGTATTTAGTGAAGTATACTAGTTATAACCACTAAAGTAGGCTATGGCTGTTTATGTGAATTTTTAGAGAAAAGTAGATAAGCCTACATTAAACAGCTTTTGCAAACTCAGATTCAACCTAAGTTCTAAAGTACTTCTCACAGAATTTCACTTTTCTCCTTCCAGATCAACATTTATTCAGCAGAAATTTGGGTATCTATGTCCATTTAGGTGATGATGTATTTCCTAACTGCATAATTAATACAGGAATTTGTAAAGTGGAAATCTTCTTTGATCACAAAATACATGTCCTAGGAAAATATGTCTTCTTTCTGATTTGGTTGTGAGGTTTGTCGCCATTATTTTCCAATGCATCCTTTGATAACATTATGTTTGCTAAAGGATAATAATCTAGGTCTATGTCTTCAATTGTAAAAAGGTGATTTCACAAGACAGCACTTATGCTGTATTTTAGAAAATGGTCCACAGAAATGAGCAACAAAGTTTTATTTTATTTCTTTTTTCCCCATAGCTGGGAAGCAGACTACAAATATCCATGCTTGAATTTTTCAAAAGTCAGTCATAGTAGGTGTCACTGGAGTGGCATACAACAGTAAAGGTTTTCAATATCTTTTGTAATTCCCTCTCCTTCCCCAATCCTTGACCTGAGTTTATTTGTCTTCACATCACAGTTAATTTTTTTTAATCTAAATATCTATTTAATATGTTCAATACACACAAGCAATAAACCCCTCTCTCAGAAAGTAATTGTCTTAATCTTGCAGTGATTATATCAAATCCCAAGCTCTCTCTGCTCAAAATTAAGGATGAATAAGATTGTCCAGCTTCTCCACACAAACTGTTTTCTGAATTTCTAAGTTGCTGACTAGTGCTCCTGTATTTACAAACCAACCTAATAAAATTACTAGATATTTCATGTCAGGAAATAGGAAACAATTTTCCTCTGGGCAGATGGGAGAAAATCATTAGGGAAGTGACTGCATTCACTTCTGGATAACAAACTCTGCACTTCAGCAATTCAATACATTACTGGCAACCTTCTTTTCTCCTACTCTCTTGCTGATACCATGAGACATATGGTTCTTTGTATAGGAGTGTTAAATGTGTTATACTTTACAGGTGTCTCACATATTGTACAGAAGATAATAGTGCAGATGTTCTGGAGAATTTTTTTGAGTTCAGTCCCTATTGAATGGTTTTCCACAATCACAGGAGACTGGCTCGGGGGGATGATGAAGACTTTTCAAGCCCTGAGTTTAATGTCTTGAGGTATCAAGGAGTTTGGGCATAGAAAATAAGAATCTGAGTACAGGTTCTATGCAACATGGAAGTTTAGAAAAATGAAATTTTAACAGACCTTTATATCTTACTGAAAGTGAACTTTGATAATATTTAAAACTCCAAGGTGTTGTGGCTTTTTCATGTTGAGGTTTCAAAATATTTTTCAAAATAAAACAACTTAATTTTGTAGGCATTGGTTCTACTGGAAACACTTCAGCTGGTGGAACAAAATAATGAGCATTTTTAGCCTCCAGCAATCTAAATATTTTAAAGATAGATGGGAAGATATGAAGCATGTCTGTGATTGCTCTGGACATTTCTTGTATACAACAAAATCAGTAAGAGCTAAGGTAAAAAGAGAGCCTCAGGGCACTGAATAGTAATTTTTAGATTGCAAGGGATATTAGAAAGCAGACAATGTAAGAATTCTTTTCCTGTACTTTCTTGCATAACATCGCAGGGATGACACTCTGCCATAATGCTTACAGGAATTGTCTGATAGAGTTTAAGAGTGTATAAGCCCAGTGACAATGTACAACTATGGATGTGAGTATTTAACAGCTGAGTGAAATATCTGAAATGCCTTTTAACAAAGTCAATATTGAGTTTTCTCTCCTTTAATTTAACAATGAGACTTCTTCACTGGAATGAAAACAAAAGTGTTTCAGCTTTGCAAGTTTTGCAGAAACTGCTCACATGCCTAAAAACTATTGAGATTTGTTGGTACAAAAGGAGGGAGAAAGTTGGAATCAGCTGTTTGTTTTGGCAAATATCAAGAACCAATTAGTGAGAGAAGCCTCTGCCTGAATTAAGGTACAAATGAGACAATATATAGAAGTCAACAGCACTGATGTTACTTCACATTAAATGTAGATAGAGAGATAGAAATGAATAGAAAAGGGGGGATAGAGAGAGACAGAGAGTGAGATCAAGCAGAAGATTGTCATCACTCACAGATCCAGAGGCATCCAACTTCTCCTTCTTCATGCTCTGCTTCCTGGTTGTGGAATTCCTGAGGTTGTTCAAAACTTTTCATCATTCATACATTTTAGCAAACATAGGAATTAAGGCTCATTAAAAACACAGTTCTCTTATTCTGTTGATTGATGATTCCACCACTTCTAATGTCAATTTGTCCCCATGTTCATTCTTTCTCATCTTTTGAGTTTGTTTCTTGACCTGATGGGCAGTGAGTCTGTCATCATGATCTCCCCCTGCCAGAATTACCTTTTACCCATCAGAGAAGATTTCAGTACAGCTGTTAATCTGGCTTTCCTTTTGTTTGACCAGTGATATGCATATTAGCAATTGCCTATTTACACTGTTTGCCACAATGGGAATTTTTGTCTGGATGCATTAACCAGGATGAGCTAATCAGATCTTGCCTCCACCAGACCTTGAGTTAGCACCATCCCATCACTCCAATAGAATTCTGTGCTTACCTCATGCCACAAAGACAGACAACTGGGCTCTTCAGCAAACAAATCATGAACTGTCTCATAAATGCCTTGAGTACAGATTTTCAAATTTTCTTAAAAGAAATACACAAAGGGAAACTTTCTTTTCATTTGAAATTCAGTCCAAAATTGCATAATTTTTGCAGAATTCTACTTAAGAAGACAAAGAAACAATTTTTAGGTTCATAAATTATTTAGATAAACACACAAGACATCTAATGCTGTTATGCAGAGAATCTTCCTATACAAACCTGTGTCTTACTAAAGTGACAGATATTACTTAAAATGTTCTGCTACTATTATCTGCCTCCTTTTCAACAACAGTGATGAAAATCTGCAAGTTTGGTAAACAGGATGCAGGCTGGGTGGATCTTACCCCACCTGGGGCAATACTGGTCCACTGAGTCAGCGCCTCTGTACTAGAGACCTTCACCATTGCAGTCACGCTGGCTAAATACGTACAGGGTAGGAGAAATTGGCAAGCAATGAAGCTTACCCTCTTTGTCTCTTAATTTTGTGGAAGTTAGCAAATTCAGTCTGATTTATTCTACAAATGATTGGTGCTCCTTGCATGACCTTCTGAGATGTCTTTATTCAAATATTGATGGAAAGGACCCCTCAAATTTTAATGTATATGAAAAATCGCCAACTAATAATGTATCCTTGCCATTATACCAGTGAAAATCCCAATGAAAATCATACTTGAAGGGTAAATATTGTGTATCTCAAGGGTTTCTCATTTCTAGCTATTTTAAACAGCAGTGAAAAGTAATCTTAATGATGCATGTCAAAAATATATGTTTAATACTTGTATGCTGTATTGAGGTATTCTGAATCATATTTCAAATCTATTGCAAACATCAGTGATAATTTCAAAATAAAAATATCATTATTATAATAAATTAATGTCTTGACTTGAAACTGAAATGAAACATCAGCTCTATCATGGGAAATATTTAGCACCAGTGTTTTACTTCCAGAAGATTATTTAAGATTTTAATTGGAATTTCATGTCTACTTGTAGGACATAGCTCAAGACTAGATTTCTAAAATAGTATAGAATATAACAAAAGTTAATGAAGAGAAAATAAAATAAATTGCAAAATGTTAATATTTGCTGCAAAAGATGTATTATGTTCTACTTCTTTGCTTTTTGTCTTTCTTTTGTTTCCTTGGTTTACTCTCTAGAGATTCCCCTTTATCCTTTTAGCATTCTTGACTTATTCTCCCTACCCTTCTTTCCTCTAGTTACAGTTGCACAGAAAAAAACCATTCAAAAATCTTTTTTATCAACTAAACTTTTTCCTTTGATTTAATGAATATTTTCTTTTTAACTTTTCTAATCCATTTTATTCTATAATTTTCTCCTCTTGCATTTTTCTCATTTGTCTCATGTAAATAATACTATTTGCTGCTACCTTTCTCTAAGATTCCCCCTTTGCTTCTTTTTTTTTCTGTTTTGCTCTTGTCTTTTCCTACTTCTCATCCTCCCTCAATCTGTTGTGTTTCCCTATACTTTTTTTCTGTTTCCTATCATGAATTGATCATTTGTCTGCTGCCAACAAATCATCATCTAAAAGCTGAATTTCAGAACGGTGTTCTGAATCTACACCGCTAGCAACAAAAGCAAAAGTTGCAGTACCATTGATTTCATATTTTATTCACGTTGGCTGTAGATTGTAGTGCAACTCTCCAGAATGCTTTTATTTTAAAAGCTAACATTTATATGGTAGTGGAGCACAAACACCTCATTCTTGGATAAGAAGCCTACAACAAGTATTTGGATTAACAAGTATGGGGCAAGTACAGAATGAGAAAAAATTGGAAATAAGAGGCAATAACCTTAATTTTCTTCTGTAACTGTTTCTTTTATTTTGCTCTATGGTGGATCATGCTGGAGAGTGATTAAAATAAATATTCAGGGAAAAGGATGAAATATATTCAGATGCAATCACAGTAAAGTGTGATTCACATTTCAAGTTTCTATTGTTGTCATTCAAGACGGTACTTAATAAGAGTAATGCACTGAGATCAAGATGAAGCTCTGTAGTCAACATCACTGATAAGAGCTTTTCGAGTCTTAATTTGTGTATAATTGTGTCTGAATAGCAGCTTTTTTTTTTACTCTGATTTACTAATAGTACAGACAAATGAAGAATGTGAATCTAATGCTGCGTAGAAAGCAGAAGGACCTAGAAATCACCAGAGAATTGAAGAGAATTCTTCATTGACTACTTTTTCTTTGCAGAGCTAAAGCTTATTTCCTGCTTTTGAAAATTAATGAATATATGTAATGAACCCCATTCCACAGGTCACATGAGTTTCCAGGAACTCTTTAGAAGAACACATAGATCCATCACTTTAAAATGTAAGAAGCTTTCCTACTGTGAAATTACAGACTGATAATAAGGAAGAAAGATATGACTATGGATGAAGATCTGGCAGGCCCTTCCTTGCAGTCATTGTCCAGACAAAGAGACAGCTGGGTGGAATGACCTGTTAGGTAACGCTCGTGCCTTCACAAGCAGCTGGAGAGCAAGCCCTGGTATTAAAGTCCTGTAGCTCACGTGGCAGCTGAATCTGGGGACATGCAGGACCCATGGAGCTCCAGCATCCCCAGGTCCAGCTCACTGCAAGGCTGAGCATATACTCCCAGCAGAGACATGAACAGAATTAGCATGGCTAGGTGCACAGACTGAGAAAAGTGAGTCTTTTTCAGCACAGCTCTCATCCCAACATAAGCAGCATGGACTGTTCTCTGCTCCAGTTTATCAGGATGGGAGATAATTAGTGCAGCTAGTTGCCTGTTGCATAGCTAGTGTACCTGCTCAATCCTCTTCTTAGCTAGATCCTAAGACTCAGCTTCTCTGAGTTGCTAACAGTGGGCACTCAGGACCTGCCAGCTTGTGGTGTCTCATTCTTGCTTGCCTTGGCCAGTTAGTGTTGTCACCTTTTCCTTCATCCTTGTCTCACAGATGCCTTGTTCCCTTCCTTTCCTTACCTTTGACTCTTCTCCTTAGCATCACCTTATAAGTTTCTCACGTCCTGCAATTCCCTGAAAACTTCTTTTCCTAAGTTTCGTGCACTCCCCCAGACCTCTGCTGACAGTAAGTCCCTTGCTCATTGAGACAGCAAGCTCCTTCAGTTGCATGCAATTAGAGGGAGAAAGTTCTGATCAGGTACAGTGGTCCCATCGTGTGGTCTTGGAGATTAACCATCACTCCCACATGTCAGGTAGAATTCATTATTTATTACCAACAGGCATAAATAAGCTGCACAGATAGTTTAAGGTATCTGAGGAGAAAAGGGGCACACCTCTCTTGAGATATTTCTTGTAGGATACACTCATATACATATAGTTTTCACCTCTAAAAGCTGTATCTCTTCATTCATATATAATTTGAATGAATGGTTTTAAGCTGATGCCTTTAAAATGACTAAAGAAGATGCTCTGGCCCCTATGTTGTTTAATATATATGGGTATTAAAAAAGTAAATAAATAAAAAGTAAATAATTTATTGACTGAGAAAAGATTGTTGGATGGAAGTCTAGTCCTATGAGGAGAAAAAAATCATATTTGAAGTTAATATGGTTTTGGTTGTTAGAGATATGATTCTACCAGCAGTTATTTTGTAATAACATGTCAAATATCAGTAAAAACATTTAATTCATTTTTTCTAAGGAGGTTATCTCCATGAAATATTCAATATTGTTTAATTTCTGCTTTTTATTAAGGCAAAGAGGAATAAAATAAATGCAATTACAATTATGCAAGTAAATGCTATTTCAAACTCTCTAGCAGCAGGAAATAGGTTCATAACAAAATTATGTAACAGCTGCTATCACTAGTGATCAGCTTCATAATGTTTTCTCTCTCTTTTTCATTTATCAATAAGAATTATTTCATGGCATTGTCTTCAACAGGTTGTGTAACGAGGAAGAAAGAAGCAGATACAGGGTACCCGTTTAAATATGGTGAAGCAGTCTATGTTCTTTGACACAGAAATGTCTTTGGTCTTCTTTGCACACTAGATCAGTTGTCATCTATTTGTTCTGTTTTATTTCTTATCACTAGAGATTGTTCAGGCCCTAATGAAATTTGCCCTTGCTTTACATTGCATCAATATTTGTGAAAACTGAAAGTCGTGTCTACAAACCAGAAATAAAGAAATAAGGTGATTTTTTCTTTGTTAAATTTTATGTATGGATTGTATGGCAGCTGTATAGTTAAACCAGCATAATTATGCAGTTAGAATTGCTGAAAAGTTGTCTGGGTTTTTTGGGTCAGTTCTGCTATGAAAAAAACAGGAAAAGAATGTATTAGCTAAGAAAAGAAAAAAAAAAGAAAAATAATATTTTCAATATTTTCCAAAGAAACAAAGAACATTGTGGGTATTGGGCACCACTGCAAATATAATATGACACAATGAGGAGGATAATAATGCATATCTTTAGAGACCTCTCTGCTAGCAAACATTGATGTAATATGTAGAGAAAATTATTTTGCCCACAAATTTCTGTATACAATACATACTATAAATAAAGTTGTCAAAGGAAGTAAAAAGCATGTTTAAGTCCTGAATCAGTAGAACTCATTTTAAAAAAAGAATCAGTTTGAACCTAAGATTTGGTATTTGCTATGTACAACCAGGAATTTATGACTCTTTGCCCCAGTGGTGCTTTCTCAGTCCATGGACAGCTCTGATTTGCATTGGAGAAAGTCTTTATGTTGTAATACCTGTATTCCTCCTTTAAACATATTTCTCTCAATAAATTTTACATTGATCTTGTTGATTTTCCAGCAAGATGTACCTCAACCAACCTTTGAAGAGATTGGCTCAGCTGCAATGAGTCCATTCCAGCTGCGGCTATCAAGGAATTTTCTGTTTCTTATATCGGGGAAACACTTGCAGTAGCATTTTGGCCAAAACCAATTATGTGCACATGCTTTTCCTTTAGAAATAAATTAAAGATCATTTAGTTCTACATGCCAGCTTCTAGTGCAAGTCAGAAATCTATTGTCATTTTCATTATTTTCTGGGTACTAACTTAATGTTCCTCACAAAATTCCCGAGTAGCATGTTACCTTACTTTTGAGAAGCAATATTTGTGCACCCCTGCAGTAGTTTGTTTTCTCACTGGAGATGGAAAAAGACATGGATTCTGTATAAACTCTAAAAGCAAGTAACTTATTTCCCTTTAGGAACATTTTCAGTCTAGAATAAATAGAATTGAACATAAATGAATGAATTTATAATTTCTTATATCTACAGTAACAAGACCTAGACAAGTAGGACCTTGCATGATCTAGACTGCTTTTCTTAAGAGTGCAAGGGCTTACTTAAGTTAGAGATCAAGACAGAGCATACCTTCCCCTACGCCGGATCATTTTTGCCCTGGAGTCTTGCAAAAAAGCCCCAAACAATAAACTAACCCACCCTAATATCATTGTAGCACATCTGGTAAGACAAAAAATTCTATGTTCATTACAAAAAAAAAAAAAAAACCCAAAAAAAACCCAACCCAAAACCCCCCAAAAACATAAACAAAAACAAACAAACAAACAAAAAACAACAAACAAAACAACTTTTAATTATTTGCAATTCAGCCATGTTTCAGTAATTGCTATCACTTACATTTGATTGTTTAGGGACCTTTCTCTCACTCTTCTCTCTCTCAATCCGTGCCCCCGCCACACACCTTTTTTTTTTAATATATATATTGAGTGGTTCTTGAATTGAAATGAAGAGTTAGAGATGACAGGAGAAAGGATATGTAAATAACAAGCCCAAATATTCCTTCAGTCCCTAAGGAGCAGAAACAATCAAAGACATTGTTTCTGACTCACTCAATTAAAAATACTCTAAGCAAAGGTGCCCAGGTTGAGAAAGCAGCCTGAAATGCCTTAGAAAGTTGTAGTTACAAAGTAACAATACAGAAAATATTGCATATGGAAATGAAACCAAATATGCAAGCACATAAAGAACTGGTTCACCTTTAAAAACAGTAATTTTATTGCATGTGTCGGAAACACACTCTCCAAAATATGAATTTCAATTCTGACATGCAGTTTGGGCTAAAAGTTCAAGGAATCTAGCATCCCTGAAACATGGTAGGATATCACAGAATTGCAAGAAAATTCAGGTTATCAGAGACTCCTGATATTCATCAAGCCCAGATGCCTGCTCAAAGCAAAACTAACTTCAAAGTAGATCAGTTGCTTAAGACTTCTAGGTCAGTTTTGAAAATCTCCAGGAGCCTCTCTGGAAAACACAGCCCCCTGTATAAACACTTGCAACTGGATCATATTTTTTTCGTTTTTCTCCAGGCAGGAGTTTCCATACTACATTCAGCCTATTGCCTCTCTGTTTTGTAGGGCACCTCAGAGAATAGCCTGATTCTGTCTTTCCTATTCCCTCACTTTCTGCGATGGGTGAATATAGAGTAATTTATAAAGTCACAGGTTGAGCTTGCATGTTGACAACCTGAAGGGCTGTGTGAAAGCTACTTTTCTTTCTCATCCCCACCAAAGACAGAAGAGGATTTCTGGTGAATATTTTACACTCATATTAATTTTCCAAGAAGAAAATTTTAATCTCCCCTCCAATATGCCCTAGCATCCTCTGCTTACTCTTTCCCAATGATTCCATTTCAGTAACCACTGAAGAAGTTAGCATTTTTTTACCCCTTTCCCTTCTACTACATAGCCATAGCATATAAAATATTGCCCTTGTTTTGTCTCAAGAATTACAAGACCATAATTTTTTGAGTTCATGTGATCATGATTATTTGTACCTGAAATCATTTCAATACTGCCTCAGAGCAAAGATGCAGTTGGCATAAGTTTTCCTCACAGCACGCTGCACGATAGAGCTGGCTCTGGTGTTTCTGATTTCCCAGCCTGCTTGTTTGACTAATTAGATGTTGGGCTCTGTAGATGATTTTGAAGTTGTTTATTCCCTGTCTAATGACATTACATGTGTCACAGCAACTGTAATGTGAGGTGCTCAGCTTAGAAAATACACAGGAAACATCTGGGGTTAGACACTGCCAGTCTGCAGAGAGCCTTGGTGTTTTCTTTACCAAAATAAAACATCCTAGAAAGGGAGGGAAAGAAAGATAAATAACAACATATTAATATTCGGGCATCCATTAGATACATTGCTAACACATGCTCAATATCTCAGAGAGAGGAAACAAAGGCACTACCTCTGCTTCTGCACATCTTCCCCTATTTTGCCATGTGGGCTTGAAGCATTTTATTCAATTTTGGGTAGTATCTACTTTTTAGTTTCTAGTAGATATTTGAGTAGTCTGCAGCTAAAAGTAAAGGTATATTTGTAACAAAGAAACAATAACTTCGGGTTTTCCAGTGGATTCTAATTTACTTCACACTTTTCTCCTAAAGTAGTTTTGTATTCCAAATGATCACATCTGGCAGCTGCCCAAGTAAAAGAGCCCTGCCAGCTCAAAGACACACTGCCAGAACATTAATATTCATGCTGCATTTTGGTCTTCTCATTTGTGTACTTAACTCTCTGAGACACAGGAAGGTCCGTGGGGAACACTGTTGTGGAAGATTCAGCCAGTTATGCATAAGAATTTCATTTAAAAAAGCAGAGAAGAATACAAATTTTAGAAGTATAGGCCCCCTACTGCCCTTAGAGAGGTTTATTAAACAATAGCTACCAAGCATCAGGTGTGACTATAACCTGGAAGTTGCTGAAGCTGTTGACTATCCTAGCTTTAATTCAGGAGAAAGCTAGGATTGTAGGTTTGTGCTTCTGTTTCTGGAAGATACTTGAGAAAATGTATTCCAGTTCCTACAGACATTTGTAATAAGGAAAGTGAAATATGTTGCAGTTTCCAATTAAAAGAAACTCACAAACAAATCTCCTTTTTAACCCATCAGAATTTATGTTAGATGAACTAGGTGAATTAGTTTATAAAAGTAGATTCCAATACACATATTCTGAATGAAATTTATTGAAAAATATATTATTGATAGTGTAAGAATTTTTTTCAAATTATACTTTTTATAATATAGTAATTATGAAAAAAAAATCTATGTTTGATGCTATTAGCATTTCCAAAATTTATCCTTGTATCCTCCATACCTTTAGGAATACCTTCTGTTATGTTCTCTGTAAAAAGCAATCCATTCTGTAGTAGCTAGAGGGTGGTGAGAGGAATTTTTAATGTCTCTTATGTGAGAAACAGTGGTCCAAACCTTCAGTGTTGCTAGAACTCCAGTTAAAACTGAAGGTAGCTGCAAAAGACCCTCTAGTAGAATTGCTTAGTTATTGAGAAAGCTCATAGTTTTTCATTCTAAATAGATTGTTTTCCAACACATACATAAATGCTTTTTATAGGTAAGGTGGGTTAGTGCGTTGTTTTAGTGCCAAGAACAGCGTGGTTTAGCATGGCCACGTGTGATAGAAAAGGGAGGCTTAGTGAGGGCCCAGCTCATTGCTCACTGGTCATAGCTAGTACAGTCTTGTTCTTTTCTTTAACTAGGTGCAGATTATCAGCCAAACAATTTTCCTTTCCATCAGGTAAAAGCTTTCCAAGCTAAGGAAGAATTCATCCCTGATTCTTGCTCCTGTAGTCTATTACTTTAACTCCTTATTGTTTGTCAGGTCAACTTCCTAGTGTTTGCCTCCTTTATAATGAGAGAAAATATTTAGCTAACTTTTGCTTTACTTCTTGCTGCCATTATAAAAAGAAAAATATAAACTAGCTTGTCGTGTAGAGGGAAGTTTGGAAAAAGATTCTGATGACAACCAAGATTTACTTTAACTGAAGTATGCCTCGTGAACAAAAATTTGAGAAATAGGATGAGTCATGTCATTAAAAAGAAAAAAAAATCAAAGAACTTAAATAGATTTTGTCAAAATACAAACAGTGAGGTGTAACTAAAATGGCATTTTATGAGATTAACCTTTTTCTGACTTCAACATTTTGGAGAGATTTAGCTATCATTGACAGAGAGAATTATAAAAAGTATCAGACCTTTATTTTAGCAGAGGGCAGAAGGATAGGTCAGGGTACTGATAGCTTCTAGGAGAAGGTAACACAATCCCTCTGAGCCTGAATGTCTTTTATGTCCAAAAAGTACAAATCAGGGATTTTTATGACAGTTCAATCTTTTTCAATCTTCATGAAGAATGCACAGCAAATAACCCTTAACTTTTGGAGCTTCTGCATCATAGAAGATCAAGTATTCTCTAGAATGAATAAACCTCTGCTAATGTTTTAGATTTTCATCTAAAAATGCAGTGGATGAGTAGCCCATAAGGCATACACAAGAGCACAGCATTTGCCCAATATTGCTGTGACAAATTCAGCTTGTGTTACAAAATGAAGATTTAAAGAATCCATTTAAAAACCCCCAACTAGTTTGAAAAAGCAACTTAGTAATTTCAGACTATTTGCAAAGACAATTTTTATTCAATGCTAAACATGTAAATGGTAAATATTTTGCACTGCTATTTTAGTCAGTCACCAAAGAACACTTTTCCATCTCACTTTTGGGGAGTAGCCCTAACACTAGATTAGAATTTTTTTATTTTTTTTTTAATCAAGGAAATGTATTGTGTCCTTTCTTAGTAGCACAACTTTTTACATCTACTGATAGAATAGAGACAGAAAAATCTAAGAAAGGCTAATGCTGAAGACTCTTTTTCTGTATGTACATACTCATATGTGTGAAATTAGCTAAGAAGCACAGGAATGACTTGATTCTTCTCATACACATATGACTATGAAATTATTTACATACTTTCAGATATTAATGACATTCTCTCATTTGCTTATACTGAAATATTTTTCCAGAAGAAATCTGACACTTGTTTTCCTGTACTAGGTTGCATTTATTAAATAAATATTTTCTCTTTGGCTATATAAAACTGAACACACTCCAGGTAAGCAGTATTCTTCTGCTGCTATAGCACTGTGTGGGAGTACATGGAAGGGTTAATCATTAAATAATTATGCAATGAGCAAAGTTATTTATTTATTCATCCAGTTGGTGGCAAATGAGAAAATTATAGTATAGAAACCATATTTTAAAATATAATGCTTTTTCTAGTCCAGCTCCAAGCTCTGTGTACCTGTATTATTTTTTTTAAAATCCCTATTGGGTAGCCCTATTTATGCATTATAATTTGGTGTCTCCACTGATCAAAGCTGAGAGTTGCCATTTCTTTTTTTCTTAATAAGCTCAGGCAGAAAGCTGTGTGAGTGAAATTCTGGGCTGCAGCTGCCTGATTTTCAGTTGTGAAGGAAGAAGGACCTTTACTTCTTTCTAAAAATGGCATTATTTTCCATTTTCTCTTTAAAATGTATGCAACCAGAAGAAGAAAATCACAGTGATAAAATTTAATATGAATGTGATGTAACTAACAGTGCTGCATCATAACTCCATTTCAAAGCCAGTACAGGCACCAGATGCACCAGAGTTGGGGGCAGGTTATATTTGCAAAAACTGAATTAACCAAAGTATAACTTTTTCAAAACATGTCATTAACTTCACTCAGTTCTGGTATATCATTACATAGTAGGCTACCACCCATCCCATTGCCAAAATGTCCTGTTTTCCGAAACAGTGGAAATCATTGCAGTAGAAAATACATTGAACCACCTTTAAAAATGGCCAACGTCTCTTTGGAGAAATTTATTAATTCTTACTGCTCCATATTGTACAGCAAAATGTGTGTCCTTTGGACTCAGTAAATTAGATAAGACATTTGTGCAAGAAGCAATATGGTTGTAACAGTAAAAAGTCAGAGATAAATACAAAGGCAGAGTTCTCTGTAAAATTAAAATATTTTTAAAGTTTAGAATTATATGAATTCATAGAGTGTGGTATTTCTTAGGATTAGGAGTAAATCAGAATTGTTATTTAACAAATGTCTTACAAATTTAAAAAATTGAGTTGTTTTTGTGGATTTGGCTACATTCTTCATTCTTTCATCAAAATAACCTAAACAAAAAAATTGTAATACTTAAAATTACTCTTGTCTTATAAATCAAAATCTAAAAATTCTTTCTCTTAACTGTTCTTGAAAATATTTGCATGACAAGTGAAAAGTGGGGTCTTTTTTTTTAAAAGTATTTTCAGGTTTCTTGGGAAAAGGCAGTTTCAGCTAGGCTTGTTATTTCTGCAGCTCAAATGCTTACAACTTAAATATTTGTAAAGAGTGAGAAAAATAACTCCATTTTCTATGGCTGATTCTGAAACCTTTGTTCCCTTTCTTTGAATAGGCGTAGGCAAACATGTAATTTGTCCTGTCTTTTGTCTAACTGCAAACAATAGATTAAGTTCAGCTGAACATGCAAGGGAAAAGACAAAAGCAAACATTGTCAAACACTTTCCATTAGCTGGATTTTTTTTCCCTGAAAAGGCCAGACTGTGGTGAAGCTTTTCTTCTCTTTGTTTTAATAATCATATCCAGTGGGTATGGCTCTCAAGGAAATTGAAAGGTCAAGATGTACACACTTATGGTTGGGATGGTTGCATAGGCTTGTACATCTTCTGCAAGAAGCTTTTGGATTCAAAAATTTAAGGCATAATCCAGATGGCTTTGGAAGTATTATTTCTTCCCAATATATAATCTAAAACTACCAGCCTGTTTCAGTTTAAAGCCATTGCCCCTTGTCCTATCACTACACATCCTTGTAAAAAGTCCCTCGCCTGCTCTCTTGTAGAACCCCTGGAGCCTTCTCTTCTCCAAGCTGAGAGGCCAAGCAGGGAATGCTGGAACCCACAATACTATGTTAGCTAGTGTGGATAAAACCCTTGCACTGTAATTCTTAAGTACGAAGAAAATTATAGAAAATTGTACAGCAGAATAAATTTTATACGACAGAATCACACCCTGCATCATCCCTTGTTATGTAACTTCTGCTTGTAAAAC
>VRYO01002772.1:56728542-56758334 GCA_009812075.1 Sialia sialis | reverse complement strand
AAGTGACTTTTTAAGGGCTTATTTTACTTCTCATTATCCTGCTATGGTTTTATTAGTAATAAATTTGCTTTGTGTCTCTAAGCTGAGACTGTTTTGCCTTTGATGGTATTTGATGAGTGATCCCTCCTGGTCCTTAGCTCATGAACCTTTGTTAAATTTTCTCTACTCTGTTCAGCTGCAGAAGGGAGTGAGTGAGTGAGTGGCTTTAGTGGGTGTCTGGCATCTGGCTTAGGTCAATCCATTACGGTGGTGGAGTTCTATCTCTTTGTCACAGTCCTGCTTATTTGTGAACACTGAAATTTCTTGAAAAACTCTGAACAAGGATACAATTTTATGATGTGCCACAAAATGAGTTTCAATTGTGAAACTCATTTGGGAAGATAGGTAGCTTGGAAACTAAAGCATTAAACAAATCTTATATTGCATGAATGAAATTTCTCAGGGCTGCCTTAGCAACCACCAAGCAACTATCAGATGATCTGGTATCAAGGATAACTGGCAACATGGAACAGCTTGATAGCAGCTGAGATCTGACGGTTTGTTATGTGTAGAATGTGATTACTTATTCAAATTAGAAAGCGTTGGTATGTGCTTGTTTAACATAGAAATGACACAATGCTATCCTAGAAATCATTTCATTTCATAGCAGCCTCACCAAATAGACCCATTGCATCAACTTTTGGCCCTACAAGGAAATGAAATCCTACAGGAAATGACAGTGTGAGTTCTATAAAGCATTTCTGTGTCCAAGTATGTATGGTGAGTGTTGTGATTTTTTTTTGTTTCCCTCAACTTCAAAGGCAAGAAGTTCCTATAACTGTTTTTCTGCAGGACTCTGTCAGAGCATGTCAGATGTTGCTAGAGCCAAGCTTTGTCTCATATAAACTTGTCACACATACCCAACTGCTTTGACTGTTGCCATTTCTACAAGGTGAGTATGGAAAACTAAATGACCTGCAAAAATTCCTCCTCATGACTGCACCTGTCAGTGGTGATTCTGGTAAAGGAGACCATCCACACCTCACAGCTATTTCTTTCATCCTTATCATCACAGCCTCTTTCTTATCCTGGATCTTGTGATTCTATCCTGGGTTTTTGTGTTTGGGGTCTGTTATTGTATAAATGGGATTATCTGTTCTAAAGCTGGACCATGTATACATCAGCATAGGAAGAAGCTGGAAGGTGTCCCAAGCAGAAATTCTACCACTTGTGACATTCTCTTCCATCCTGTCATTTCTCTCTTCCTTGGTGGAAATATTTCTCTCTGTGGCAGCAAAGTTAACAGGAAAAGGCTGACAAGAAATGAGCAGGGACAGCTGGTTACAGCACAGTCTGACGTGTTCTCCTTGTATATAGTGGTAGCTGATCCACTGAAACATGGATTTCAAGAAATAGTCGATCTAAAGCATGGGAATCACCTATTCAGAACTGCTAGAGCTAAGTTGGTATGAGCTTTCTAGCAGTGACAGGACAACCTCAGCTGCAGGCTACAGTTCATCACTAACCTTCCCATTTCTGTCGCTTACTTGAAATAATAACATATTCTTCTCTGCCAATTGGAAAAAATTATATTTTACTTGTACAGGGATGTCAGATTAAGCTGCTTTGAGTTACCAAATAAGGATCTGATCAGAATAAACAGATAGCATACAGAACTGAAGTTAAAACATCCCTACTAATCCACATGCCTGTTCCTATGTGTGTTGTTTATTTTATTCACTTTATGCATGATTTTAAAAAGAAAAACCTCCATTCAAAGTAAGTAATTTTCCCAATGGACATTACATCAAATTTTCTGGCTTTAATTCAGTCTGTTAATTATATTGCTTTGTCCATAATTGTTATGCTAACCATGGGAAAACCAATATTTGAAAGTGTATTAAAATATCTTAATGCATTTTTTTACAATTTAGATTTAAAGACATTTTTACCATTAATGTGATTCACTAGTGAGTTGATGACTTGCTTGTGCTTCCCTTTCAAGCATTTTCTGTGGACCATTATTGGCTGTGATTTCTATCATAACTGGCAGTGTAATGACAGCATCAGTAAGTTGACTAGCACATTTTAAAATCCATCATGCTTAAAAGCAAAAGAAAGCAAAGCAAAAGAAAGCAAAACACAACAGAAAAGATGCAAAAAAGCTCAGCAGTATGGTGCTCACTATAACTAGTACTCTCAGTCACTGACAGGTTTGTATAAACTCGACACATTCTCATGACTTTTGTTTATTAAACTAGAAAGATTAAATTTATTTTAATATTTCCATAAATGCAGTGAGTAGAGTCTATACATAAGGTCATCAACAAGACACTAAACTTTCTGAACCCTCTGTGAGATACTAGTTTTTGTGTTGTAATCTGCTTTGGGGAAAGAGTGCTAGGTCTCTCAGCAGCTCTTATCAATATAAAGATACTGCTCTAATTTAGACATTACTGTACTAAAAGAAAGTTAATTTGGGTTGTTTGGTTGTTATAGTAAGTTTCTCCTGTTAAAATAAAATTAAAACCCTCCCAGAGTTTTGGGAATTGAAAATTATCTAGCTGTTAAAAATAGGAGTGGCAACAAACATTCCTTCACCTTTACTGGTATCCTTAGTATAGTCCTCCCAATTAATTACTGGAATGGTTGGGTAGCCCCGTGCCCCTGTTGCTGCATGTCTGAGATCACTGTGATTTGCTAGAAGATGCTTCACTGACCTGAACTGAAGAATTCCTGAGGGAATGATTCACACAGAGCCCTTACCTCTCACTAAAGAATGTTCCAAATGCAGCAGAAAGAGATGAATCCATGGAGCAGAAGAGCTGATTAACCACTGTAAGGAGGATGCAGTAAGAGCGCAAAACACAGGGAAGGCTGAAGGATGAGAGTGGTGAGGGCATACTGTGGCTTTATGTCTGAAGCTGCAGAGCAGCACAGCAAATCTGATGATATTCAGCTGTCAAGAGGCAGCGGCAGCAGCAGATTTTTGGCTCGATAGATCAAATGGAGTATTCACTTATCTGAGGTTGCCTGGTCAGGTCCAAGCACGTGTGCAGTGTAAGGAAGTAGATGTATATATATAAAGCAGGAAACACGAATTGAAAAATAATATTTCTGGGATTGGTATTTAAAGACCCGTTAATCCAATTTAAATATGCAATTAAAATCTTCTGTGTATTCAATTTATCTTCTAACTTTTTTTTCTTTTTTTTAAATAAAATGGATTCTTTTTTAAAGTGTGTAATTATAAGAGCTTTTTACAAACATTTTATTTAATGGAAAATATTTATATCCAGAGGTGGCTGGAAGTTTTAATTGATTTTTCACACTTCAGTGCAGTCAGTTTTTGCAAATACTTCTTGTGTGTTCTCAGTAGTGTCCTAAACCCAGATTTAATTTTGATGTGGCAAGGGAGCTAGTGTGCCTAGAATTCCAACATATTGTTTAAAATATTTTTCAAGTTTAATGTCAAATAAATTATTTGTTTTGTGGGTGTTGAGCTTCAGTTTATATGGTCCAAGCATCTTCTGAATTTTAGGCTGTCTAAACAGCATGAATGGTGAGATAGAATCTGCATTCCTGGCCTGAGTTGTACTACCTTACTTTTCAAGTCATCTCAATGAAGGAGGAAGACTACTTAAAGAATAGGTTTTTTGATCCTGAGACATCAAACTCCGTTTTGTTTTGAGCAGGGAATTCTTGCTGAAATTACTTTTGATGTTTTATACATATAGCCAATATGTGTATGGGGATTTACAGGACAGCTTACTCTATAGTACAGAAGGAAAGCCTGATATACTATCTAGCTAATGGTTCATACATAGTAGATAATTTCAAAGGTGGTTCATATTTTCGACTTTCATCTTAACAGTTGACTATGTACTCAACTAAAATTTCCTGGGTTTAACCATTAAAGATTATGAAAAATAGGATACATGAAAATAATATCTCTGCAGGTTTTCCAACTGACAGTGCAAATTAATAATGTAATTGCTGCACTATTAATATTTAAGTATATTTATACGCTTCCTTTCTACTGTTTTACAGGTTTCATTACAATCAATATCACTTGCTCAAAGATGAAATCTGTGCTAGCTCTGATAACATACATTGGCTGTGTTAAAGGATACAAGTCAATATAACAGAAGGGTTTGTTTTTCTCTCAGGGCAATACTGTACCAGAGGAGAAAAATTTGCTCTTTAGACTGTGGCAAAAACATATGTTTTTTTCTTATCTCTGCCTATCCCACTCTAGCAGCAAATTCAAGCAGAAGATCAAAATCGTGATTGGCTTCATGTCTGCTGAGCAAGTTTGAGTAGAATGGTTTTAAAACTAAGAACAAACTCAGAGAAAATACAAGGTGTGACGGTGATTGGGAAAATATTCCTTCACAGTTACATGCATGGCAGCTCAGTAACCTTTCATACACACAGGAAGCAGCAGTTTATCATCAAAACCAGAGAGGCAAGGGGGAGACCAGCTTTTGCTGCCTGAGGACATCTTCCTGTAGAAGAAGTTTAATTAAAATATGTCCTCCACTGCATTTTATCTTGTAAAAGGCCAGCCTGTATTTTAGTTAATACCCCTGTAATTTCTTTGCCAAGTATTTTTAATTTGACAACAGCCTTGTGAAGTAAGGGGTCCTAAAGTCAAATATATGTTGCCACTCTGGGCATCTGTGAGTGCCCTCAACAGCAGCAGCTGGAAGGAGAGGAGAGCAATGAGATTTACACAGATTATCTCTAGATCTGACACAAATGATCTAAATATTGAATACATGTTTTTTATAGGCTCATTTTCAAGACATGTTTTAATGTCTATAAAGAAAATGCTTTGTTCACCCTAAAAGGTATTTTATGTTGCCCAGTTCTTATTTTGGAGACAAAATTGTTTTTATCTATGTATTTGTAGCAATGTTGAATTTAATGTTAACACAAATTATATATTTACAGAATTCTATTTCTCTTTATTGCAGTTAACACATATGTCAAATTCCACATGACAGTTAGCATTCCAAAGCTAGGGAGTTTCTTGTGCTCTTGCCTTTTTTGCCAGATCAGCTTACATTTTTTGAAATGAATGAAACTTTGAGATTATGCAATTGAGTTCAGAGGCCGAGGTTATATATCTCCTTTGCACTTGGTCAACTCTCAGGTTGCAAAGGAAGGAGACACTGATAGAAATACAAACAGCTGAGTAATGTCCTTAACATGAAGCACCTGTAATTAGGAATAAAATAATTGGAACGAAATAATTCTAGCGCTATAAACCAAAAAACCCAAAATTTGTCAATGAGGAAAGAAGCTCTTAGAAAGCACAAGAACTCAGACTGTTAATATGGGTCCATGGCATGACTAGGGAAAAAAAGCTGACTTTAGCAAAGGTATGACTTATCTTCTCTGGGTTTCTGCCTCTGTTTGTCTACCTCACAGCATTCTTTATTTCTTTGGAAATCCATGGAGGGGAGCAGAGGCTCAATTAAAGATTGTCATTATTCTCAAAGTTAGTAAGCATGATATACTTCAGGTGCTGCAAAATTGTTTATTTCACTGCCTTTTACTATTTCCATTAATTTCTCAACATTTCATGTTGTCTAGTAAACTGTCAGAGCAGTTAATTATATTTAGGTAACTGAAGAAATAACGTTAATAAGCAATCTAGTTTCAGAGTTTAATTTTCCAGAAAAAATAATTACAGTATTTTCATGCCTATAAGGCAAACCCTTTTGACTAAAATTTTGATTGAAACCTAGACGTGCGCCTTATAGCCTGGTGCACCTTATATATGGACATAGTTCGGAAATTTGCCAACAACTCGGAAGTGTGAGCCATGAGAGCCGTGGCGAGAGCTGGAAGCCATGGGGAGAGCCGGCAGCGGATCCTCGCTGCAAAAAAAAAAAGGTGCACCTTATAGTCCGGTGCACCTCATATATGGACAAAGTTCCGAAATTCGCTGACAAACAGGAAGCACGCTTTATAGTCCGGTGCACCTTATAATCGTGAAATTACTGTATCTTTTTTATTTGTTCTCTATCTGTAACTTTTGAATTCTTTAATTTACCAAGCAAAATTTATTTTTAAGATGAGGATAAGGAATAAAAAATTTAATCTGAAAATAGATGACTAAAAAATCAATGTGGAATTCTTAAAGTAGAGTGAGAAATTTTTGAAAGGTAAGGCTGCAAAGAAAGAGCAAGAGATTTGTTAAATATAAAAATACTCTTATTTTTTCAGACTCCTGTGTCATATAACATTGCTTAATAATTCAGTTCAAATATTCCAAGTATTTACGATTGCCTAAAAATCTGATATCAGTAAATGCTCATCAGAAGGGTGCACGGAATTCGTAATTAGATGTAGGTAGTGGCAACCATAAAATCAAACTCAATA
Organism: Sialia sialis; assembly: GCA_009812075.1. Lineage (NCBI taxonomy): Eukaryota > Metazoa > Chordata > Aves > Passeriformes > Turdidae > Sialia > Sialia sialis. Next base: position 56,751,962 of record VRYO01002772.1, on the reverse strand, counting down.
ATATCTTAAGGATTTGATAAGAAAAGAAGCACACAATTTACCATATGAACTGGCTAACACAGTAATACTTAGGTATTTAAATTATTTAATTTGGGTATAGTTTATTTTGATAATTCAATTGAACGGCAACTGTAAGATAATGAATTGTCTTTCAATTCTTCCCTCCTTGGGAGAAGTCTCACTGTTCAGAGAACTACAAGAAAAGCAGCTGTCATCTAGACTAAGAAGCAATTGACCCTAAATGGATTCTTCAGATGATCTCTTTTAGGCAAGCCCATTAAACACATGCTTTAAATACCTCCTGACAGAAGCAGAAAAATGTTCTATAATAAAATGTTTCTCTTGAATGTAAAGATATAATGAAATTTGGTCCTCAGAACATATTGAATGAAATGTGTGTACTAAGTCTTTAGTGAGAGTGTCTTACTTGTTAACATGAGTTATTAGAAAGGTTTTGTGTTATTCTTAAAATCAGAAACCTGATAAGTATGTGATACGCAGGCAAAGAAAAGCATATTTCATTAAAAAATTGTGTGTGTACTTGCCCACATTTGAGCAAACTTGCTAAACTAATTTAAACAGGTATAAATCTACATGCAAATAGTAGCATAATGAATAGCAACCATATTGCCCAAGAAAATATCACATTGTGATGGTATTATAGTACTAGTTATGTTGTAATTTCTAAAAACTATTTTAAAGAGAGGGATATTAGAGTGCTACCAGATAAAACAGGAGGCAACACTGTGCCACAACCATTGCAAGGACGCAGGGCAGAAGATTGAATGAAACACAAGACTGAATGAAATGACAATGAACTGTATTTCCCTTTAAAGACAATTTCTTATGCCATGTGTGAATGACTCTCTCTGTGATCACATTTAGTCAAATTAATGTAAAGCTATTAATATAGGTCAGCTATATTTTGACTTCTGAACCAAGCACAGGGGAAGACCATCATGCCAGTGTGAACATTCTCACTGGCTGCTGATCTCAATGCTTTAGCTAGTTCATTATCATGCTTCTGACTCCTTGGCAATCAAATTGAGATATAATGACTATGATTCTAAAAAGACTAAGACAGTGTATATTAGAACCAGATTTTTCAGCACAGATGTTACACAGCAGTAGCTGGACTAAAAACAATTACTTTTCTTGCAAATTCAGACACTACAACCCATTTTCCTATGAGCATGATGTTCAGAATGAGGATTGGTTTTCACAGAAGATGGAAATATTTAAAGGCAATAAGATTAATATTGCTTGTTTAAAAATCTTTGCATCACATGCAGGACAAAATTAATACATATTTGATAGAGATTCCTTCTTTGAGTAATTTTACTTGTCATCCAAATGAGTAAATTCATAGAATCGTAGAATGGTTTGGCTGGATTTGGTTTGGAAAGGACCTTATGGATCATCTAGTACTGACCCCCTGCATAGGCCAGGAACTTCCAGTAGACTAGGTTGCTCAGAGTCTCATCCAACCTGATTAAACACTTACAGGGATAGGGAATCTACATCTTCTCTGGACAACCTTTCAGTGCCTCGCCACCCTTACAATAAAGAATTTCTTCTTCATATCTAATCTAAATCTACCATCTTTCAGTTTAAAGATTTCACCCTTGTCCTCTGATCACTGTCATGGCTCTCCTCTGAACTCACTCCAATAGTTCCATGTCCTGCTTGTGTTTGTATGCCCCAGAACTGAGCACAGTACCCCTGGTGGGATCAGTCCAACAAATCCATATCTCTTCAGTAAACAGACTGTTAATGTTGTGTTAGATATTGTCAAATGCCTTGCACAAGTCCGGGGAAATTATGTCAGTTGTTGTCTTATCCACCAAAGTTCTAAGCCAGTCGCAGAAGACCACCAAAATTTTCAGGCATAATGTCTTAGTTTGCAATATAGGATGCGACCAAAAGTATCTATTCTATGACCATCTGTTGTGACCAGGTGGGACAGTGAGCCTTATTTTCATGGGAGATATTCTGCTAATGGGCCATCCATTGAAACCAGGTGGGGCGTTGTTCTTTATCTTTTCACAACCCATCCTTCCTCCAAAGAGTTATCTTCTGCTAATGGCCCATTGAGTTCCACTGTGTGACTGATAAAACTACTTCATCCCATTGGGAGATGCTCCAGCCAGGGATAAGAGCCAAGCCTCTCCTACCAAGATAAAAACTGAGATTTTGGGACACCAAGTAGCCCTTTCTTCCCCCTGGACTCCAGAGGAAAACCGAACTTTTCCACATCATCACTGGACCTTCGGAGGGAAACTGCACCCTTCTACAGGACTGCTGCTTCAACTGAACCACATCTGTCACTGCAGGAGGACTGCAGCCACCATTTAATGGGACTGCTACCAACACCTAACTGACAAGGTGTCAGGTTGTATTCTGACTTTTTCAGTGTTTGGGTTTTGTTCTTTGTAATACTGTATTCCTATTTCAATTTTTTTAGTAAAGAACTGTTATTCCTAATTCCCTTATCTTTGCCTGAGAGGCCCTTGATTTAAAAGTTATAATGATTTGGAGGGAGGGGGTTTACATTCTCCATTTCAGAGAGGCTCCTGCCTTTCTTAGCAGACACCTGCCCTCCAAACAGAACACATGATTTACCCTTAGTGAAGCCATTTTGTCTGTGTCCAACCATCTCTTTATTTTCATGTGCCTTAATAAAATTTCCAGGAGCATCTGGCCCACAATCTGTCTGGGAACAGAGTTAAGAATGACTGGCTTGCAGTTCCTCCGCAAATGGGGAATTTCCCATTTTTCATCAGTATGAACTTCACTGGACAATCATGAATTCTCAAATATTCTGAAATATTCTCTAGTGGCTTATGCCTTATCTGCAAGTTTCCCTGGGACCTGAGGATGCATCTTGAACCCGACCTTATCCTACAGTGACCAGTACTTCATTCTCCTGTCCCTGAACTCTTGCATGGTGTGTCTTGGAGCCCTTGCCCGTGAAGATTGAGGAAAAAGTTCATTAAGCACCTCAGCCATCTCCATGCCCTGAACTAAGTCTTTGGTTCAAAGACTAAAATAGGATAAAAATATGAGGTTTTTGAAAATGAGTTTCAGATACATGAGGAGGTTGAAAACTGGGTGACATATCCAAAAAACATTTTGTTAAGACATTCAAATGTAGCAGTTCAACAAGTGGACTATTTATTAGTGTGAAGTTTCATGAGTACTTAGTGATTTCAGTTGGATTAAATGTAAATAAATAGCACATTTAAAGCATGCTGTAACAGATTAAGAGTGTACATTAGATCTGTGCTTCAGGTTTAAAAAACCCTACTGACAGTCATTCTAATTGTGAATGGGTAGATGGACAGGAAATCACCCTCCTGATTTCCTTCAGCTTTAGAGAATTGTCTTTCCAGCATTAGATTTGTTTTGGGATTGAGTTAGAGCTTTAAAGGCAGAATGAACAGTGAATTTCTGAGAGGATAAGTATTCAGTGTCTCATTCGTTTGCCTCAGGTCATGGGGACAGTCAGAAAAAAGGAGATGTGGAAAACAACTTTGGAATCACCTCAATTATGTCAGTGCTGTGCCTTCTTCAGTTTGTCACGAGAGGTGTGGAGGTCCTAATAGATTTCTGAGACATGTCATGACAGATCCAATTAGCTCTTGTAAAAGGCTGGAAAGGGGTTTCTTACCAATAAACATCTGCCTTGTAGCAGGCAGTATCCCAGTTCTGCCATGAAAGGTTGTGATTGTCTCAAGGTTATAGTTAACAACTTGCATCCCGTGATGTCATGTAATATCATCGATGGATAGATGGGACACTTTTAGGTTGGCACCTACAAACTGGTTACGTAACACCAGTGGTTCAAGTGGTCCAAGCACAAGTATTAGCTGCTATTTTACCGAGCCTTTTCTCCTGAGAGAATGCATCTTGCTCTCTAGGAAGTACACCTTATGTGCAGCCCTGAAATAATTGTTATGAATGACCTATAAATTTTCTCTGGAGCCTATCTTTAAGACTGTACTTGATCTAGAGGCAGTCTTAATCCATATCTTATGTTTTGGGGATTAGTTCAAGGTCCAAGTGTCCAAATGCTGTAAGAACCAGGTTTCAAAGCTGGACTCTTTGGAAAATTTAGTTTCAATTTAATTGCACTCTCACAGAAGCAGGAGGGAGCATATGAATAGTCCTGTAAAATTTTGCACACAGTTAGGTACTGAGAGACCAAAATGTCATTAATCAAATAGTGGCTGTTGGAGTTTTTGTTGTATGAAAATACAGTGCATGTAAAAATCTTAAGTCAGAAGAAAATTTTGTAGAATTGTTTCAATTTCATTCTTCCTCTTCATTTATTTATATTGGCTTTCAACATCTGCTAGAAAAATTTGTACAAAGTAGTTATGTATCTAACAATCAATGAAATGGCCACATTTGGACAAATGGTCTAATTTAATGCCACATTGCCATTGTGTTATTCTTTCTATTAATCATTTCCAATGCACTGCAAAGCAAATTGACCTCTAAAAACTAGGGAATCACTTTTAATATATTCTATTATCTGTGCTTTGAATATGCCTCTTTCAAATCAAGAAGGAAGACTCAGGAAGAAGGAAGTACTTATTACAGTGAAATTCTGATCTGGGTTAAGTAACATTCTAGCAATGATTCCAACAGCTGAATGCCAGAATGATGAGCTTTTATCATATAGAAAAGCTTCTTAATTATGTATTCCATAATGCTCTAAAATTAGTTGGATGGCCTCTTTTCTGACTATGTACCATTTTTCAAAACATGTTCTCTAGTATAATTTTCGGTGTCATAGTGATCACGGCTACCTTTTTACACAGAATTAGTGTAATAACAGCAGTTGCTGCCAGAACATTTTCTCACAACCGAAATCCCAGCTTTACTTTTACTTTTGGTGCAGTAGAGAACAGTGATACTTGGGAGAAGTATAGAGAAATGCTGATTGTTGATAACAGTTGTGTGTGCAATGATTTTATGCTCTCTAATGTGCGAAATTCTTTCTTTAGCATAGCTGGCATATGGAAAAGATACAGTTATACTCCTTCACCCACTCCTGTTAAATATATTGCTTTAATCTATCTAGCCTATCTACTTCAATAGAAGCATGCCAAATTGAAAGGAGGTAATTTTCAGAGGGAGGGAACTGATTTTGTACTCAGTGGAGAGAGAATAAGGAGTGGTGTTTTAACACTGCATCTCATCCAAAATGTCAGCAAAACCTTGCCAGAGATGAGAAATGTTGTGGCACCACCATCATGATAGGCAGTTTGAAGAAGTATATTTAAGGTATTTCTGATCCTGTAGTTCTTATCCTGAAGTTCTGTGTCTCTGAATATAGATACATAGGAGAAGTTCCAAACTAACCTTTTTTGAATCAAGTCCAGCCCTTCATTTTTGTGGTCAAGATTCCGAAGTGTCACTTCTATAGGGCAGTGCACATGCAAAATAGTTCTCTGAAGATATTAGGCTCTATGTTTCTCTAATATTTTTAATTTCTGTGTCTATTTGTCCATTTTCTTGCAATGTATAGAGCCGTCTGCTAGTGCCTGGTCTCTTTGGGAATATTTACTGTGGTTTTGTTATGTCTTTTGTTTGCCTTTTTATCCAGAGATTGCCGAGCATGTGTAGTTGTTTGCTGCATAGTGTGCCTCACCTGAATAGATAACTTTTTTTCTTTCCCCAGGAAACTAAAGGTCATATAAGTTAATAACACATGCTATAACATATATCCATATAGTCCATAATAAATGGTTTTTTTGAGGCTTTACCTCTGCACGAACAGGGGAAGTACTTTTGCTTCATTTCTATGATCACCAGGGATTCCCTGGCTGCCTGATTACCCCAGAGCCTTTGATTTGATTAGAGCTGTGCCTTTGCTCCCTGAAAGCATCCTTAATGAAAAGAATATTTTGGGAGCTATGAAGGAACTCCTCAAGAAAAGAGGCGGCATGGGGAGGGAAGAAACAACGAGGAGACAGTCTTGCCAAGATACTAAGAAGGAATGAAATAGTCCTGTTAGGAGAGGAGAGAAATATGATTATGCAGCACCAGAACTGCAGTAGACTCTGCAGAACAGAGAATAATAAAAGCAACACAAGAAGACAGAATTTTCCCTTTGAAGTCTTAGATGGGTGACTTCCTGTATGCCATGCAGATTTTTATTTTCTTTCACAGGTGAATTATAAATGTCAGTGCCTTTGAAAAGGCTTTTGAAGGAAGTGGCATGAATCCTACTTTTATTTTTATTTATTAGAATGGAATGTGCACTAATTTAGCCAGTGTAATTTTTTCAATTAAATTAAATTTAAGGTAAACAATCAAAATATGTAATAGATCCTTTACAAGTCTATAATGCTGGTTTAAATGGCAAAATTTTGAAATAATTTAGTAAAAATTAATACCACAGTTTTAATGGATTTGCTTGTCGGACAGGTCGACTATCTGCACTAGTTAATACTTTCAGAGTAGCTCTAGGTCTTAAGTATGAATTCCTTGGCTCATCTATATTTTGTTAAATTTGCAAAGCAATACCTTTTGTTAATCATCAGATCATCATCAAAAGTAAGGTGATGGTTTGTAATAGCCACTTTTAGAACAATACAAAGTCCCTCATTTATTCAATCAGTATAACAATTTTGAAAGAACTCATAATAAGTGTTTTTCCTAAAAAACCTTGAAACAACCAGACATTCAGGGTGATACTTCTGAAATAAAACCAGTATTAAAGAAAAGAACTGCTGTAGCACATTGGGATGAAGGCTTTGCTGTAGGCACATGCACATTCACAATTAATTAGTATTATAGGCTTGATATTTTGAGTTCCATTATCTTTCCCTGAAAACTAAAAAAGAAATACATTTAGAGAGGATGTCTACCTGGAAACAAATAACTGAATGGTAATATAATAACCTGGCTAAATGATATTACACATAAGCTCCAGGACAGATGGTGGTTTGTTGTCTAAATCTTGAATAAAGACTGGGGCATGAATACTCCTCTGGCAGGAGCTGAAGTGAGATATTTTGCACCATGGGGATGCAAAAAATCTGTCATAATACAGAGGAATGCACATCCTGTCACTCTCTCACTGCAGATGTCCTCTTTCTTTTGCAATGTGGTCAAACACTTGCCTCTGGAGATTTTTCATCAACACACCTTTTTCAAAGAGACAGTAATACCAACATGGCTCAGAAAAGAGCAAGTTGAACTTCTCTACCATTGCTTGGAAGTTGAGACAAAAGGATAAGAGGGGACCAACAGCATTTTTGCCCACATTTCCCTACAGAATTAATTCCTTCTAACTCTCTCACTAAAACTATGTTATTTACTGAAGCTCTGAAAAATAGACACTTTCCACGGGAGTTTTAGTCACAGTTTGCATACATATTAAATCACTTTTAATTTCATATGTGAAGCAATAAAACAAATGTAATGAGCTGATTTCTTAATGTAAGGCTGTGTTTATACCAAATTTATAGCTTGGACCAATTCGGAGTATTCAGAAAATGGTCACAACCTGGTTTTGTAGCAGAAGCATGTTTTCTTCTTACTTATATAATCTGAAAAAGATTTAGCCAATTTTGTTTAAGCATTATTTAAAGACTTTCTGTGTATGTCTTAATATGAAAATTCCAAGTATCTGTTCTCTCCTTAAAATATATGGGGGTTTTATTATTTTTTTTTTATCTATAAGAAGTTAAACAATACTGAAAGTATCTCTATGATATTATAGTGTTTTAGTTCATGAAAGTCTGGAATTTGAGATTATGTGACTGTGCTAAGAATATGAAGACAGAAAACACCAATACTTTTGTACTTACCTCTGTGATGAACAAGATTGGCTAGTATTTTGAACTTCCAAGGTATCTCCTTATTCCAAAAAAGACAGGAAAAAATTCCTATTTCTCCCCTAAATGAGGAAAAAGCCCTACATAGATTGCAGAGAAGATATACGAGAGAAGAATGTTCTTACTAACATCACAGTTGTTCATCACAAGCACTCAGGAAAAACCACAACCAAGAATGTCTGTAGCACATCCATTTTTGTTATCTATAGCTGGTAGCTTATCTGAACTTTACTCTTATCACTATATATTAGGAGTGAAATTTTCAATGCCTAGAAAGAGCCTTGGCTTTGCCACAAAACCTACTATATGCATTTATATATTTTTAAATACCATTATTGTCATTTCCTTTTGAAACACTTAGGAGAAAAACCATACATGGTTACCAACGTGAGGCAAGTAGACATATTTCAGATGCTTTCAATAAAAATTTCAGCATCGGCCATGTAGACAATGGTCAGATGTGTTTTTGTGACTCCGTGGCTCAGAGCTTCTGCTATGACTTTTTCATTAAGCTGAAGTGATAAATCATCACAGGAGACAACTCCTCACACCTGAACACCCTTATTCCTCATATTTTCTCCAATTTCCCTAAATTTAGTATTTTACTCCTGAAGAACTCCCAATTAAATTAACAGATAATGCTCTGTTAAAGTCCTGCAGACTGCTCACATAAGAAAGGACTATCTAGTTCAGTTAAGAAAGATGGTGGTAGATCAATTTACTTTATGATTTAGAGTGTAGCCCAAAGGGAATCCTTCCAAAGCAGTCAGTCTCATCCTCCCCCACCTCTTCCTCTCACTCTCCCCAGCTCACACATAGCTATAACACCAGAGTTCTGAAAAAGGTGCTCAAAATAGCAGAAAAGTAAGCTTCTTAACTGAATTTGTCTAACCATACTAGACACCATAGAAATGACAAAAATTTTCAAACACGTGTGTAAACGTATATAAATAGGGGTTCATATCTAAATACATACATATCTACATATTTAATGAGCATATTTTAGCTATATATTTTTGGTCTGCTTTTCTTTGAAGTTTAAATTAATTCTTTACAAATACTTTGTAAATTATTATTTTTTATTATTTTATAGCATATTATCTTGGATATACTTTCACAAAGTGAATTGGTGATGAGTATCAAACACAAAGAAAAATATCTCATGAAGATTAACTGGAAAATTTTAAGATCTAATAGGGCATCTACTTCATCCCCATGATGAAATGAGACTAGTTAAATATGTCTGTTTCTTGTCCATTCCCTCCCAGTGGTCCTTGGTGTGGGCTGTCCCTGGGATTCAGGAGCCCAAGGCTTAAATTTCAGTTTGAAGCAGACTTAGCAAAAATTATAATTCTCCCGGGTCTGCTAGGTGAGTACTGATGAATGCTGTTGTTTAAAAACAGCTGCCTCTCAGCTAAGCCTTTCTTGACTTTTCAGGAAATAGTCAATTTCCATGAAAATTGCAGTTTAGGCAAATCATTAAACATTTGCTGATGACATCAATTCGATAAAGAATTTTGCAGATAATTCAGATAATTTTATGCATCACAGAAATCAGCATCACAAAACTGCTGGTTTGATGCTTTTATTTTTTCATTTAGTAAAATGTGATTGGTGAATGCTTCCAAGAGGTGGCAAGTAAAAAAAAAAGTAGCATTCTGAGACATGAATTTGGGGAGAACATAAAAACTGAGTTTGTTAATACTTTAGTATTTTCACTTAACTGAAAAGTAGTGCTAAAGTGCTCAGGATATAGTTCTTGCCTTTTTTTTACCCTGTCCACTGAAAAATGTGGAGACTTATTAAACTTTGATGCCTAACACTTGAATGCCTAATTTAGGATAAGTAAAACTTGCTGTTGTTTCTACTTCTGGATCCTTTGTGATTCTGATCTGGATTAGACAGCACAAGAGAAGCATAAGCTTGACAGAATAATCCAAAGGAAAAGTACTAAGACCTTGGTTAAAATTAAGTAGTCCAAATTATGTTTTCATATATCAGTCTATTTCCCAAGCTACTCTAATAGATGCTGCTGCAGCAACACACTATGACTGATTGTCAGCCTTCCTGTTTGCATTCCTCACAAACAGAAAACAATTTAGAGGGTGGAATTTAATTTTTCAATATTTTAGTTTCCTTATTAGACTTCAAACACAATGTTCAAAGCTGATATAGGGCAATCAGAATGCATTATCAGATATCTGACACTAAAAAAATCCATTCATAAGATGAATCTTCAATGCTAAATTTTAAGAAGAAGAAAGTTTTCACAGCTGACTTTTAATCCTTGAAAAGCTGGATTTATAATGGAAATTTTGACAGACCCTTAAGTATCACAGTGAAACTGAGTACCTGTATTTATTGTATAAAGCATAAGAGCACTAGATATATAGCTGTAAGTGATTTCATTAAAATGTCAGGTCTTTCTAGATTTTCCAATTCACCAGCTCAAAACTATCAGTATTCTCCAACAACATTTAAGGAAAAACATTATCATTATTATTATTATTATTATTAGTAGTAGTAGTAGTAGTAGTAGTAGTAGTAAATGTAATAACAACATTGATGTTATTTTAATTATTGTTCCTATTACTGAAAATTTAAGTTGCTGGTATGAATTAGTAGAAAATTTTCAGAGAAGTAAAGAGGTAATTTTTGTCCTATTTCTACCCATTGTCAGTCTCTGAGGACCTGAAATGTGGGATCAGTTTTAGTATTAAAGTAGGTTATTCAACTCTCGTTCTCATTTTCTCCAGGAAATAACTCCCTACCAAATTGGTCTATAAATCTACTAGAAGAAATCCCTTTAAAAATATTTCTGACATATAGAAGCCTTTACTTATCAAATATTTTCTAGAATTTTCTTAACGAACTCTGAGCCTTTATATCTCCAAAATACTTATTTTCTGCCATGGAAAGCTGAAATTATAGTGAAGATATTTGTAACAACGTATGAACAGTAAGGATCTGATCCTTTAAAATAGTTTGATCAAGCTGCTGGCAACAGAAAAGCAGCTGGATCCTTCAATTCAAATTAGATGAACTTGTAGATACTGGATAAGCTAGTGCAAAGCTGTAGGTGAATGCAGATCAGAAGTCACCACATGTAAAATACAGTCTTCACAGTCTGCTGCTTATCTAGCCAACAGGCACCTTAGGTTAACATGCAAAGAATTTAAAAGTACATTTTTCTATTAATTTTGGCTTAGTTTTTCAATTTCAGAATGGTTCAGCCTAGGTTTACCTTAAATGGGGTCCAATTGTCTAATTGTCTCATTGTCCAAAGCTATAGCTGTTTAGATTTTAAGGTAATACCATAAATATGCTGGGAAAAAGGTAGAAATCAAGGATGAGAGAGGGAGAAAAGTAGAAAGGGAGGACAGGAGGCCTGGAAGACTCTATTAAAACTTGTATTCGTTCTAAATTTGTTTTGGAAACCTTTATATACCTAATGTATAGGTATTATTTAAAAGCTTCCCTTATTCTCATGTTCACCTAACCCTTGGTCAAGTCACACCTTTCAAGAGTGAATAATTACCTACTTTCCTGATTTTTTTGTCCTTCACTGATTTCAGTCTTTAAAGGGATTTCCTACTTCTATTGCATGTTGGCTGTGATTATTTCTTTCACTGCCTTGCCATTCACATTTTAGCCAAGTTTTCTTGCTAGCTGGATCCTCTCAGCTTAGTACAGGCGTTGTAGTACTTTGGCCTCTATTCTGAGATGCATTAGTGCTAAAGTTGTGCTGCTCTGTTGAGTCTTTCTGGGTTAGTAACTGGCTTGTTGGAGTACATCAATTCTCTGTTCCTGGGCACCTGGAGCTTGAGATTCACTTTAGATGATGGACAGCCAAAAGTTAATTATATCATCACTTCATTCTGCATTATCTTTTATGGCCTGTGTGTTTTCCCTCTACTTCATTGTAGCATAGCAAGGACTTGCAAATTAGTTGTACTCCTTGTGTTAAGATCCTTCCAGATTGCCTTCTCATTTTCTGCCATAAGAGCTGGTTTTATATGCCCTGCAAAGTGTCAGTATGGAGATGCAAACAGCGTGCAGTTAAAGCACTTAAGATTTTTATTGAATGATTGCTGGGACCATTGTATTTGATACACCCTTGTTTTCCAAACTTTAGCTGGAAATGCTTTGTCTGTTAGACTTTGATTCAAATATTGTAAGAGCGATCACATTCCTGTCAAGGGGCAAAAAGACTTCTACAACCACAGATGGTAAAATGAGAAAGACGGAATAAACTCTGTGTCTTTGTCTGTGATAGGTTGGGGGACTCAAAACTGTTCATAAGGACTTTGCCCCACACTGACCACACTAAAATATAAGGCAACCATCAGCAAAATTAAACAGCAAGCAGAGGATTGCAAGGAGATTTCTGACACAGCAGCAAAGACCTTGCTATAGGGATAACAGGTCAGCAATCCCACCAGGTAAAGTATGTTCTCACCAGGACCTGGGTCAGTGGGTGAAAAGTACAACAAAGAACAACAAAAGGTCAGGGCACCCACTTGTCCCACAAAAGTACCATGCACAATCAGGACCCACTCCTGGGTGGGGGTGAGCTTCTGACCCGCACAGCTGGGGGAAACCTTGCTGGGGTCAGTGGATCAGGGTGGAGCTACTTGGAATGAGATAGAAATGGAATTTAGAAACCTGAAGGTATGTATACATGTATCTAAGGTTGTATGTTTTGTTGTGTTTCTGATCCTGATCCTGAGCATGGTGTTTGCTGATTAATTGCATGCTGTTAGTAAATCAATAAATTGCTTTGATCCTGATTTGATTTAAAGTGTGTGAATGGATCAGTTTTCCCCACGGTCAGCAACTAATCCAGTAAAAAACTTCTTCAGACTTCTGACCAGGCAAGCTCAGTGAGAGGGTTTACAGAATCATCTGTGGAAAAAAAAAGAGAGAAAATACATTGTTGTTCTGATGATGAAATCAGTTATAGCTCCATATAGTTTATAATTCTAATTCAATGACAATAATTAAATATTTTCATAGTTATATTCCATGAAAGATAATTTGTCATCATCAGTTTTTTCATTCAAGAGATTTTATGTATTTCTCATAAGCAAATTGCAGATAAGAGGCTAGACTATTGAAATTTTATGTCTAAGTTGTAAGGTAAAAGCTTTCCCAGCTTCTTTGGTAGGGTTTCTTAATCTCTGTTTCTAAAAATGCAAGTTCGGTATGAATCTGCTGTTTCATTCTCTATGAACCATTTCAATGATTAATTATTAAGAAAAAGAATGCCTTTACTCCAGAAAAAAATATTCCCCATTTATAAGGGATCTGGAGTACTCTGGGGCTGACTTAATAAAATCTTATAGCTAAGATAGTGTAATAATATATCATAAAGATAAAGTACAGATAACCATCCCTAGTATCCTCCACAGTAGCATTTTTATTGTTTATGTGGTTTGGAGATTTATTAAAGTTGCTGAAAAGCTTTGCTTTGACATGTTATTTGATGTACCATATAAAAGAGAGAGATATTTCAGAATTTGTGGAAAAGTACTTCTATAGTTAAATTAAGATACATAAGGTGGGATAGTTTGTGGGGAAAAACGAAACAACTTATGGTGATCATGTCTAGTTTATCAAAGCGCAAACTCTTTTAAAACATATTTACCTCTATATTTGTTACATATATTTCTAAGTGAATTACTGGTTTTTGCATACCATATTTGCAGCAGAGCCACATGTATCTCAAGATTGTTTTCTTTTTCTTCATACTTGTCTCAATAAAGTGTTACAATTTGGTTCAGATGGTAGAAGTCCTTTTTTCTTAAAGACATTTACTGTGCTACAGCTTACCATTTCTGTCCACTGACTGTGTAGTACAGCCTATAATATCTTATAATTATGTATCCTCATTAGTTAAAATGAACAAGCACACATAAACAGAGGCACTGCAAGCATAAATTTCTGTCTTTTAGTATATGTGTTTTAAGAAAAAAGTTAGATCTTTGATCATGTCTTCACTAGAGAAATGTTAGGTTAGCTTTTTCTGTTTTTCTGAAAGCGTGTGGTTTGATTTATGTGTCCACATAATGAAAAATTGAATTCAAAATTTGTCTGTGTATGAAAGTTTACTGAATCAAAGGAAAAAAACTTGCTTGCACAAAAGTTTAGCTAAAAAATTATTGTCCAATACTGTTGGTGTTACTCTAGCAGAAAAGGCAAATGAGATAAAATCAATTTTATTTTGACAAATAGTGAGACAGATGGATGCAGATACAGGTGAAAGCTTACTCACAATTTTAGAAGTGCTAGACACAACATTTCAACAATAAATAGTGACTAATTTTATCTTTTCACTGCTTGTAAAAAACACTATAATGTTTTTCCCTGCTATGTCTTTTTTCAACACATTTTCAATTTGTTATATAAAATGCATATCAGCAGTGGTGCATATTGTCTAGAAAACAGAGACTCAAAGAAATTATAAGGGTCTGTGTGGGTTCCTGGGCAGCAAATAGAGGAGGATCTTACTCCAAGTCATGCAGTGAGCTTGCTGAGTTTGTGTCACTTGCTGCAGGGTAGTAAGGGTTCATAAAATCAAGCCAGCTACACGGCTATAGATCTTCTATAAAGTAACATTTATTTTTCTTTGCCATGGGCAATAGATTTTCTATTACTGAATGTGAACTAATGAACTGGCTGGGCAAGTTCAAATTATCAACACCTATTGAACGTGTTTCTGTGCTGTAACAGACAGGACAGCTCAGCTGGAGCTGACACAGTGAAATTTCAACCCCGAGAAAACTCTCTACGTTCATGCTGCTCACTGGTGCTGCATCTTTTCTTTTGAAGCCTATTGTAAATGTGCTTCCCCCATACAAATCTTCTCAGCCCACACAGGGATGGCTTCTTAACAAACTCAGTGGCATTACCCAGCAATCCAGGAAATAAATTTTCCAGCAATCTCATTAGATAAATTTATGGACTCCCTTTCCACAAGTAGAAGACTGGTCTGATTACCAAAGCCAGCAGTCTGTGGGCACCCTATCACTCAGAACTTTACAGAGACCTTTGTGTCAAGATGAGTCCAAAAGGACGTAAATCCCACCCTTCTAATCAGTCAGCTACTCAAACCACTCAACATACCATAGCCATTAGAGACACTGTTGCTGGTCTAGTTCTCATTAGGGGAAAAAAAATGAGATATGTTTTAGGGAACATTGAAAAAGCTAGGGCAGGGATATATGAAGGAGCTACCAAGTTTATGGAGCAAAAGCAAGTGGAATGGAAAAGATCATGGAGCTATTACAGTGATGTGACTTACTGGTTATTGTTCACATGCGTGGAAGAACATTGTTTTTTTATATATCCTGTGTAATATATTGCCATGGGTTTCACTTATGCTAAGAAGGAGACACCCGTTTACTTAAATTATATTTGATTAATGCTTATGCTGGCTGCATACGTCTAATAAAAGTTAATGTTGGAAGATGAAATGGCTCAGGAATATAATTGCATTTATTGAGATACATTATTAGGTAAAATTCAGATAGTGGCAGGTTTTTTATTATGCTACTTACATATCCGAAGAAATCAAAAAACAGGATTAAATAGATTTGTCTCATTCAGTCCTGCTTGCAGTCTCATACAGTAGTCATTACAGGTGGGGAGCACTGCACGCCAAGACCATTGGTCTCACATAGCCTTGAAATATGCAAAGGAATGCTTTCTAAAGTTTCTGCATTTTAACTATCTGAAATAGAACTAAAAACCCTAACGGTCCTCATTTGCTATACTGGGCTTTGTTGACCAAGGGCCTTTCAGCAGTTAGTGCTCCACATCCCGCAGCTACTTTCAGTGTCCTCCATGACACAAACTTCATCTCTATCTATTATGCATGAGCCAAGGCAAAAAAAGGAATCCACATTGTTCCAAGTGCTGCATATGAGCTGGCAAAATTATATGGCAGATTATATTCAGCTACAAGAAATGTGGAAAATGTGGCCCTTCCAATTCTCCTCATTAGCCCAGTATCATAACTTTAATTGTAGAGTACAGGAGAGGAAAGCCCAGTAGGCGGACTAAATAAACCACTTCTTCTTCAAGTATCAAAACAGGCTCCTGCAGTACTGGTTCAGGGCCAGTTAATTCATCTGATTATAGTGACATTCTTTCATGAGTTAACAATTGAACAATACAAATGAAAATCCATATGTAACTCTAATTTCATTTAAATCACATTATTCAGATGAGGACATTGGAGGCTGATGTCCTGTGATGAAGTGGAGCACCCTAATCCTTGGACACATCCAATTTCTGGACAGCATTGTATGCAGTTTCTTTGTCCCTTTCAGTATTTCGAGGATGTATTAAATGTCTCTGCAGCAGTTTAGCTGCAGAAATTTACTTTGAAGTGTTATGCAAGAGGATTGTAGAAATTGACAGTGTTACATTCTATTGTTACAGATCTTTTTATTTTTAGTGCTTTGGGAACATGCAGGATTTCAGCACATAAACACTGAGATGCATGTTCTCTTCCATGGATGTGTTTGCTATATAATTTCATTAGCAAAACCAATTTTTATGTGCCAATTTATTTTAGGTGATATAGGTGGTAAACAGGGTGAATTTTTAACTTTTTTTTTTACACCTATCTTTATTTACCACTGTTACAGAGGAATAAGACACAGCATCTTTGACCTGTGTATTCATTTCACTATGAGTTTGGTTGGGGTTTTATTCAGAGGATAATATTAATGGCAAGCACTGGAGAAAAGGTTTGGGGGTGTTTTTGGTTTTGGTTTTGTTTGTTTTCTGTTTTGATTATTTTTGTGGGTTTTGTTGGTTTGAGTTTTTGGGGGATCGGTGGGTTGGTTTTGGGGTTGTTACAGATATTTTTGTTTGTTTTTCTTGTTTGTTTTGTGGTTTTGGTGTCTTTCTTTTTTGGTGTCTTTCTTTTTTTTTTTGGTTGATTAGTGGTTTGGTTTATTTTGTTGGGTTTTTTTCAGGGTTTTTGTTTGTTTGTTTTTGTTGCCTTGTTGTTTTTTTTTCCCCGAGGTTAGAAAGATGAGTACTTGGCTGGATTTACTTCTTTTTTTGAGGCAAAATGCAGGCAGATTCTCCTTTTGACTGTCATACAGAGCTGAAATATGGTCAGGAAACACATACCTGACTCCCAGCAAATGAATATACCAGTTCTTTTAAACAGTCACTGCATTTTTACCCACAGTTATGGGAACACTCACGATAAAGCCTTGAAAAAGGACATTCTTTTTTAATTTGAATTTTTTTGCTATATAGAAAAAGAAAGCAGTTAACTTAGACAAAAAACACAGTACATAGGATTTAAAATTTCTGTTTACAGTATTCTGTATGCCAACAAAACCAAAAAAATCTTACCAAAATGTATGCCTTTTAAAATACAGGTACACAATACTAAAAAATAAGTCTTTCATTCACAAGAAGACAATTAACATGTCTTCAGTTTTATGAAATACCATGAGATATTGTGAATGACTTTTTATGTTCTAAGTCAAAAAAAAATTCAGTTGTATTATTCTTCTTCTAAAAACTAAAAAATGCTCTTAAGAAATAAATTCTCCTTCTCTGTCCTGTTTTTCTCATTCACATGGTACCTTTTTGCTCATTTCTTTGTGGGAAATAAATAAAAGCTCTTAGTTGATTGGAATTGAAAATAAATATGAAAGCACAATCTTAGGACCTATTCAGTACTTGAATAAATGTTTCACTTGCTACTAAGACCTTAAAGGAGTTACTTGCAGATGTTCTACCAAATATGGCCCAAAAGCTCTTTAGAGTAATTTTATCTTGCAGGCTTGTTATATGCCCAAATTCTAAGTGCACCTATCCTGTTCAAAGTAGATTAATCAGCTTAAAAGCATGACATACAAAGATAGCATCTTTTTTTTCAGCATCAGGTTTCAGATGCATGATTCAAGCACACCCAATTTGATTCTGAATATGATTCAGCTGGTGAATTAGAGGAAATAATGAAATGCCACTATACCAATGAGACAAGGGAAAAAGAATCAATCAAAATAGGACCTTTAATAATTACGAAATATGACATAAATATGAAATATAGAATGGATTTAGCTCTTAAATTACTGAGAGAAAATGGGTGATTTTCAGTGTGATCATCATTCCAGATTTCCTGACATACATATTTGATAAAATTACTAAATCTCAGAATCTCCAAAAGTATCTTAAAGGAACTTCTAGGCCAACAAAGTCTAACTTCAAATTAGGAAAATGGAAATATGATGGCGTTTGGAGGCAAATTTAAAATTAATTTGATGAGCATTCCATGAAAATATTAAATCTAGAAAACAAATGCATGTAGAATCATTATGCATTTACTCACATGCACCTAAAAATAATGAAAAATCGAAAGATCAAAGCTCTATACACAATAACTTTTAATGCTGTAAGAGGAAAAACCACTTCATTTTGCTGAACTATTTAGCTAGGTAGAAACAGTGATGTTTATTTTTAAATAACAAAGGAAAAGAAACAAGCATATATCTAAAATTCAGGGTTCATATTCAGTGAACTCACTTTTGAAATAATACCTTAAATCTGCTCATGAATGTGTTAAATAAATTATTTAATTTCAGATTTACTGGTGTTACAGTTTTCCCTCCTTTTTACTGTGAGAGTTTGAGGTTTGTATAGAAGAGAGAGCTCCTGTCCAAAAGTATTGCAGTGAGTGACTGCAATGAAATATTAATGACAGGTAATTGTGATTTGTTGTATAAGCTTCAATCATTGTGCAGCAATTACTCATCCATTAGCAAATATTTAACAAGCATCTCTCCATTGTGGCACTGTAGGAATGATTCTGCTGTTCCTGTGAAGAAGTGATTTCATCCTCATGATGTCTCAGTGATTCTTCATGTTTCAATGACTTCTGAGTTAAAATGTAAGAACAGCCCACACATATTTTTAGTTCAGCTGTCATATATAGAAACTCATACTGTGAATCAAAAGTTGTCTTGGTTCTTGTATTTTTCTTTATTTATCCATCAATAATTATTATTCTAGCTTCATTCATTTATACCAGAACAGTTGATTTTTATGCAGCTCTTACAGATAAAATTAAATTGTTGTCTACAGTAATCTGCTTCCCCTATCACTCTTCACTGCTGCTGCAATGACTGAAACACTGAAAATACTCCTATACTAATGAGGCTGACATTTAATCATGGTATTGTAAACTAAGTTAAAAAATATCCATCATTCTTAATTTGCAGGACTTTCCTGACTAGTACTGCTAGAATGGGCTGTAATACTGTGAGATTTCAGTGGTGAAATATAGACAAGGACTAAATCAATTAACCATTCTACCAATGGGTGATTTAAGGAAATTTCTTGTCTCATTTCTTTAAAAACACTACATTTTTACTGAGAGTATTAAAAAAGCAAACAACAATAAGAATGACGATTCTTGCTATTATTATAAGAGAAAGATACAACCCTGAGAGTAAATAATTATTTTATTTACTTAAAGAATAATTTTTGCAGTCACTTCTTTGCTACATCATATGGATTCTTTAAATAAACTTCCAATTAAAATTGCATTTTATAATATATTTTTTTTTAAAAGCTAGCTTTATACCTGTCAAATTAAAAATTTGAGATTCACTGGTGATGGTCTGAAGTAAAAATGTAGCAAAGATGGAAATAACCCGCTGAATAGAATACATCAAGGTACTTACAGTGTTTGTTCTACGAGGATGATTATATAAAGATTACTTTATAAGGGCCAAAAGAACATTTACTCTACTGTTAAAATAAGTGGATGTTATATATTGTGCCAAATTTGCATATGGTGATTGTCCTTTCCAGATATGAACATCACTGATGTGAAATGAAATTGGGGATTTTGGGATGGGGGAAGCAATGAATAAAGCAAAAGGCTTTTTAAAGCTAAATTTATAAGCTCAGCCTGAGTAAAAGATAAATCAAGCAGAACTGTTGAGCTTCATGCAGAATCATTCTCTCATCTTCTGCCCATTACTTCTCCATCTAATCCAGCAATCTGTCTATAATTTGTTCCTGTAAATCATCAGTTACTTTAAAGTTGGGTTCCAAAAATCCAAATATGATAGCTTCTGTGTCAGAAGTTGTAGCCTACTTCAGTAGTAAAATATTGCAAATTATACTCTGTTCTCTGGAGTAACACCCATGTCTTGACTGTACTAAACAATTAGAAGCAAAACAAAAAGGAAACATTAAATTTAACTTGGAACTAAATTTCTGTCATGAATTCCTTCTACACCCAAAACCCAGCAGCACTCCACAGAGCAGGTATTGTATTGTATTTCTGAGTTTCTTACCTGGACCTTATGCATGTCTGACACATTCAGAGGAATATCACAAGAATTCTTAGGTATCTGTGATATATTTATGCCTGTGATATACATGTCTGCATCTGAGCTAATTCTATAAAATCTCTTCTTAGTCATCATAGAGAAGCAGACACTACTTGAGTTCAACTCACCTGCTTTGTAGGATGAGATATGATATTATTCCTTAATGCCTGCAAAAAAACTCATAAAAACATGCAATTGTTTTTGGGTATTTTTTAGAACTTGGACTAGGAGAAAGGAATATGTGGAGCAAAAGGCTTGAATAAATAAAACCTTGGACAGAATATTGCTGCTAAAAGGCATGCTAATTTCTGATAGTTTTTCTCCTTTCAATTGTCTTTTATTTTTACCAAGATAGCATTATGGCTGTGTCTAACAGATTTTACAGAGTATTGTTTGAGTAGTTTATGTGATAAATCATAGTCTTAGAAACACACAGGGCACAAAGGAAAATCAGATCAAATTACTTGCTTTGCTAGGATTTCCAGGTCTGGAAACTGAAACCAGTAACTGCTCTCATGACTCTGGTTCTTGATGCAGGAAATGAGCTGCACTGTGGAGTGATGCTAAACAGACTGTTAAATTGCATACATAAGGTAAAGCATAGATGTGTCACCTTGGGTTTGTCTGCATGAAGTTATATTAATTTTGCTGAAATTTTGCCTTTAACTAAGGTTCGTCTTGCGCTGTCAGAGCCTAAGGCACAGTCTAGAAAGCAGGAGGAATTGTTTCTGTCATTGGACCGTGTGGGTGATATTGCTTTACACCTCCTACCTGGAGGACTGCCAGATGCCTGTGTCTCAGCCAAGGGTTTGCTTCTTCTTGGTCCTTCTAATGTTCCTGAGCAGAGGCTACCAGCTACTTCTAACTTCCCTGTTAGTACTGAAACAACAATTTTTTTTGCACTAGGCAAAACTTATTAATTATTTATGCCATGTTATTTATCACATTTTAAAAATATTTCTTTTTTTACTTAACTGATATACACACAGCCAGAAATAAATGTGTTAAGTGCAAGCCTGTAACTCTACATGCTGTCTGTGTCTCAACATTCAAAAATATTTACCCTCAGTTCAGTGTCCACTACTCTTTCTAGTTGAGGAAAGGGAAAATCAGACTGAGGTGTATAAAGAAGTTTCACAGATCTCTGGGACTGGCAGTGAGGGAATTTGGATCACAGGTTATTTTTTCCTCAATCCTGCCAAAGAGAAAGGGTTCGAAAAGTCCAGTGAAATCTGTAGAACTAACAAATGACTACAGACCTGGAGCCATAGCCAGAGATTTTTCTACTTGGACCATGCCACACACTTTGAAAAATGGGGTCTACTGGGAGCTGATGGGGTGCATCCATCAGAGAAGGAGAGGAACATCTTTGGTCATAGGCTTGCCAAGTTGGTGGAGAAGGCTTTAAACTAAAGTGACCAGGGAAGGAATCATTTGTCCTACTCCTTAATCTGTCCTGCTCCTAACATCTGTATGCCAGGGCCAGCAATAGATGCACAGAGGTAGCAGAAAAAGGTCACAGATCAGCAGAAAAGCACCTGAAGAGCCCTACAAAGAAATTACAGCCACTAGGTCAGCTTCACTGGGGCCCCAACTTAAATGCCTCTATACAAAGCACAGAGCAAAAACCAGAAATTAGAGATGTGAGTACCTGTAGGGCAGGGCTTTAACCCATGGAGGCATGGTGAGATTGTTCCTATAACTAGATTGTTAGAATGGAATGATACAAGGAAGGACAGCCAACAGAGACGAGGAGATGTGATGTTGCTCTCCCTGTCCATGACCAGCTGGAGTGGAAGGAGCTCTACCTGTGGATGGAAAAGGAATTGGCCAAGAGTTTATGGGTTAGGATTAAAAGGGGAGCAGGGACAGGATATTGTAGTGGGGATCTGCTACAGGAGCACATGATAAATAATGACGTGATTGGTGACAGCCAACATGGCTTCAGTAGGGGCAAGTAGCTCCTGAAAAATTTGGGCACCTACTATGATAGGGTTACAGCATTGGTAGATAAGAGAAGTACAACTGACATCATCTCCCTGGATTTGTGCAAAACATTTCATACTGTCCAGCAAGCCAGCCTTGTCTTTCAATGATAGAGACATGAATTTGATGAATGGACTCTATATAGAGTACTTTGCTTAGTTCTAGGGCCCCAAACATAGGAAGGACACAGACCTAATGGAGCGAGTCTAGAGAAGGCCATAAAGATGATTGGAGACATATGAAGACAGGCTGAGAAAGCTGGGGTTGCTCACTCTGGAGAAGAGAAGGCACTGGGATGACCTCACTGCAACCTTTCAGCACCTAAAAGGGCCTGCAAGAGAGCTGGGGAGGGACTTTTGACAAGGGTGTGTAGTAATAGGCAAGGAGAATGACTTTAAGTTGAAAGAGGGTGGATTTATATTAGAAATTGTTAGAAGAAATTCTTCACTATGAAGAATATGTTGAGGACTGGAACAGGTTGCCCAGAGAAGTTGTGGATGCCCCATCCCTGCAACTATTTAAGGGTTGGAGGGGACTTTGAGCAACCTGGTCTAGTGGAAGGTGTCCCTGCCCATGACAGGATGGCTGGAAGTAGCTAATTTATAAGGTTCTATGCTTCTACGACTCTCTAAAGAGAATTGTGATAGGTTAAAACAAAAAAGTATCCAAACATTTATAATGTAGGCTTACCTCCTAAAGAACTACTCTTTAGACTAGTTAGACCAAGTGATTATCTTTTGAGTATTGAAATAACCCAAGCTGAGAGGGTGCTAGTAGAGCCTGCATTCTTTTTTATATAATTTTCTTTTCTCTTTGTCAGGCAGAAAAAAGATTTTTCTGTGCTTGTGAACATGACTGACTTAACTTGTGAAGAGACTGAGGACAGAATTCTACAGTTTCTGTAAAAAAAAGATTGAAGGAGTCCACTGGAAGTTGTGCAGTGGAATATAGAGGTCTGATCTGCTTTCCAGAGCTCCAGAGCTCTGAAGTTTAAGATCAGGGGGCTCTAGGTGATGGCCTCCAAGGGTGCCTTGGACTGAGTCCAGCCTCTTACTACTCACTCTGAAGCAGATGATTGCTGCAGAGCTTTGGTGTCTTGGGGAGAGGAATCCTTCAATTTAAGCATTGTACATTTTATCTGTTTTTCCTCCAAAGCCACGATATATGCAAGAATGCACAGCAGCAGAATCCCTTTCCTCAAAAAAAA
>VRYO01002772.1:56702985-56728509 GCA_009812075.1 Sialia sialis | reverse complement strand
AAAAAAAAAAAAAAAAAAAAAAAAAAAAAAAAAAGAAAAAAAGAAGAAAACAGAAAAAAGCCCACCGCATTTTATTGATGGCAAATGTGTTAAAAAGATAGAAAATTACTTCCCCAAATAATAAAGCACATATGATTTTTAATTTTGGTTACATTAGAGGTATCTGTAAATTCATTTATGAAACCAAAAAACAAGATAAAAACAAAAGTAAATAAAAATATTTTATTTTGTCATATTTTATTTTATTATAAATAATTTGACTTATTATAAATATTATAAATATAAAATTTTGTTGTAATAAATTTGTGGGCAGATTAGTACGGGAGTTTATGTATAAAACCTGATTTTACCTTTGGGGGCATTAAAAGAATTTGCAAGTAACCTAGAAATCATTTAACACAGCAGTCTAAAAATAACTGAGATACAGAAAAATAATAGTTTCAAATAATAAATCTCTAAGATTTCAGAATAAGAACAAAGTTTCAAAACCTCTGAGGTTACTTTTGATCAGTATGCCATCAAGCCCCAGCCTGCCAGTTCTTTCAGATAATTATAACATTCTACTGTTCTCAATTTAAACGACCACTTTCTGATTGCATTTGACAGTTCTTATCCCTGAAAAAAATTTCACCTGGTAAATGCTTTCATTCAGTGCTAAATCAGAGCAAGGTTCCCAGTCTTCTTGTGCCTGCATGATGAAAATCACCTTTGTTATTCTGGAATGCTTCGTTTTACTAAGAAAAGTCTTCAGTGTTTCAGAACTGGGCCTCTAAATCTGGAAGTTGTTGTTCTTGCATTATTAAAACTACTTAATATATGGCTTTTTGTCTTTGCTGTACATCTAAGAGAAACACTTAATTCTCTCTGCAAGCATATTTTGTATTCTTTCATTTCAGTAACTGCCAATTGTGGATGTTGCCCTCCAGATTCTTATACAAAGAGACTGTAATTGCCTTTATTATAATATCATAGGAAATTCTTCTAAGTCAGTAAACATAAAAAAACATCTATCATTCAGTGCACTGGAACTGAATAAATATTAGAATGATTTTTACACCTCTTTGTTAGAAGCAAAAGGGTGCAAGAGGATACTGAGATTCTGCCTGAGGATGTTTAGATGAGCAGTACAAGTAGGGTAACAAGCATTTTCAATTATGAGGCTAAATGAGCTCTCCTTGACAAGGGAAAATCATGGTGGGCTCGAAAGAAACTACAATGGGCAATCCAAACTAGGTAGCTTTTCAAGCAGAGCATACTGTCATAGGAAGTGGAACACAAAATTAAGCCACCACTTTTCTGTGGTTATTTTTCATAAGCAGAGTTATAAAATTACACCTCAGGGAACTGGTTTTAATCTTTCTGCAGAACCACAAACTAGAAGTCCAGAGGAGTATGGATGTGAATGCAAACAGAGCTCACAGGACCTCAGTCCACGACTGTCAGACCTAATGAACCTGTATTTGGAAACCAAACGGAATAAAACAAATTCCTAAGAATTCAAAAATCTCAATGACCATCTTAAACAGAAAGGTTAAACAACCACTAAAATCTTTTTCTAGAAATTTACCATGACAAAAAAAGTATTTTCCATCCTTTGTGGTAAACTACCCAACTTCCACCATCAAGCGTTGGACCTGGTTATATTAAGCGATTAATCAGGAGTGATTAATTAACTACTTCATTAAAGTGTGATGAACTACACAGATTTTGGGGTGAATTTTGTTGAATGGGTATTAATGTCACGTTTTAGAGTCCATTCATCAGTCCGCTTCCTTGTTTCTGAACTGCTTCCAATCTTTTTTCATTGCTCCTTTTAAGCACTTGCAAAATGTTCTTAGTGCCACTAAAAATAAATGGAAAAAATAACTGATCTATGCCTAATTAATATTTCCCTTGTTCAGGTATCCAAGGTCTGTGACAGTCTTTTTGGTGATGGTACCACAGTAGAATCTTTATTCCAATAATCGCCCTCATGACTATACATTATATATTATTAAAATGAGCATCTGAAAGGCAAACTTATACAAATATGAACTGGAGAAAAAAGCCATTTCCATGTATATTCTGTTTTACTGAGTAGCTATATCCCTAATGTGAGAAGATTCATGAATATTATGTTGACCTAATATATTTTTTATATAATTGAAAACAAAAAGAAAAAGTAATATGAAAGAAGCTGACCAAGCTATGTTGTCTGGCATAAATTATATTAAACCTTTTCAGAATAATAAACTAGCAACATTATCAACCTGGGTTAGAAACACTTATCTCTTCCTTTGGAAATTTCATCTGATAAATTATCCTTATGTTATATTTCCAAAATACTGTAAATTCCTTCAACACTTACTCCAGTAAGTTACAAGAAGACAAGGCTGGGCAAGACTTCTTATAAAGGGAACTCTCAATTTCATCTAAAAGAGTGTTAGCAACATTCAGCAAATGGATGGAAACTCAGGAGTGAACAATAAAGAGAGAAATTCAAGAGCAGAATCATACAGCTGGGGAAGAAATCATTGGGAGAAAAAAAACCAAACATACCCTGAAAATATGTTGATTTTGCTTATAGCATAGTATAAAATCAGAAGGGAACTCTACGTTATAAGGCAACTAGTGATAGTATCTTGTTTAATTGACATTTTTTCACAAAAATGCCCAAAGAAGTTTATGTTTTGAGGATGCTATTGCTGCTGTTGCTCATGCTCATATTTCAGACTTTTGGTGTTGTATTTCTGAGACTAAAAACTGCAGATACAGAGACGAATGAAATTCTGTGAAGAGGAATCCCCTGGCTCTTTTGCAACTCAAAAGCTCAGAATTTCCTGATGAGAAGATCATTGAATAAAAAAATATGTTTATGCAACATCAAGGTGATACACAAAAACAAGAGAAAAAAAAAAATAAAAAACAACATAGTGCATTCTTTCTCCCTCCTTCTTCTTCTTAAGGTACTTAACACAGACCCTTCTTCTGTTGGTTGGAGCAGTGACAGTGACTTCAGTCAGCCTTCCAGGTCTCTCTGGAGACAAAAGGAAGCAAGGAATGTTTTGGCATCCTTACACATTTGTTTATAGCTCACACTTCATTCCAATCCTGTTCGTGTGCTTACTTCAAATATGATAAATTCTGGTAGTAACTGTGTTTGGAAAGGGCTGCAGAAATTACTCCTTCTTTAGTATACAGACTTTGGATGGTGGAGAATAGAAAAAGAACCCTGTGCAATCTTATTCCTATATAAATTTGCCCTCTCCACTGATTTTAAGATTCATGTGTGCAATAGATATGAAAATCCTTTCATACACAGTATCAGCAATGTTGAATATTGCACAAAATCATGAATATTTTGATGTTCAAGTGTATAGCTAAGACTGAGTAAAAAAAATGAAGGATTTACAAAGTATATCAAGATTTAAGTTCTGTTTTAATTCAAATACAGAAATCAGATGCTTCAGTTGCCAAAATATACATCCATTAAAATGAATTTTTTTAGAAGCATCCATATTACTCATTTAAGTTACTATTTTTTGGATTCTTTATGTTCAGGCAAAATGAATGACAGATACAGAGGAGTATCCAAAGAATATTTTGTAACACCCCACTCCTATCACCTTTTTTTTAAAACTCCAATGGAGTGTAAAAGGCACTGAACCATTTTTGCAAACTGCAATAGTTTGCAATACTATACATATATATATAGTGTATATATACTATATCTCGTATATAATATAAATTAATTTTTTTTAACAATAGCTTAAAGTCCTTTTCATAGATTACTTGGATAACACCAACAGAACATTTTCTGAAGAAATAAAAATTTCCCAGAAAATGTGCTGTTGAAAGGGTTTTAGTATTCTAATAGAAAGATGTCCAGCTGACTAATGGAAAGCACCTCCATGAACTCAATATGCTTGTCCTGGTTCTGAGTAAGCAAGGAATTTCTGTAATAAGTTTCAAATAGAACTCCTCCAAGAAATTTTCAATTTCTATGTTGCTATAAAAATTGTTCTGCTTTGTAAGGATTCTTATGAAGGAAATCATGAAGGAGCGAGGGTAGGTGTGCTGTCACATTAGCATTCTGTTCATAAAAAGAGTGGTAGACTGTTAAATGCTAATGTGTACTGTAGAAGATCCAAAGAAAGATTCAACATGAAATCAATTTATGTCAATAAAGTATAGCTTCTGTCTGCTGCTATATTCTCTTCTTGAGACTGATGACCAGTACATGTGAACTTTGCACTGATTTGAACTTGGAGATCAGCCCCAGAAAAGTATAACCTCTTTGTATTTGTTTTCGTTTTGTTTTGGTTTGATTTTTTTTTTTTTGTTTTGGTTGTTTTTTTGGGTTTTTTTTGCCTGGTTTGTTTTATAGTCATTGCTCTCTCAGCAGCTTAGGCCTTGGCAGCTGTCTTCATGGAGAGATGAGACTGTATTTGCTAGTGATGACATGAGTGTTTAACCAGAGGGAAATAGAGAGACAGAGGAAAGCACTGGCACATTTACAACATTGATATTACAGAGGTTTTTGGAGTGTGGAGGTGGTTGTTTTTGGAGTGGTGAGGTTTTTCTGCTCACATTTTTTGTTTGGTTGGTTTTGGGTTTTGGTTTTAGGGGTTTTTTTTCTTGTTGTGTTGTTTTGGGATTTTTGGGGTCTTGCAGTAGACTATGAGTAGGTAGGAAGAACTGTGAAATCAATATCATGTAAGTGTAGACTGGGATTTAGACATGATTTTCCTGACATCCAAATAAACTGTTCTAGTAGGATAAATAGCAAAGTAATCTGATGATTCACTCAGTTCGTAAGATTTTGAGGAGGAATAATGAATAATTTCCTTCTTTTTGTGACTTCATTTTCCACTTCACACATTAAAATTAGAATAATCATGCCGTACCTACCTTCCAGGAGCAGACCCAAAGAAATATCCATCAAAATGTCAGTCAGAAATAGACCAAAGTAACTGTGAAAATCTGGTGCCTTTATCCCTGCATTTTCTCAGTTGGGCATTGTTTCCTGACACAATACAGCTAAATTATTTATTTAAAGATAGCACATAAAAAGGAGCATAACCACATTAGATTCACCATTATTCCCAGCACCGTAGAACTTAGGAAGATTTTATGTACATATTTTAGAGAATGTACAGAAGGTTGGTTGGATGGCAAGATAACTAGGAGAAATGTTATTGTTGCTGAGACCAATGGAATATTAAGGAGTCTCTAATGTAAACCAGAGTAGTCATACCTCTGTCATAGCATCCTACTGAACCAGTTATTAAGGCCACTACAAACAGATACACTGCAGATACTACAGAACTAGAGACGGTAGCTTTTTTTGAATTCTTGCAAAAGTCTCGGGTTGCTTCTAGCAGTTTATGATGCCGTGATGGCAAGAGTGCTTCAAATAGCAGGTAAATTGAGAAAGAAGGAGAGTGTGAGTCTGAATCAACTGATATATTTACAGTAATTTCACGATTATAAGCCGCATCTTTTTCATTGAAGAATCCAGCCTACCCCAGTAGTGAGGCTTATATTCAGGTGCGGCTTATCTATGGACAAATCCCAGTGAAATACCAACCCGGAAGTGAGAGCCGGCTGGGGAGGGTGCCTGGGGCTGACTTTAAAGGCTTCCCTGGTCTATGAAAACTGTTGCAACTTGAGCACCTGACACCAAACCCAGCTGGCAGCGATTCTGTTACTAATTTGTTACTTTGTTACACATGGATCCTCTCTTTAAAAAAAAAAAAAAAAAAGGTGTGGCTTATAATCAGGTGCAGCTTATAATCGTGAAATTACTGTATATTGAATTGATTTGAAATGTCTTTTTCCATTAATTTTACTCTTACTACTGAAAATACAAAACTGAAAATTGACTTTAGTGTTCTGAATCCCAAGAGTACTTATGTGGATTTCCAAACCAGAACTTATTCTGATAAATAATTTTAGATTCAAAAAGCCCTG
The DNA here is from genome assembly GCA_009812075.1 of Sialia sialis. Taxonomy (NCBI): domain Eukaryota; kingdom Metazoa; phylum Chordata; class Aves; order Passeriformes; family Turdidae; genus Sialia; species Sialia sialis. The sequence continues at coordinate 56,722,557 of VRYO01002772.1, read as the reverse complement.
ATCTATAAATCTTTACTTTTTTCCTAATACATTATGATGTTTGCCTACATATTTGTTATCCTTAGGCAGCATCTAGTCTTGTAACACTCCATCACATAAATTTTACAGCTAACAGGTCCAAAAACAGTGCCAGTTAGACTTTATTAGTTACAGATGGAAGTGTGTGATGAATCATTCCCAGGTATCAAACTGTTGTAAAGATCACATTATATTATTTCAGCAATCTAGTTATTATGCATTGACCCTTAATTTGCTAGACTTAACAAACAATTGCTTTTATGGATGATTATTATGTAGATAGTTTATAACATTATTTTCAATTGTGACAGATTGAGGAAACAATGAAATGTTGCTGCATAATCTGTTCTCTGCCTCACAGGTATTTCCTGGTAGAAATGATCATGAGAAATGTGAAGTTTTTGAAATTATGTTATATGCAGGAAGCAGGAAGGACCTTTAATTATGCCCTTAAGTACAGAATATTTGCTTAATTGCTTAGTAGCCCTTGTATCCTGAAAATTTAATTAAGTGATGATTAACTATTCATTATAATATTTTCCTGTTATTATTCAGTGCAAGATGCACATTAACTTTTAAAGTCTTTATCATGTTAGGAATTAAGCTACCCCAATTCTCATCAATTGCACGGACTGACTGTGATACTAGAATAACTTATCTACTTCCCTTGCTCAATTAATAATACCTGATTCATCAGGAAAATCACAATTTCCCATGGAAAAAGTCTGGCATTTTAAGCAGTGGCAGCTAATCCTGATTCCTGAATCAGCCCCTTGCTCTGTTAGGCAACACGGTCAGTTTCTCTGGCCCAAATAATTCAGTCTGGAAGGCTGTGATATGATAAAAGCTGCTCAAGAGGGGCTCCAGAAGAGAATTTGTGAAGTTTAGAGCCCTTTAACCTCCAGCTGAATGTGAACATCTGAGCTCAAACACCAGAGGAAAAGGTGGTGTTCATTCTGTACAATTAATATTTTGGGTTCAACTACTTGGGACATTGAAATCCCAGCTAGTTATTCACTTCTGTCCTGAAGTAATCCCAACTGACTTCTCACTTCTCTGGAGAACATGTTGGTCACGAAAATGCTCCATTGTGAGGGAAGCACTCCACATCTCCCTTTGAAGCTGTGCTGCTTGCTACCGTGAAGAACTCAAGGGCAGTGGTCATCAGATGCTGGCATGAAGGGATGAGAGGTACAGATCTGAGATACAGAAAGACTGTGATATTATTATTTCATCTTTGTAGCAGAGGTTAGCATACTGGGTTCCTTGCTTTTCTTATTCCAACTAGATAAACTTGAGAACTTGTTTCAGGTGCTACTCTTGCTTTTTACCCCAATGAGTCATAATTGCTTTTTTGGGGCATTGAAAGGATATCTCTCTTGGAATAATTTTAAAATGTAGCAGAGATGAGGTAAGTTCAGCCCCATTCACTTCCTAAGCACTGCCTAAAGCGTTGCTTTGATTAGTTGATTTGCAGGAATGAGAGGAAGAAAGTAGAACATAGGTGTGCTCAACTGCTCAGCTGCCACATTACTTTCAGTGATGGTGGTATGTGTCAGCTGCTTCTAGAACGAATCAGGTGAATTTCTGGCAGTCAAAATATTGGAAAATTGAGGAGTTTATAAAGGTAGTCAGCAATAAAACAGTTTTCCAGTCATCCTTTAAACAGTTTTTTGTATTATATCTAAACTGTATCTCTACCCACGTTTCAAGCTATTGGGTACTCTTGAAACCTTCTGGTATTAAGCAACTTCTGAAAATACGATTTTGCAATTTAGTGCTACTACAATACCATATTCTGTACATAACAATTTGTGTACATGTTGAACCCAGAAATATCTAAGTCATGGTGCTAAACTTGTGTGTGTGTTAAGCAAATGAAATTAGAACTGAGAAGAAAGTGTGATAAAACCCTATAAAGGGGAAGCTGTTCATTCAGAAGCTCTGTTGTGAACTCATAAAGGAAGAGATTTTCTTTTTCATAAATTTTGTTGTGAAAATCTTAGGAAAGTTCCCATTTTTCATTCTTTCTTTTATGGGTATATTATTAACAGTACCACGTGAAGCCGCAGGGTGCCTGATCCAAAACTACTGGGGAGTTTTTGGGGAAAATTTTATATATGTCTCTTAAAATAATTTTGAATTACAATTTTATTAAATAGAATTAACACATTAGAAAATTATCTTATATATCATTTTATGAGTGATGGTATCAGTCATGGAGATTGATACACATATAGTAAATATGCATATTTCTAGCTGGTACATTAAGTATGTTTGGTTAATTTTTATTTAATATTTTAATCTGAATATTTTTATTTTAATATTTAAATCCATGTAATGTTAGTATTTAAAGTACCTTAACATTTAATATAACGAATATCATAAGCATATTCTGACAGTGGGAAAACTAGATACATCTCACCCTTTTGGATCTGTCTGCAGTCAGGACTGCCTCAGGGTAAATCTACATTCATCCTTGTTTCTGCATTTTACTGTAACATTTGCTTATAAAGAAGAGCTTCATTATGAGTTTGAGGTTGATAAACACTATATAAAAAAGCCTATAAATGTTTTAAGCTCAGCAGTGGATTTTAATCTGAGTACTTAACAGTGACGAGACTTATATAAGAAAAAACTTAGAAAAACTAAGAAAAGAAAACAAAAGTATGAAAACATTTCTAAGGAGCTTCACAAAAGAAAAAATTCTTGAAGTGCTGGCTAAACTCTAGTCTGGTAGTTATTAAACCTGTCATGAGCTCTTTCTTAATGATTTCTTCTCTGTTCTGCAAAATTGAATAAAAGCCCTGCACTAAACAAGGTTTTGTTTTGTGTAGGTGTTTGTGTAGGTATGTACCATACAAAACAAAAACTAATAGGAATCTATTACTAGGGTTTCTTGATGCTGTAGCCAAAGTGATATTAAAGTGTCTAATTACTTTTTTAGTAGTTTGAAGTCTCTATGATGCTGAAATGCACAGTTTTTAATGTTTTTAGGAATGCAACCAGACACAACACAATTGATGAGTTTTAGTTTCATATGGGTGACAATTATCTATAAGACTCTACTAACGTTATAGGTGAACATTTGGTTAACTCGTGTAGAAAGCATGATGTTTATTTTATCATACTAAGGTTAAGAGTTACCTAAAGAGGAAATATTCTGATATGAACTGAAGCATAATCTGCATCTTCTTATTCACCAAACTTGTGAGAAAATAATCCAAACTGAAAACACTTTTATGTACTTTCATTGTTTGTCTTTAGAAATTCCAAGGTTGCATGTAATTTTGCTTTCTAAGGTGGTTTAGCTGGGACTGATCATAGAGGGTAATTCCCAGCCCTTGTGTCCCTGGATAGGAGTATGTTTTCCACATTGTCAGGAGTTCCAAGCTGCAAGAGCTTGAGACTGATTTTATGTTTCTTGGGAGAAAAAAAAACCATCAAAACAAAAGAAAAACAACCTATATCCTGATCTTTCAGTCTTTGTTAGAAGAAAAAAAAAAGGTCGAAACTGTTTTTTAAAAATCTGAAGTAATAACACCAAGATGTTTTATCCTAGGAATGGATTACTTTGTCATTGATTTGCTCCCATTTTTAAAGAGCTATCCTCCATCGACTTTGTTATTTAGAGCTTTTCTTGTAAGAGCTCTTTCTTGCCTTCTAGGCTTTGAAAGCGATCAGATTATCCTGAACTCAAAGCTGTTTACTAGTTTCAGTGAGAAAATTGGGCAGACTTTTGACTTTTCCAATTTTTTCTTCAGTTATTGGAAAACATTTTTCAGAAGATTATTGAGTCTCTATATGCCTATAAGAGATTTGTATCTGTAGGAAAGGAGGTTAACGTCACAAATGAAAAGTAATTTAAAATTGTTTTAATTAGTCTACATTTTTGTCTCTCAGAGAAATTAAAAGCCAGAATAAACTGGCCTGAGCATTTCTAGGACTACAGGCATGTAGGATACAGGCATGTATCATTTTGGTTCAGGTTTCCAGGTATGAACTGTACATCTCAAAGCCAGCTTTAGTACAAAAAGTGGGTTTTTTTTGAATACCTGTTGTGCCCATCAATTACTGAGATGTAACAGAAGCACATTTTAAAGTTTTCTCTGTTAGCAAAGTATGTTGATTACATAAAGTTTAATTTGGAAGAGGATCACTTTACCTGAATTAATATTTAGCTGAATTTTAGGCCACTAACAAGTTGAACATTTAACAAAACGCTTTTGTTTCCACAAGAGATTCCTGACCTACCAGAAGCAAAAAAGGCCATCTTTAAAAAAACAAAAAAGCCAGACCTATAGTATAGCCCTTCTGCTTTTTATGGCTCTGTCTATGAAAAATTCCCAGAAATAAATCCAAAAGATGCTTTCATTTATTTTCTGTATTTGATCTTGTTATGATTCTAGTGCACATTTTTTGATAATACATTATTTTCGTTTTATGTTCTAAATGCTTCATGTCCTAAAGTTAATTTCCTTACATAATCAGCATAAAAATGCTTCTCAAAAGAAAGCATTAAAAAAAAGAAGTGATAAGTTTTCCAAGATATGAGGGAGTAGGGATTTTTTATTTTGTGTTATTACCAAAACAAATTTATTTGAAGGGTAGGAAGGATAAGCATTTTGGGGGTTTTTTGGTCTGTAGTTGCTTATTTTTAGTAGTACAGCAAAAAGAGTTTGCACTACTGCATTATTTCAAGACTGAGAGCTGAAAAGAGAAACCATTTCAAGTTAAAATTCTGTTTAGTAGGAATTCTAGTGTTTGAATATTTCAGTCATAAAGGGAGCTAAATCATTACATTCATTTATATATTGAAAGAACATGTTTTATTTACAATGTCCTCTTGATCACACAGATATTAAAATTTAGTTGTACAGTGCAAAAATCTTAACATACTAATGGAAAATAATTCACCTCAATGATAATTAAGACATTATTAAATATTAATGAGTGATAAATTAATAATTGTGTCTCAGTTTGTGTTTAGATCATTGCTAATGATTTAAGTGAGGCTCGTCTCTTCGGTTTGCACTGAATTACTCCGTAAAGGCTGATTTGTTCTGAGAATGACTTAGCTGGGAAAAGTTGTTCCTTGCAGCAGCTTTCAGAACCCCTCTAGATTATCTCCTTGTATTGACTACTAGCACAGCTCAGAGATTGGAGTGGCAGCTCCTAAACTGCTGTAAATTGCACTCTGGTAAATTAAGGAAAACTGAAACTGGGGGTTTGTTTAGTTCAGAAAGTAAACAAATTGGTTTAAGAGTCACTGTAAATTGTTTAAGACCCTCTGAGCAATCCCAGTGTGAAAGACATGACTTTCAGTAAGCACCTAGAACCAAGCATGCTGTAAGTGGGAGACACTGCAATTATCATGGCACAACTTTACTCACCTGTGATTTTCCCTATCGATTTTTCCCTACAGGACTGCATGAATGTAATTATGTGCACTCAGTATTCATGTCATTTTGTATTTCAATTTTTAAGGAAGACTAAGAACTGCAGACTGTTACAGATATTTTACGATGAACAAAAAACTCTGTGAGACCACTATACTTATTGTCTCCCTTTTTATTTGGGCTTGTTCAAAACTAAAAAGCAAAACATAAAATATCTCTGATAGAGCTACATTATAAGAGAAATCTGGGACTTTGGAAATCGTTCCTTTGATAAAAATACTACCCAGTCTCCTAGCTAAATTATCTGTTAAACGGAAACAAGACAAAACCAAACAAAAGAAAACCAACCAAAGATGAATGCATAACTTCTTGTTAAGCCAGATCTAAGAGTTTTTAAAAATACAAAATTATTTGTCTTTCTAATAGCTTGGTTAAGTTGCTGGGTCAAAATGGCACTCACTCTGAACCATTTGATGTTGGCTTTTGGAATTTTCTAAGCTTTTTCTTTTTTAATTAATTTAATCTCTATTTCCAAATGAAATGTTTGCTTGGATGAAAGAACTGATTTTTTAAGCCAAACTTATTTGCAAATTTGGCACAAAATCAGGATTTTTTTAAATGTTCTGAAGTATCACATTTTTGCACTATTTTTCAAGGGCAAGTTATTTATTCAGATGTAATGATAAATCCTGCAATTCTGTAATGCAAATGAAAGATATTCCTACTTGTGGAATTAAATATAATGTCTTTATACTTTCACTAGCTAGTAAGCATCAAGGTCACAAGAAGATTATGCATCCTAATACTTTAAATGTGCAAGGATTTAAGGCCTGAAGAATTTAGTCTTAGACTGCTTCTATTTATGTGTAAATTCAAGATCCCTTAAGTGAAAACCCTGCTGTAAATAAAACCTTTGTAGCTGGAAAAAATTTTTAAATTATGCTGTATCTCTTATTTAAGTAGCTACAAGTTGTCTCAACTCATACCAATAAAGGATTTTTTTTCTGGTTTTCACATAAAGGAAAACCACAAAACTATTTTAACTCATATATTTTGAGAAAAGAATGGTGAGGCCTTGATATGCTTACTTAAATAAAAAATGCTGCTAAATTGTGAATGTCAGATAATGCAGGTTGAATATTCAGTAGAAAAAACTGAAAAGGAAAACAATTTCATTCATCAGCATAACCTCATACTTCTGGGAATAAAGAGATCAAGAGATCTTGGATCAAGAAATAATATTTGTCTCTTCATCTAGATTGCACAGTGGGGGGACACTGAAAAAATCCTAAATGGAATTACTGGGAATAACATGTTGCTACTAGCTAAGAAGAGTGGCTGATTACAGTACAGAGCAAGAAGTATCCAGCCTCTGTGTATGTGGCTTTTATGGCTCCCACAGGGAATTCAAAGGCGAGGCAAGCTTAGTTAAAAAGAAAGCTTAGGTTAAAAAGAGCTCACTGGTGTTTCCATGTGGCTATACCACTCACTGTAAATCTATATTTCCACTTTAGATTTTAGAGACTACTCCTGTTTTTGACTGGAAACATATCTCTGACAGTAAGATCACAGAGACTTTATAAAGAGCAAGAGCAGAGCTCTGGCATAGGAACATGGAATTCAAGTCAGCTCCAGTAGTGTCAGCAGTGCTAAACTCCTGGGAAAGAGCTGCCAGAGCTTTGCAGCCTTTGTGATCACCACCAGTCTAATACACACTAATGGATCTGGGTCAGGGAACACACTGCATGCTGCCTTGAAAAGCTTCGGCTTTTTTACAAATATCTGTCAAAAGATTTATGTCTAGGAATATTCTGTAGAAGCTGTACAGTATTGCTGCACATAGTAGAGCGTCTCTGGAGGCTGCTAAAAGAGATCATTATGACCCCTGCTGTACAGAGCCATTTCAAAAGCTTGATCAACCTCTCAAAGCATGCCAAAATAGCTTCAAGTCGTTCTTTATTCAACTGTCCTAGAAATCTAAGTCAAAAATATATTGATAAAATGGAACTGTTAAGCAGAAATACTTTGGTTTATTTGGGAAAATGAGTCAGGTGGAGAATGTTACCTCCAATGGTGTCAGCAGCAGTAGGACCAGAAAGAATCTCTGTATGATTGAGTATATAAATGCTTCTTCTAGGTTCACTGCATATTTATGCATGTTATTGCCTGTTTCTTGTCTGTTAATGAGGTCCTGCAATGAACATATGTGAGTTATTGCTGGGATGGGATTGCTGAGTGAAAACAATCTGAGAAGCTGCAAAATAGCTATCAGACCACTCTTATCAGTTAATATTATCTTTCCTCTGTCCAAGAAACTGTAGTGATCATGCAAATTGTTGTGAATTAACAAATTTGCAAAGGTTCCTCTTTACACAAGTAACTGCAAAAAATGAAAAGCAGGAAAGGTAGCTGTATGGAAATATTCAGTGTTTTTTTGGTTTTTTAACCAAAATTTCAGACAAGGTCTGCAAATGGTTGTTGGGTTCAGCACAGTCCTATACAGTAAAGCAGAAAGCAGAAATGTCCATTGGAGAATGAAAAGCAAAAGAAAGGGTAATTGCTTTCTATGATCTTTGATGGCTTTCAAGGAGTAAACTCCTGACCTTCAAGCAAAGCATGAGACTGAGTGAAAAGCATAACAGTGAATTTTAGGAAGAGAACAGTCAAAAATGGATTGTCCGTTAGCTTTAACTTTTAAAGCTCTGCTGCACCCAACTTGAAGGAAAATTGTTAATAATGAAAAGAAAAAAAAATAATCAGGGGGTGGGTTTTGTCAGTTTTAGTCCTAATTGTAACAACTTCTATTTTGAAAGTGATGCTTTGCATGATTGGTTCCATTATATCTAGTACTACTGTCTGAATACTTTCATCTGCATAATGCTGTGATGGAGTATAATTAGAAAAATGCTATTTTGAGATTGAAGAATCTTTCTGTTGCCCTACCCATCTCAAAACTATTGTCTTATTAAGGAGCTGAAAATTCTATTGTGTCACAGTTCAACTTTTGTTATATTTGACAAAGTGAGCTAAAACATAATGAAATAAAGTAGCATAGTGAAACATGTTCCTGAACACTCTTTTAATATAGCCATCCCAGAGGGTGTACCCTCTGAAATAGTTCAGAGAGAGCATTTGCAGTTATAAAATCACTGTGGCTCAAGTCCTTGATGTATGTATACATTCTCAAGGACCTTACAAGAACTTTTTTTTTGCTGGCATTAGCTACTCTGTAGTTGTTATTGGCCATTATTTAACTGTTGCATTGGTCCAGTCCTGGTTATGTGATCTTGCTGTGATGAATGAGTTCCCAGTTCATTCCTAACATGAGCTGCTGTGTTCTGCCCTAAGGGTTAGGGAACACTTAGGGTGTCACTTCCTTGGCCCATGTGCCTGAAAGGAGGATATCTGTGCTATAGCCTGGATGGTGAATAAAGACACAATACAGCTGCAAACAGCGGAACAACTCAAATGAGGGTATCACTCTTGAAATATTGCATAGATATAATTACAACATCTTTCTAGAACTAACGTTTTTGATAACCTTCTTGGGAAAATAAGGATCAGATGTCCTTATCTGATTACAGTAAATAACCTACAGGCATCCCAGTTAAGCAAATTACCATCCCAATTAAGCTGCAGTTCTTGCTGATAAGTATCATTAGGTTTAATTCCATTCCTTGGGAAATGTCCTGATTAAGGCTATTTCTCAATTTAATGGTATGTAATCTAATAGTTAAAGGAAAAAAAGTGACATTTGAGCCAGAAATGTGAAAGAAAAGCTGAATAAATTGCAATATGAGCATAGGTTTGGATGAAATGCATCACAGAAAACTGAAGAAGCCAGAAGTATTGCCACAATTGCTTCAGTTAGTTTTGATATCTCATTGGGAGTAAAAGAGGAAGTCCTAGGAAATATTCTTATTTTCTTTTCTAAAAGATATTATCAGTTTGTTCTGAAAAAATCAAGTACCTCATCATAGGGAAAAAAATTAGAAGATGGGAGAAAGAAAAATATCTTGGAAAATAAACTTTTCATAGGGGTACATAGTAGGCGAGAATTTTTTGTAGCTGAGGAATAATTTCTTGTTGAAATAAGATTGTTATTGATAGGCTATGCAGGGAGCATGTTTCACCTGGTAAAAATGTGGGAAGTAGAAGACCAATTTCAATCAAATTTATTGCTCCACAGCAAAGCTGGATCTCCCATATTCAACTCAACAGTGCCTATCTATTATGACATTATGCCCTAATGTATAATTGGGAGGTGATAGATTACTTGAGCAACTGTATCTTGCCATGAGTGGGGCAGAAGGCAGCCAAATGCATAGAGATTTCCTTTAGGGTGTAGTGCTATCAGAGGGAGTGGGGCTGGCTGGTGATCTCTAACCAGTTCTCTAAGCCTTTTTGGAAAACTGATGGAATGTTGAAAGGAAATGCATCCAGTACAGCTAAAATGTTATACCTCTAAGAATTCACTGTTTATACTGAGAGCATTGTAGATGAGCAGCTTGTAATTTTAAAACACCAAGGAAGTGTCCTTGAAAACTGCCAGGGATTTTTTCTACTGTAGCAGTAGGGACAGAGGTGTTTTCTCTGCTCTGGTCCACTGCCTGCTCCAAGTAGGGATAATGACAGGTCAGGATGCTCAGGACTATGCCCTGACAGCAAACAGGAAAAGGAGCTGATAGAAAAAGATCTGTGAAGATACTTTAAGAGCTATTAAACCCCAGAATTCTCTTATACTATTAGAGGACATAAACCCTATGTTCCCTTTAATTTGTGTTCTTAGTGAATCTCTGAAATATTTAAACAGATTATTTACCCCTGTGGAAGGTATTTTATTCCAGTGGGTATTATAAGTTGGGTAAAGGCTTTCCTCGAGTTGGAAAACTCTGGAAATAGAAAAGATATGTATTAACATATAGGATAAGCATAGACTCTTTGTAATACAAAATCTAGAATTTTCTGCACTCCAAGAGGGATTTGAATACTTTGAAATATTTTTCTCATGAATTGAGGTGTCTCTCTTTAACCTAATGTTCTGTCCAAAGCTTTCCTGGAAAAATAGAGCCCCTAGAAAACATACTATAGCACATAAAACAAGTGTTAAATTCATGGGGAAAACCAGTGGTTTTAATATAATAATGGTGGATATAATAGTCCAGTGTCCAAAAGCATATCTTGCATAACAGATGCCAATAGTAAGCAAAATACTTGATACTTCCAGGAACCTACAGTGCAGCACATGAAGTATAAACTCCAGTATATTGCTGGTAATTAGAATTAAAAAATCAAGGCTGCTTGTAAACGGGAATTCAATTTCCCAGGCAATCTCAGCAATTGTAAAAAAAGGTCTCCTGCATAGAGTGGCACGGCCAGAAAGGAAAATGCAATCTAATCTATTACCACACATACCTTTCTGCAGGATGTGACACACTATAAAGGTCATTACGCCCATCACTACAGCCTAACATTTTGTAACAGTGTGAGCCTCCCTGTTTGTGAACCATATGCTAAACAGAAAGGGAGCAGGGAGTTGGCTGTTATTTAAAGCTGACAGCCAAAATAACCCTCAGTGCTTTGCCTTCAACTTCAAGTGACTGAACGTCCAAAGGTATTGCTTGAGGGATATAACTGTATGGTGTGTGAGTAGATATCAAGGCTGATAATCCCAGATGCCATCCATCCTTTTTTGCTCATGATCTTCTCACTCATAGCTGCATTTTTTAAACAGTGGAGAGAAACAAACACACTTAAAATCTACTTCTACAAAAATAAGGCTTATTATTCAAAAAAAGAAATCTCAAATTTTAGGCAGCCTTGATAGACGTCCTCAAACTGAATGCCTTATAAATTGTGTACATGTGTGTACTTTGCATAAATAAAAAAAAGGTGAACTTTTACCTTCATAAAATTCCAAATGTTGGTATGACCTCTTTGCTGCAATCAGGCAACATTCATCTAAACAAAGCTCAACTTAATTGCTATTACCTTCTATATTCTACATTTATTTATTTATTTATTTATTTAATGAGAAGAAATGAAAGAATTTTGGTTTTGTTTTTGGCACTCATGCCAACTGATAGGCAATTTTTCTGTTTAAAATAAAATCATCCCTAAGCAATACTGAAAAATTGTTAATGGTTTAAATAATCAAGCACATCCTAAATCTCTGAGGGCGCTGTAACTAGATGAGAAAGTAGCACAGGATTTTAAAGTAGCACAGTACTCTATAGATTACTGAGGTACACTGAGAAAGTGACGAAGATATTTTGGTGCAAGAAGTAAAAAATATAAAAATTTAAAAATAAATTAAGAAATAAAAATTAAAAACCTTGCAATTTGAAAAAAAAAAAAACCTAAAACATTGTTTTCTAAAGCATAGAAAGCATAGAAACTACATAGAAACTACAGTATGGGCAAGTCAGGTTGTAGTTTCAAAGCCACCTGAGTATCATTAAATTTTTGGACTTTGATAATTGCTTGTCTCTGCCTTTCACAATTATAGAATATCAATACCATGGCCCTTGAGAACTCCAGCTGAATGCTTTAGGGAAAAGAGGGCTAATAATCCTTAACTGAAATCATTAGGCAAATACTTCCAGGAATAGATTGCCATTTAGAGTAAGGCTGGAATAATGACTTGTTAAATAAGTTATACTAAGGGACTGACCCACACAATTATTGCATGTGGAAATCATGTTTCTAATGTTAAACAAGCTCTTCTGCTGATATAAGCGTGCTAGGGAAAAAAAAAAAAAAAGAAAAAAAGGAAAAAAATCCAAATTTTAACTTGGTGTGGTTAAATTCTGCAAAATTAAAACTTTAAAAGTATAAGAAAAAAGTATAGATTCATCTCTACAGTTCTAGTTAAGAGTATAACTTGTAAATATAGATACATAACAACCTGTAAGAACTGTTGCAAATTAGAAGGGATATAAGATGAAAGGGTGAACAAAACCCCAGCTCTATGAAATATCAGTAGTATTGGTGTATTAAAATATGTAGAGCCTGAGGGATGGAGAAACCATTCTAACCTGATCATCACCTTCCCTGATTACAGTTGCCAAGGGAGGTTAGGAGAAGTTAAGGCTGTGTTGTCACAAGCTTTAGGGTTCCCTGTACAGGTAGGACATAAACCTGGTGAAGTGAGAGCAGGCCACCAAGATGATAAGAGGGATGGAGTGCCTCTCCTATTAGAAAAGTTTGGTAGAATTGGGTTTGCTCAGCCTGGAAAAGAGAAGGCTTCATGTTGACCAAATGGTGGCCTTCCAGTAATTGAAGAGAGAGCCCACAAGGAACACAGACAGACTTTTTACTAGAGATTGTAGTGGCAGGACAAGGGTAATTATTTCAAGCAGAGATTTAGATTAGATACTAAGATGTTCTTCACTGTGAGGGTGATGAGGCTCCAGAACAGGCTGTCTGAGAGGCTGTGGCATCCCATCCCTGGAAGTGTTCAAGGCCGGGCTGGATGGAGCCCTGAACAACCTGGTCTAGTGGAAGGTGTTTCTGCCTGTGGCAGAGGGGATGGAACTAGAATTTTAATGTCTCTTTCAACCCAAACCATTCTCTGATGCTATGATAACTTTAATATATTAGAACTCTTGTACTCTTGTGAGCAGAGGGATTCAGAAAGTTAGTCAAATGAAAGCATTGACAAGAGGGATGGCACTGAACTCCTGTCCTCGTCATGCATGAAGCTATCTGAGCAAATGTTGTTAGGAGGGAAATGCTCCTGGGATCCTTTCCTAAGGTTTGCTCTAATTATGTTTAAAAGACAGGGATAGGATTTGATCTTTGAATATAAAGTAGAAATGAGAGATGAAACCATTGGTTTTTATTGGTGATAAAACTCTTGAGACACTTGTCAAAGAAGTAAGATATCTATCTTTTTCTCACTTTGGAGGTTTCATAGCCACATTAGAGAAAAACAAATAAAAAAGTCTGTTGATCTGCTCTCCAAGCATGCTGTTGTGAAGTCAAAAAAGCAAGTCCTACAGATTGCATCTTACAAAGCAGGGCACATAGAAATGTTGGAGTTGAGTTTTATTTCCAGTCCCAGTTTGTCTTTAATCCAGCGATTAATAAAAAACCCTCTCTAGGTGTTTTTATTGGACAAAATAAGCAACTTCAAAGCCAGAGATCCAAGCAAAAGTAATTTACTTGTCTTTTGCCTCCTCTTATTTAATGGTTAACTTGAAGATAATGATTTTGTTAGAATGTGCTGAATAATAACTTTTGTTGTTAGGCTGAATTCTCTTTTCTCATAAGGCAGCAAATGATTATTCTCTACTGCCAGAGAATGTTGAAGAGTGGAGAATACTTTCCTCCTGTATCATCTGGCATGCAGAAATTTTCTCGTGCAGAGGTGCTTTCTAGTTTTTCTAGATGAAACTAATAGAAGACTTCATGCAATTCTAACAGTGACATGATCATATTTCATACATTTATGGTTGGCTTTCAGAAACATTAACATGGCAACATGTATTGCCAGCTTATCCTCCCATAAATTATTTTGTTCAGCTTCCTCTTTTTCAGAGGCAGTGTAATTTCAGAGCCCTCGATAGCTAAATAAACATGTATTTCTTTTAAACAAGAGCACTTAAAAACTAATTCCTTTGTCATTATCCTCAAAAATTAAAAACTAATGCTTTTTTCATTGTCTTCAAATTTTGTAGGATTTGTCTTAATGTGAGCAGCAAAATAGGTTTTTCTTTGCTCCTCAGTTTCTAAGCTGGGTGACAGCTCAGCTGTCCCTTCCCTCCCCTGCCTTCCCCTTTTTTCTTTATTATTTATTGTCCATGTTCTTTGCACCCTTTAAAGTACATCTTTAAAGTTTAACATGATGAGCACAATAAAACAATCTGCAGAACTGCTAAGGATATATTATGGCCAAGCCTGTGAGCTGTACTAATGAGGTTTTATTGCTTGTAAGATTTGAAATAGCCCTGTCTAGGGGGCACAGGGTTGAGCTACATGAACAAGCTGAGGTTAGTGTTAGCTCAGAAATTTCAATCATACACAGTTTTCCACTTAGGCTTAGGTAATGCCTTTGAAAGAGAATCAGTATCTGATTCAACATCTGATAATTTTCTTTATGTTTAGTTGCTTGGTGAATGTGAACCTTTTCTAGCATGATGTTTTGCCAATTTTATTATAACTTAAGAGCAAGAGACAACAATGAAAATTCATTGTAAGAAACAGATAACAAGGAACTATGTCAGGTAAAAACATAAAACTGAAAAAGATAAAAAATATGGCAAACTTCAAGAACCGATGTAGAGCCCCTTCTCCAAATAACGAGATGGTTCTTTTCTTTATTAGTTAGTTTTAGTTGAGTTTTCCCTCTATCTTGTTATTGAATGTGTTGAAAACATATGCGTATTTTCGTTTGTTGTGTTGTATTTTTATTGCTAAAATCAACTCTTACCTATATGTCTAATCTACTCCCACTGGCAACTTGGCAATTATATTTTCCATGTCCTCCCTAATTCTGCTACAATTACATCTACTTGTACTTGTTTACTTTGTCATTTAATATAGATTACAAGAGCATGGGTCGGAAGATAAATTAGACTACACCAAGAGACAGAATATACTCTTTTAATGTAAACTTATGACTATTCAAATAATTTGCATTATTTATTGATCCTTCAGTAAATAGATACTTGATGAATCAGTGGAACGTTAAGATCCCTTCTGACTGAACTCTTTTACAATTATCTGTATTAACTGTGGCACAGGTGAGGCCACACCTTGAGTGCTATGTCCAGTTCTGTCCCCTCAGTTTGGGAAGGACGTTGAGCACGTCCAGAGGAGGCAGCAAGGCTGCTGAAGGGCTTGGAACACAAACCCTGTGAGGGAGCTGGGGTTGTTCAGCCTGGAGAAAATGAGACTCAGAGGTGACCTTATCACTCTACAATTCCCTGAAAGGTGGCTGCAGTCAGGTGGGGGTTGGTCTCTTTTACCAGACAGCAACTGACAGAACCAGAGGACAGAGTCTCAAGCTGTGCCAGGAGAGATACAGGTGGATATTAGGAAGAGGTTTTTCACAGAAAGAATAATAAAATATTGGAATGCTTTGCCTGGGGAGGTGGTGCAGTCACCATCCCTGCATGTATTTAGTAAAAGACTGGATGTGGCACTTGGTGCCATGGTCTAGTTGAGGTGCTAGGACGTGGGTTGGAGTTGATGATCTTGGGGGTCTCTTCCAACCTAGTCATTCTGTGATTCTGTATTTTCCTATATTCATGAGGAGTCTGTGAAATTGGTCAGGTTTAGCCCTAGCCTTCGTAAGCAGTCCTATTTCCCATTGCTATGGACATGCTGATAAACATTTAGCCCCACTGATGCAGAAGGTTTCCCTCTTTCTTGGGACAAATGTGGAGTCCTGATCTAGCTTTTGTTAGACAGGAGGCATAGACAGAAACTCATAGCTGTCACATTTGCCTCCTTTTGGGTTTTTTCCCTGGGAACAGACACATTAAAGGGATATCCTCTCCACTTGGCAAAAAATATCTAGGTTGTCTGGAGGATGTGTTAACTTTGCATTTTTTATACATAATTTTGGTTTTACCATGCAGGAACTGAAATCTGGCCTTCAAAACACAGAATTCTCCAAAAGGGTGGCAGTTATATGGGCACTACTATACTTAAGAGACCTATTTAGGAGCAAGGCTCTTAAGTAGATAGTATAATTCAGGGGTGGGAGGGTCAGGGGTGGAGGCTAGCAGAGGTATGATACTGTCATCTAATACTACCAATAAAAAACATTCTTAAAAATTAAGTATATCTATCTAGTTTTATTTTTCTGAAACTTTCTGTGATTCCAACAAGAAAAACATAATATTTTCTTCTGGTTTTGTTGTTTAAGCGTCAGATTCTTTAAGCCTCTCTTGCTCCTCTAAGGAGAAAAAGTATAAAGTATTGTAAAAATTAAATAAATACACTGAGTCTTTATTTGAATAATACTGAGAAACATTGAAGTCTTAAGTCACAAAAATCCTAGCAAACAATCCTGTAGTCAAATGATCAAAAATAAACTAGAGAACTAATACATTATGTTGTTATGGCAACTGAATATTTCAATTTAATTTTATGTAAGCAGAACTTCAAGGATTATCCTGGGCAAATACAGTAAACATATTTGCAAACAATTTAAATATTTCCATCCAGATATTCTATCTCTAGTTATCATCAGTTATGTTTACTCTAGAGTTATTTAATATTCTGGATTCCCAATGACTTGATCATTAATCCAGTTCTATACTATTTTATAGTATGTTTTTGGCAGCTGAATACTCATCCTTGCTGTCCAGTCTGATTTCAGCTAGTGAGGTTTTAGGTTTTATTTTTCTTTACTGTATGCAGCAGTATGTTCTTTTTCCCCTTCTTCAGCCATTTCTTTAAACAACAATAACTTCCCTGCCATCTGTAGGCTAAGCTCCCTTTGGTTTTATGCCATATGATCACTGTACAGTTACTTTATTCCTCTACTCTTTTCTTACACAGGTAGCAATCTGTGTTGCCTCTGAATAATTTATGGCAGTATATGTGAACTGAGGATCCAGCTAAATGTGGTTAAGATTGCTCTATGCTGATGTATTTATAAAGGAGACTGGATTCCACTTAGGTTCAAATCAGGCTCTCAAAGTAGCTGTTCTCCAGTGATATAAAGTATTGAGAAAATGCTGAACATACATAGCTTGTAGAGAGCACTGGTCTTCCCAATGAAAGAGGAAATCAGATGAAGTATGATTTTTATATGCAACCTCTGAAATTGATTTTGTTTAATATTATATCTCTAACTGCATTTGCCATTATCAGTGTCATATTTAATATGAAAGTGCATTGGAAATGTAAACAGTCACTTGATTTTTAGCAGAAAACTTTATTATTCACAGAAATTTTTTATTAACTGCTTTCTAATATATTGTTTTGTAATTAGTAACTTCATGTACTAATGCAACTGCATTTTCTAAACAGTGATTGGCTCCTTTATTAGTGTTTGTCTTAAAAGGAGCAAAAATTCAACAACTTTACTGTTAATCTTTATTACTGTGTGCGGGATCTCATTATTTTATTCTGTTTCACCATTTCAGCTGCTGAAGTGCTTCTATTTCTCACCTAAGAACAATTTTTCCACTTACACAAGAAAGAAAAAAAAGAAAGGAAAAGAAACTTGGAAGAGAAATCACATTGTTTTCCATGTGCATTAGGAAAAGTGATAAACAGAGTCATTAAATATATTCGCAAACGTTCCTCTAGGGCAAAGTATACTTGAGCAGAATACTTTTTTCAATTTTTTTTCTCTGCAGTAGGAAGGAAAAACTATTATGCAGTCTACTTTACAGAGGTAGGGAAATGTGGGTCTGCCAATTCAATTGGGTTACAGGTATGCAGGCAGAAACAACACCTCACCCAAGCAAGGAAAGAACTCGTTGCTGAAAAAATAATGAGCAATACCTCCAAGGAAAATCAGAACTCGTGATGCCTTATTTTGCCCTCCACAAGGCTGAAACAAATAGATTCAATTCCCATATAAGATTTTCTTATCTGATAAAACAATATTCAATTGTCTTGAACAGCTTGTTTTTTAATGTAACACCTGTAAATCATAAACATGAACCATCAGGAGGGTGGCTGCTATAATGTTATAGTTTCAGCTGTGTTACAATAAATAGAGCTGAAACAATCTCCCATTGACTTCTATCTGATAGTCATGAGACTTTTGACATAAGAGACAAGTTATTTTCATTATGTATTACATAGTTATATAGCCTTTCAATGACATATAATGCTTGGCTGTTGTGGCTTCCAGCACGTGGCACACATAAAATAAAGCACACTGCTTAAAATATTTGGGCACTTTATGTTATTGAAAAGTTTATGTTTGCAAGGGTAATTGCATAGTATAAATACCATATAGTAAAAGGCTAGATCCATTGCTATACATTAAGAGATCAGAATTTATGTGGTGAAATATATATTTTATGTAAAACCACAGAGTTACAGTGGCACTATGTTAGAATGAGGCTAATGAAACACTAAGTAGAATCATAATTTATATGTTATGCTTATATATATTTATAATTAAATTTCAAGTTATTACGGCCTTATTTCAACATTTTTGATTTATAATTTATTATGATAACTGCATTAGGTGAAATCAATGAACCATATAATCTACCATCAATGGTAGTCAGTGCTAGACATTCATATTAAATAGAAGGAAAAATTGTAGTGGGTAATTGTGAAATAGCTGCTTCATCTACAAAGATTCTTCATACTCTCAACATTTAGTAAGTACCTTAAATGATGTGAATTTATACTCATTAAAATTTAGCTCATTTTCCATATCAAATTTCTGCACATACATTAACATTTTTTAGAAAGAAGCTTCTGAATTTGTAAAAAGCATCAATATTCTGTCTTCAATTTAGTCTAACAGTATCTGAAGACTTGAGTATCATTTTAGCTAATTTCTAAACTGAAGCCATGAATAATGAGAGCTGTCAGTCATATATTCACCAGACAGCCATGATTTCTCTATGTGGTGGTTAGTGACTTAGTCCCTTCATCCAGCAGTCCCGTGGACTTGTACATCTTCAGGTTCCTTAGATGGACCCAAAACTGCTCTTCTCCTACAGTGTGCAGTTCCTTCTTTTCCCAGAACTTGCCTTTGGTTTTTGTGACTCACTGGTGCAAGCTGAGGCCCAAAAGTCATTGAGTACATTAGCTTTCTCCATGTCCTGGATAATCAGGTCTCCCATTTCCTTCATGAGGTGGCCCTCATTTTCCCTAGTCTATCTTTTGTCACTGGCAGGCCTACAAATGCTGTTGTTGCTTCTCTTTTTATTTTGATCACTACTTTTATTGTCATCAATATTGAAAAAAGGTCTGTGTGCAATGAAATAGTTTGTTTTGATACATTAATATATTTCTGATTTGAACAATGTAGTGTAAGAACAATTAAATGCAGACTACAAAACCTATTTGCATTTTAATGAATGCTGAGTATTTCTTAAAAATAGCCTCTGATTCCCTACACACTTCAAGTAGATATCAGGAATATTCAAATTCAAAGATTTTTGTGATTAGTAATGTACAGTAATTTCACGATTATAAGCCACATCTTTTTCATTGAAGAATC
>VRYO01002772.1:56688539-56701985 GCA_009812075.1 Sialia sialis | reverse complement strand
TTTGAGATGATATTGGTAAATGGTATGGATTGGTAAATGCTTAAAGATGTGATTGAGTGGTCAAATTGAGAGTTGCCCCCTTTTTTTTTTTTTTTTTTTTAAATAATTAATCTTTGGTCCAATAATCTATTCTTTTGAACATTAAAAGGTAATTAGCCAACTCTTTTTAAAAACAGGACTAAAACCGCACAGTCATTTAACTAAAATATCTTTGGCGAAATCTCCTATTCCAACAGAATGTCTGTGCTCTCTGAATATACTCCAGCAATTGGTTGTACTCACTGAAGAAGACTTCTTGGACTACTTTAATTGAACTAGTATTTAATTAAAGAATATTCTGACCCAAAACTGAAGGAAGCTTCATAATTTCAGAAAAATATAACACATTATTGAAATAATATTCAGAAATAATTTCCCAATACTTTCTTCACTATAAATCCATAATGAACTCTAAGTATCCCCAAATTAAGCTATTCAAATATACTTTTCTTAACAGCCATCATTGTCTTAGACCTAAATTAACATGCCCTGTGATTTTCAATACTGCTCCGTTGCAGAGTTTCACTCAGCTTTATTACCCTCTCCTGATAACATTTAACTTCTTTAAATATTCCCCTAAAGAAAGAAGAAGCAATTAACAGGCATGTTAAAGTTTCTGTGCATATGTGTACCCAATGTTAGCTCTGGAAAAGGATAGAAGCTCTAACACTCTTATTATTTAAAGGTAAATTTTGTTGGATCTTCAGGTACAAATTGTTACTGAGGACTGTTCAGTCTCTAGGTCTATGTCCAGTATTTGCTAGCAGAAGCCCTCACTTCCCACATGAATCTCCAACTCCTGCTTTGTTGATTTTGTGGAGGTTAAAATAATTTTTATTTCTTGCCTCCACCTTCACTTGCACATGAAACAGTCCCATACTACAATGAGAAAGGAGGGAAAAGCATCCCAGCATTTTGACTTTCCTTCATGGCAAATGATATTTTGATAAATTTTAAGTAGTATTAAAATAATTAATACCTAATAATTTAGTATATTTATAATTATTGATTAATTATGTTGGATATTGATCTAATTTACATTTCTGGTTGCTACAGGGGAACTGTAAATTGATGGCAGAAAACTGTGTTCTCTGTGGAAGACAGAAAAATCTGTACCATAGCAGAGCTTTACCCCATGGTGTCCTGAATGAATGAAAGGTCTCTTATTGATTGAGGCAGTATTTTTCTCCCACCATTGCTGATAAATTCACATAATTACAGATGTGCACAGCTGTTGCAAAGCTCAGAGCTGATCCCTGATTACAGTTTTTGCAGCAGTCACAGTAGAACCTCTGACACTGATAGTCTTCTGTAATACTTAATATTATGTTTTTGACTATACTGATTTATTTTTTTTAATAGGCAGTTGAATATTAGAGGAAGGAGTTTGCAAGAATTGTCTGATTCTGTCACTTGTTAGCAGTAACTTGTTCTAATAAGCACTCCATGTCAGTATATTGTAATCAAGAGATAAGAGATATTCATTGACTATGCATGAAATACTGAGTGGGTTGCGTTCACACCCTAGGCTTCTGGCCAAAACCAGATGCTGCAGCTGCCATTGTTTGGTCCATCTGGAAATTAGCTGTAATGTGCTAACTCCATTCCCCCAAATGGCCTGTAGCTGAATTGTCACAAAACTGAGCACAATGTCTTGGGAAAGAAAAGCAAGACAAAAGAACTTAAAGATTTTATTCAAAATTATATAGTCTGTGATAATCACCACAGTATTTAAGTCCTTCAGTAGTGCATTATGTAAGCAACATGACTAACACATTCCCAGAAATGGCAGAATTGCGTGAGGTATGGGGTAAGGGACGCAAAAACACCCCCAAAAAACCCTACCATAAACCACCCCTGACAGTCTGAGTTTCCAGCCACAGAACACACTTGAAATGAAGGGTAAACATCTTGAATAAGTCTCAGTTATATGGTGGTGCATCTGCTTTGTGTACCAGTTTTTGGAAATCTAAGCATATCAATGAAGAGCTGTATTGTTTAGAAATAAACCTTTGATAATTCTACATCAAATATACATCTTTAGGCTGGTCTTAGTGATAGTTTGACATTATATATAATTTTTGGCTTGAATTATAAGCAGACAAAAAGGGCCAGAAGAAAGGAAATACCACTACATTCATTTTACCAACAGGAAGAGGTGATAGAGAGCTTTAAATGAGTAAGGTTCTGTAAGATTCTGAAAGGCTCTTCCAGCCTTTCATGGATGGATATAATCCTGTCTCTGTCTCACAGCCTTATGTTCAAGTTAGAACTGGGCATATATCTATCCCCTAGCACCTGATGAAATAATGCTTTGATTCCTACTCAGAAAAGCTGATTTAACAGATTTAACCCACTGCAAGGCTCTCATGTGATACTCTACACAGAATCCACCTGGGAAGCCATGATGACATGTGCTGTTAAACCTAGCTCCCCTGAATTAAATATAAATAGCTTTTCTGTTTGGTGCAAGGGAAAATCAAGTCACTTCAGGATCCATGAATGCCAAGATCTGAAGTAGAAGTAATAATGTTGTATGTCAGGCTGAAAATCAGGCCCCACATCTTTTACTGCTTCCTTTAACGGCTAAGTTTCAAACATGATACTTCCTTAGTATCCCACTTTCCTTCACATCTTTCACTCTTGTTGCTACATTCCTTCTTGAATGTGAATAAGAGGAGGGAGAGACTGATTCCTCCTCTCATAAGTCCCAACCTATTCTTCAGTACAGCTTCAGTATCCATCTAGGAGTGGTACCACTTGCAAGCTCCATCTATATGGAAACAAATTTATAGGTTTACAAAATTTATAGGACCTTTACAACTCTTTATCAAACCTTCAGAACTCTTCTTTCAATGAAAGCTAACTTCCCTTAAAAAGTCCAGTACTATATTGCGGATATAAGCTTGAAAAAGTGATTTATTGGGTTGGCTTCCAACTACTATTGTTAATTTCACGTTTTAGTAATCTTTATTCTCCTTGTTTTTGAGAGAATAGGCTTGTTCTTTTCATACAATGCTGTGATTTCCTTGTTTCATCCTCTTTGTGGAAGAATGGATTTTATTCAGAATATACTCCTGCACTGTGTAGATTCCCAGTTCTCAATAGTGTTTTTTTACAATGATCAGGAGCTACTGGAGACCAGAACTGAATAAAGTTTGCCTTGGATGTTGAATAATCTGTAATTTCTTAGTGTTTCATAGCAAGCTTTTGTATGGCTCAGCAAGAGTGTTGTAAAATCTTTCCTTCATGTGTTGAAAAGAAAGCATGAAGTGAATAAGTATATAGGGTATTCATATTGGAATGCCCTGTTTGCTGAATTTCTAACCAAATTATATGTGTGCACCTTAGAAATGAAATTCGATCTTTCTTGAAGGAGGTAAATTATAGAGAGTTAAGAATTAGAAAGTTTTTGGAGCTTATTGCAGAATAATGAATATAGGTTTTTTCATATTTAAAACTAAATCCTAATGTGAGAATAGGTGGCTTTTATTGTTTGCTTTTTGAAGAAGAAATTGTTAGTTTTAAGAAAGTTACAGGGGAAGTTTGATATTCCTACAAAGCCAGTCCAGCTTTCTAGATTGCTTATACGAGCCTTGGAACTTAGCTCTTGTTAAATCCAAGAATTTTAGCCTCAGCTGCTTTTAATGCTATTCAAGAATGATTTCATAAATCAAATTTATTTTTTACTCATAAGAGACTGAAAAATCATATGCACTGAAGCTAAAACAAGCTGTGTGAAATGCTGATAGGAGCATTGCAGTTATTCTCTTTGCATAAGCAGTTGCTTGATAGGATCTCCATAAAATATTTAACTAAGACTGAAAGAGGAAAACATTTTAAAGATAATTTGAATCCCATATACCTCATCTGTGTGAGAATTCTGACATGTCTCAGTTTCAGAATTTGGAATTAGAAAGAAAGAAAGACATTAATTAACTTCTACCATCCTTGTAGAAAAAATGCCATGATATGAGTGAAGTCATTTAGAAGAGATAAATGCATTTATTTTTAATTTATTCAATCAACCAATGCAGCATGATTGAATATAAAGATGTATCATTAATTTTTTTAATATTAATTAATTTTATTTTATTTAGTCAGTTTTAATTAGTCATCATTAGGTAGTAATTTATATTGTACTCTTAGGTAATTGGAATATATAGAAATGGAAGCAGTGCTGGAAAATTAAAAGTAATAAGCATGGAAGCTAGATATTGAAACCATTCATGATATATTAAAAAATAAGCAATAAACCAAAATTCAAAGTCTTCAGATGTGAAGTATAGATTTTTTTTCTTCCTGTTCTTCACAAATCAGGAACTTGTTCTAGCAAAGATGAACATTTTTTAAGCTAATTAATGAATTCTTGAAATCTAAGGGTTTGGTTTGGTTTTTTTACTTTATATATTTTATTCATTCAAATTAGACACAAATGAAAACTCCATAGAAAAATTCTCTGAAATACTGTGTGAGTCTGATTGTAAATTAGAGATTTTCAAAATAAAAACTTTATGTTTTCTTAAACAAGAAATGGTTTAGTGCTGGAAATAACTAGTAAAATTTTTTATTCCAAGTGAAAATCAGCCCATGACAGAAATTTATGGTAAAAATGTGGTTTGCAAAATTCTGAAAAAAGTTACTATGTATATACACATAAAACTGTGGATCACATACGGTGGTTGTACTTTTAAGATCATAACAGCAGTTAAAATTTTAAGCCCAAGGTAGAATTTGCAGATAGCTTTTCAATAACTCAATTTTCTTATTTTTTGAAGGTTTTCCCCAAGATTCTGGCATGATGACCATATGAAAACATCCATAGCACCAAGACTTTCACTGAGCTCTTTTATTTCCCCTTTAGTCCAACAAGTCTGAAGTGTTTATTTCATATTATTTCAGACATCTGCACTTCTCAAGGTAAATTACAAACTGAAAACCCTAAAAAACCCTAATTTATTTATTAATTTAAATACTTGTGAAGTCAAGGAAAATTATAGCTGTATCAGATGGCACCAAGCTAAAATCAATCCCATTTCTCTCTTTTGACCTCTAATGTGTAGGCATACAAATGTATAAGCAGAAATCATGTCACAAGAAAAAAGATTCCTTCCTCTTCACCTCAGAATCCTTTTTCTCATGATGCTTTGGGCAACAGACCAGACAATAACAGGAAGCCCGGTTTTACAAGGTAAATTTTATTAAAAATACGAAATGAATCCTGTGAGAGACAAATATACAGTATGCCAATTACTGTGATAAGTAACAGTATGAGCTCATTATAGCAGAGTCATGGAAGATAATCAGATAATGCAAAGGATTATGTTAATCTGTGCTCAAAATGCAATTCATATCATCAGAAAAAAAAAATGTGAAGTGTGAAATTTATCATAATCCCCAGCATTCCTGTCCAAAAAACATGCACAAAAAATGCTTCATGAAGAGTTGTTTTATGTTTAAGGTGTTTCCTTTCTGTCAGCCAAGAAACCCTGGGCATTATGATTGACATCTGTGAATATCCATGTTCTCCCTTAGGTTTTAATAACTATCAAGAAATGCTTATGAGAATAGACTTACTGGGTCTTTGGACCATTCATCAGTGTAGTGCAGGGGTAATTCCAAAACTATTCTAAAAAATTCTGATTAGCAGATGTCTCAAGAGGCTAAGACACTGTGTGAAGTTCAGGAAATCCCTGGCCCTGCCTGCAGAGCCAGCATTTGCAATTGAAATGTAATAGCATATTATTTACCTAAACAGCTGTGCTAAATAGTGTACCCAGTAATGGTGGTGGTGGTGGTAATGGCTGCTGCTGCTGCTACTGTGGTTGAAGAAGAAACAGTAAAGAAAAGGAAAATCACTCAACTGATATACTGGCTTTCAATATCCCTAAAAAGCAACTGTTGTCCTACAACTCTGTATATGTCTCTTTTTCCAACAATGCAACTTCACCACATCTTTTTTCCTCATTTTTTTCCCTCCTTCTCCCTGCAACATTTCTTTCATTCTGCTAGTACCAATTACTTTTTCTCTCAGAGGGCAATTTGTTGCTCCATTATTTGTAAAACTTCAGCAAATTCTGTTCTAGAATCATAGCTGTTCTCTGTATTTCAGAATTAAAGAAAAGCCTGTGTGCCTAAAAGCTTGTCTAGTTTTTGAGGTTTTTTTCCCCAGCTATACTACTTTGGTATAATAAAAGATTTGTCCTTTTTTACAAGTCTTGTTCATCTGCATTGTGCATGGGGCCTGAAATACTGAAATACTGAAGCTATGCACATTGCAGTATAAAGCCAAGGGCAATCCAGGTTATTATCACTTTTTTACCAAGTTTCGTTTCAATATTTTTTTCCTAAGAACCACCTCTAGTGAATACACATATATCTTATTTACATCTGTTAAACTTTAGAAAAAAGTGCGCTTCTGAATTATGGAAGACTGAAGCTACAGTGGGTAGCAGATTCTGTTAAAATGGTAACTTTTCTGTCTTAAGCATTATAAATAATATTTGTTTCCCTTGTATTCTCTCAAACTCTTAGAAATCATGAATGTCTTTTGTGTTCACTTGTCACCTCCTTGGTCCCCTTTTGAGAGACAATTCTCTCTTTTCTTCTTCTCAGACCTAAGGGGAGCTATAAATTCCTGAAAGAAGAGGAGAAAGAAAGTGCTATAATTACCAGCACAGGTACTAGCTACCTCTGATTGCTAACAGCAGTGTGGCTGCTTTAAAGTGGAGGAGGAAAAGCTTTCTTTAACTACCAGTTGAAAGCACAAGTCTCATTCTAAGACTAAATAAACTGAGCCAATGCCAAGGACAAGGAGAGAGAAGCATTCCCAATTCTGTGCAAGGAGTTTGTGGCTCTCTTTAATACTTGGGCAAGAGTGTTGAGGAATACTCCTTTCCATAGGAATTTGCAATGCTAGAATTAGAGTATGACATTTTTTTATTTTCTTTTTTTTTGCTGGTGAGTTTAGAAGACCAGTGTAACCACAAAAGTTTACCGTTTTCTGTAAATCTCTTCAACCTCTTGGGGTTTTTTTGTATTTGCACATCTGCATGCATCTTTGGTTGTTTTTTTTTTTTTTTTTTTGAGCAAATTATATCTGGCAGTTTGTTACAGTGAGCATGAGGAAATAAGGGAACATAAATGGCAGCTGCCCATGAAAACATAAAGAAAACAAAAAACCAATGAACCAAATCAGAAAATGTCACCTGTTGGACTCACATGGGACTACAGTACTGTTGTTGTGTGATGCTTCAACTTAAGAGATTTTATGTTATTCAAAATGAAGCCCTCCAGCAAATACCAGTTCCTTGTCTCACATCAAATAAAAGGAAATAACTATCAGAAAAATGAAAATATTTTCTGAAGGGAAACTCTGACAGTGGCTCTGTTTTTTCTCTCACTCTTTACTTCTCTATCTTCTTCCCTCAATCTATGAACAGGAAAATAATAAAAGAAAATATTTTTTTACAAATCTGCAGCTCAATTGGTTCTTCCTTTATCTTTCCTTTAAAGAGTTCATCATTTTAGTCAAAGTAACTATATCCTTCTCTTTGGCATTTTCCTCCTTGAGAACAAATCATTCCAATAACTGTTCCAATGCATGAACACAAAAAACTCGCACAAAAACAAACAAACAAACAAACAAACAAAAACCTCCAAAAAACCCCTCCCAAAAAAACCACCAACTCCACCCCCTGAAAAAACCCAAAAAATACAACAACAAAAAAACCCTAACACAAAAAACTAAAACCTACATTTCCTGCTATACTTTGGTCCTTTGCTTTTTAGGAATTTATGTGTGGCATATGTCGATCATCCTTTATCCATCTTGCACACCGTGCTACTTCTCATATTCTATTATATGAAAGACAGTCTTTTTCCAAAAGATATCCAAAATGAAGATGTATCTCACAGATTGAACCTGCCTGCTGCTGTGCCTGCTGTCATTGCTCCTATCACCAACATAAATGCAAGCAATCAGAGCAGCAGTGACGCAGAAGCGGTGACAAAAACAGTGGAGTTGCTTTTGAGAGGTTGCAGTAATTCCACAGTTGCAATAATTTACCTGTATGGGGAGAGCCCAGCTCACGCACTGCTCTATTTTTTAAAACCTGAAAAATAAGGGGTTGCCTTTCTTTTTAGGTTGTTTCTCTTTTGACCTTATGCAGGTTTCTGTACATATTTAGTTTCCAACACTTCAAGTAGAAGCTAACTACAGAAAGACTGCTCACAGAGCATTAAGTTGAAAATCAATATGTGTGTACAGAATTCCCTCCTTATGCACAAGAAAATCTGTTTTGAAACACAAACTGATCAGTCACCTTACATATTAATCCTGCATTTTTAGTTAAAGGTTGACAATTTAGTTTTCAAATTTTATGGGCAGAGGGGGGAAGACACAAACAACATCAGAGCTGTGTCACAATGCTGTAATAACCTCCTAAGTATGCAAATCAAATAATGAATGCAAACTGGTGCTTAGGGGCTCAAAGTAAGTCATTATCTCAGTTTCTCATATTTTTATGTTAAACTGTACAATTACAACTTTAGTGTAATTTTAGAGATAAATTTAAAAGAGAAATAGATTTATTTTCTTTTTTTTTTTTCTTTTTTTTTTTTTGGACACAGATTCAACTAAATTGGCAGCTACATTTCACACAAAAGTCTGTATTTTGCTAAGACCTGATGAAGAACCTAAAATTAGAAAACTGGACTGAAAACTGAGGCAAAAAAAGAGTATAATAAACTCCCAAGTAGCTAACTTTTTTTCTTTCTTTAAGAGCTTTCATAAGAGTTAATTTGAATATTGCTCATTAACTGATTGAGGACCTTTTAAAGCTTACTCAGTTTTATAGTCCCTACCCTGAACTGTCCTATATTTCAGACTAATGATAATGGAGACTTGATTCTTAAACTGTAATAGAATTGAAGTGTCCGAGTTCAGTTTTCAGATCTCCTATAAATGTTCCCATTGCTTTCAACAAGTCTGGACTTCAATTTTTCATCATTAAAGTAGTATTTTGAAACACGAAAAGAGATTAGTTTTATAATGTACTGCATGATATCTGTCACTAAGGATTCACAATCTCCTCTAATATCTATTGTCTCTTCTACAAAACAGAGAAATAACCTTTTGATTATGTTTGGGTTCAACTCAACAGTTTTTAGGGACCCATCCTGGATGAGATCAATTCCTTTCCTGCTTAGCTACTTGCTCTACCTTCCACAAATCCTATATGGACAAGCAGCCCAGAGGAGCAGTGCTTTTGCAGAGTCTGCCTATTCCTGCTTATTCTGCAAATGAATGAACACAGCTGGTGTGAGAGTGCAAGGGGATACAGCACTCATTACATTTCAAAATTTATAATTCTGCTTAGTAAAGATGTAAATGACTAAACTGTGTAAGAAGTAACAGTATGGGTTATTTTCATAGTTACACCAACGTACAGCTCACTTCCTGCTTACTCAGTCCAGGTCATGCTAACAGAAAACCACTTTTCTGAGTAATGTAACAGCTCAGGGTAATGATGTTCCTCTATTACTTTAGAAAATTAAAGAACATAACTCCAGTCATCACTTTGGGGAGGAAGATTGAACTCCATGTGATCATGGATTATGTTTTGCATTAACCCCACAATGGGAGAACTGTGTAGGGAAGACTATAGTGCTTTGTGAATACAATTGATCAATCATCCCAGGACAGATCTAAGAGTGTGCTCCAGCTAACTTAGTCACTTGCAAAGACATAAATTCATGGAGAGGACATTTAGGAAACTTCCTGAAAGCCACAATTTATGTACATTGCATGGTCACCCCAAAACTGAGACAAGTGAGAGATTCTGTTCAATTACAGATCTTGAAAGACTAAGGACAGGGGACTGGGCATAAATATCTCCATCCATTAAAAAACTTTGTGTGTGCATACATCCAAAACAATGTGTTTCCCATATGAGTATTCTCAATGATAACTTGTGAAAAGCAGGAAAAACCAGGAAATCCCTGAAACCATAAAATATGCAAGTCCCAAAAGCCTTTTTTGAACTACAGTAACCAGTAATAAATTATACCACTTTCATCTCTCCAACAGGAACAGTAAATCAACAACTCAGTTAATCAGATACATATATGACTGCTATTCTGTTTAGTTTTAGTTCATAAACCTGCAAACCACATTATCCATATGATCCAAATACCTGCAAAAGTATTTTAGGCTGAATCTAGATGCTCAAAAGATAATTCATTTGGCTGCTTTCCACTTCTTCCTTACTTTGAATGTATTTAAGGGAAAATTTACCAACCCAGCATCTTTTCAGTATTCTTTGTCTAGAAGGAATTCCTGCTTTAGGCAGAACATTGCCAGCAGGTCAATGAGGTGATCCCTCCCCTCTGCTCAGGTCAGGTAAGGCACATTAGGGATGCTGTGCACATTCATGGGCTCTCAACCACAGGAGAGACATGGACTTACTATAGCAAGTCTAGCACGGAGCCACAGAGATAATGAAGGGACATGAGTGTTTGTCATACAAGAAGGGGCTGACAAAGACGAAACTGTTCAGTCTGGAGAAAACAAGAGGAGATCTCATCATTGTGTGTAAATCTCTGATGGGATTAATAAAGAACTTTCTTGTCAGTGATGCTAATGAAAGAATAAGAGGCAGCAGGCACAAATTGGCGTACAACAGCATCTGTTTAAAAATTAAAGAAAAATTTATTTCTGAAGGTGTTTGAAAATGAATTGTCCAGAGATGTGGACTCTCCATGCTTGGAGATTTTCAAAACTCTGTTGTTTAAAACCCTGAGCAACCTGCTGTATATGACCTTTCCTCTGGGTAGTTTCATAGTCAATTAGACTGTTTTAATAAAGTCAAACCAATTAACCACAGAGCATGCATTTACTTGAAACAGAAAAAAACAAGGTTAAATTTGTTAGTGTGTATTGTTATGAATGTGAAATCCGGAAATTGAAATTGGAAAGCCAGATTATCAGCATGTCTGACTTATTCTATGTGTTTTTGCAAACAATGATATCTTTGTCAAAAGCCTCTCTTATATCCTTTTAGCAAACCTAGATTTTCTGGGGAAAAAAATTAGAAAAATTGCAAGCAATTTTCCTCTGAAATGTTATATAGAGGGATCCTTGTCTCCATGAACTCCTGTCTCTTCTTTTCCCATCAGAACACTTATTTCTGTCTTTTAGTTTTCTGGGTCCTCTTCCAGCTTTTCATTAAGAATGGACCTATGAGCCTGCAAAAGCTATCAAAATGTTCCATTTATTTATCCCTGAAAATACTGTTCACATCTTCCTGACACTCACTGAGAAAGACCAACACACAAATAAATTTAGTTAGAACATTAAAGAATTTCCTTGAGATTCTTCTCCCTATCCTACTCAATGCTATTTCTGAGATTCCTCTTGATGTCATCTTACACAGAAATGTGCATATGCACGTATTGGCACTCATGCCATTTGTTATTGCAGAGAAATGTGCAAAAAGTAATTTCCTCTTACATAGTAACTTGAAGGTCCCCCCATGGCCTCCAGCATTATTTTACTTGACTGTTAGTTAAAGAGCTGACAGTTGTTAGCAACAATCTTTGTAAGTCCTTTGGGTGATAACTGACACAGTTTTTATCGTGTGCTTCATATTTATATTCCTTAACATCAGGCTATAAAATATCAATTTGTGAAAGCCTATAATTTACTAGGAGATAACAAGCATTCATGTCTTTTATTCTTGTATTTTTACTTTGAATGGCATAAATCAAACCTGGCAGGAGATGAAGAAGCAGCTTATTTAAGGTGTATGTAGAAAGAGAATCAGGACTGAAGACTATAAATTTTCAGTATATTTATAACACTGTTTTTCTTTGTGTCTTTTTATTTTTGACAATGGATGATTCAAGTTCAATAACCCAGGACAGACCTGAATGATAAATACCTAGATTTGTGGTTCTTATATTAATGCAAAACATTTCTTAATATATAATATATGACAAATTTATAAATTTATAAACATAATTTCTTCACAGAGATATCCTTGTGAAAATTTTATCACCATTATGTGCAATAGTCTCTGAAACAATTTTTTGCTGTCACAGAACATGTTGCTCAATCCAGCTTAACCTTCTCAGAACTTTGTGACTGGTATAGGGGAACCAAGTTCTTTAATGTATATGTTCAGATGTGAGATACAGGTCGGTAAAATATGTGCATGTACACAAAATTTAGTTTCGAAAAATCCTGCAGAATCATTGATACCCATTCAAATTAATGAGCACTCTTACTCTGTAAACCAGTTTTACCTAATATTTCTTTATAGATAAAGCCTTGAACAATGTTTTAAATGTGACTGACTATTTTTATGGTAACAAAATTTCCTGTGTTGGAATACCAAGAACTGGACTTAGCACTTCAGGTGGGGTTTGACCAGAAATAGAGGGTCAGTGTCACCTTCCCTGACCCCCTGCCCAAGTTTCCTGGGCTGCAAGTGCACATTTATGCCTCAGCAGCCCCAGATCCTTCTCAGCAGGGCAGCTGTCAATCTCTTCATTTCCCAGTCTGTGTTGATACTGGAGGCTGCCCCAGCCCAGGTGTAACACCTTGCACTTGGTTTTGTTAAAACTCAGATTCCCATGCCTCACTCCTCAAGTTCATCTAGGTCCCTCTGGATGGCATCCTGTCCTTCCGCTGTGTCAATGGCACCACTCAGCTTGGTGTCACATGCAAAATTGCTAAGGGTGTACTTGATTCCTTTGTCGAAATCAGTAATGAGGGTTTAGTATAAAAAGTTTCTAGTTGCACTATAAAATTTTTTGGATTCACAAAAAACACCTAAAAATAGAAGAGAGAAAACAAGAAAAAAAAACACTCAGAATACAGAAAAAGATGGTGACAATAACAATGAGGTATTTCCAGGCTTATACACAATACAAAGTGGCCTGATGGGAGAAATTAATCTCTATCACTCAGGTACCGAATTCCATGTGGTACTCTAAGATTAAGCTCTTCCTCCTGAGTTTTCCCCCAAATCTCTGATTCTTTCTTCCAGAAGAAAGTCAAGAATGGCAACTTATTCCTTTAAAAGTCACTGTTTGCCTACTTTTCCCTGTCCTAAAACCCTTGTCCTTTGTAAACTGCGGTTTCTTTGTTATTTCTCTGGCATTTGTTATGATAATAAGAAGCGTATTAGAGCAAAGTTGCATCCAGAACTCAACAACGTGCTGTCTATTCAAGTGTGCTTTCTGTCTGTGACCTTCATGCAGCAGTTACTGTCCCACGTATCAATGAGTTCCCAGCAGGAGTAGATGAAAAAGGTGTAGATGATAAGGGTGGAAAAA
Organism: Sialia sialis; assembly: GCA_009812075.1. Taxonomy (NCBI): domain Eukaryota; kingdom Metazoa; phylum Chordata; class Aves; order Passeriformes; family Turdidae; genus Sialia; species Sialia sialis. Next base: position 56,688,605 of record VRYO01002772.1, on the reverse strand, counting down.
GTTTCAAAGCCAGAAGATTTTGAAACTGCATGTACTAGTTTGAAAGCAAAACCAGTGAGACACCAA
>VRYO01002772.1:56631610-56687539 GCA_009812075.1 Sialia sialis | reverse complement strand
TTTTTTTAAAGGAAAAGAACCGGCACTGGTTTTTGGTATTTGAAGAGATCCAAAGATGCTGTATAAGCTTTAATCAGTTGTCTCACCTCCAAATATTCCTGTTGGCATAGAAGTACTATGTTTTAAACTTACAGGGTAAGACTAGAGTGAAAATAACCACTTCAGAGGATATTTTGTTTTGTTTGTTTTGCTTTGCTGTTTTGTTTTTTTTTTTTTAACCCAAAGATAAATACATAATTTTGAATTCAGAATGGGGAGGGGTGCGGGGTGTGGGCCAGAAAGCAGAACCAAGGAACATATATTTCTCGGTGATGTTTCCTTTCTTTTGGTGTAAGTTATACTAAGTATATTGAGTTAGTATAGCTCTTGTTTGCAATTTTTCAACTTGCCACTTTTAATTTAGCAATAAGCTCTTGTTAAGAACAGAACATTTTAAGGAAATATAACTCTTTCCATTGTACTGAATGAAATTTCTGAGCACAACACAGAAAACTTCTTCCTTACTTCTATTTCTTAAACGGTCAGAACAGTGAGCAAGACTAATAGTCAGAACTGTTCTTGTTGTTCATTCCTATATACAAGAAAAGACAGGTTTCTTATACGCTATATGTATTCTAACCAGAAGTACTGAGCATGATTTTAAGTCTGAAATGGTCTCAGTCTCATCATAATATGGAATGGAAATAATTTTTTAAAAATTTAGTCTTTCCATAAAATGATAATAAATGTATATTCAGCCAGCTATATTTTGGATTTTCAAATCAAGTCAAAAGAATAAAATAGTCAAGAAAAATTTGTAGAGCTCCTCAGATTTTTTTTTTTTTCTGAGATCTGTATCATTTGGTGCCATCTGATTTATTAGAAGTGTAAGTATTTCATTTTCATAAGTACTTACAAAAAGGTATTGAAGAGGTGTGTGACAGCAGAAGAAGGCAAATCACACCAAATGAGCTGAAATCTTAAATGCTAGACTTTTCCCAGTCCAGCTTATCCCTTATTTGGGATATTGCACACAGACAATGTCTCTGGAGGAATAGATACAAATGTAAACTGTGCTTCCTCCCCAGTCTGCTCTGTCATGGCCAAGTATGCTAAGGAATAACACCTAATGTATTGTGTCTGAGGAAAAAAATGGATATATGAGATACAGTTAATTCAGAAAAAGCTGGAGCATCCTTACAGAACAGTAGAACTAAACCAGCTAAACCAATTCCTAAAACAATTTCTCCTTTAGTGATGTTTCCTACTTTTAGCAGGAAATACCAATAAGAAAAGAATTACTCAAATTCAGTCCAGAAATTCAGGATTGGTTTACAGGAAACTTATAGTTTATATACATAGAGACTTGCAGTTCAATAATTTACTTGGTTAAACTTCAGGTGGGTGGAGTACAAATTTGCACTTGAAAAGATTGAGGAAATAAATTGATCTTTTACCTCACTTGACAAATAGTTCTTTTAGCTCATGTTAATTAGAAAGTTAGAGGTGAGCTTTTATCAGAAGGAAGGATAGATGTTTTTTTCACTTTATTTATATCACACAGTAGTGTAAGAATAGTGCCTTTTAGTGATATGTGCATGTAATCTTGAATATAGTAGTAACCATGTCTAATACTTTATGGTGGAAGATTTAAATTTCAGAGTAATGACTTACGAAGAAGGAAAAATCAGGACATGCCTAATCTGTTTTCATAGATTAGCTCTTAAATATGTGACTTTATGCTGTGCTTAATGGTATTGTATAGTGCTTGAAAATCATCATGGTACTATTTATTATAGCCCTCAATGTTTTGCTCATAAAGTTTGCACTTGGAGAGAATGACATGTGTTGGTATACTCCAACATTAAGTTCTGAATGAATTTTAACTCGTAGCACGCCTGAATGAATATTCCAAACATCCATAAGGTACTTCAAGCACTTTCCTCCCACTTAAGTAATAGCACTTGAGGGTTTCCAACACCTTTCAGGATCAGCAGCTGTATGTTATTAAAAATTTGAAATGCTTAAAAAGTTGTTAATAATGAAATATCACTTAGAGTATAGCTAGCCTTGAGAAAATTTAATTGCCTATAGTAAAAACAATACTGTGGCAGGAAAAAAAAATTAAACTGTCCTTTGAAGTGTTTATTTTCTCTAGTAATAATATGTACTAAGGTACAGTGTACACAGTATTATTTCCTCAAGACCTGAGCTAGAGATTCACAAAACTTGTGAATCAATAAAGTTATTGGTAGTGTGTTCTAAGGAGATTCCTTAAGAAAAAGGACATACAAGCACATTGAAAACATACTATTTACCATTTAGGCTGTGGAAACATTTTAATTCACATATTTAAAGTGAATTCAGGGAATCAGAGCAGATGCTTCCTTTTTGCAGTCTAAACTGTACCACAGCAGATGATTCAGTAGCTTGAATTGCAGATCTTTCATTTCCATCTGAGCTTTTATGTATAAAAGCTTGGAAGTGTTTCAACTGTTCAAACCAAATTACAATTGCCAGTGCTAAATTGAATTTGAATATTGCTTGTTTTACAGTCAGTTACTTCCTTCCGATTCTCTTTTTTTTTTTTTTTTTTACCTTTTAGTTTGGAATGTGGTAACATTTTTGCAGTACTACTAAGGTGAATGAAGAAAAAAGTAAATAAATGCACAGATCAACTCCCTGCACAGAACTCTGAAATATTCATCATAAAGAAAAGGAAAAGAAGAGTAGGAAAACACTGTGAGGAAAGACAGAGAGCATAAAAAAAATCACCATTTACTGTTTACAGGGATGGTGAGAATATCACAACAATTGCCCTTGAAAATATTAATGTTGGAAAATCAAATGACAAATTGTCAACAGCATGCCAGTAATTATGTCAAATAATTGTTTTTCTTTCATGCAAATAAAAATGGAAATCAACATACTTAACAGAGGATTGTATGCAGTTTAAGAGGGGGATAAATCACTTTGAAACAGCTCTGTGTATTTACCCCTAAACTGGAAGTAATTAAACGATAAATATTTGGATATTTCTGTTGATTCAATCCCTAGGAAAAATATTACTTGCATACTAAACAAATATCTGTGATCTTACTTGACTCCCCATTCAATTTAATTTTTCCACTGCTTGGCAAAGAGAGATTCAGTTACTAGATTGCAAATTATAACCGTTTTGGGTTCTGATATTCAGAAATAAAGAACAAACTATGCGTCTTAACAACAGTTTCAAGGACAGAGCTGCATTCCTCCGTGAGTATGGATATTCATGTCAATGGGCCCTCTCGAATAAAGAAATTTGATTGCATGCAGGTTTAAAAAAGTTCAAGAATATCATAAACTCCTCAATTAATGCAATACTACCTATGCAAATTGGGAGGAATAAAATAGGCATTTTTAAAGAGGAGATATTTGTGTTAATAGAGAAATAATCTATCCTACATACCATTTCCCCCCATTGTAATCTTTGAGGAGTGTTTTTATAAAAGCTATTATAGATAACCTATTACATAGATTTATATCCAATTGACTAAATATCCATCAATATTGATACTAACCTCATATGAAAACTACTGTGAGCATGTTATAGAAAAAAGCAGCATTAGCTAAATGATGTATGTATATAGTTATTTCATATATAACATGCACAAATAGTAACACAGATTTTTAAGGTATTGCAAATGCTTTAGTGCCTTCTTTTATAGGAGTATTTTCTTTCATTTTATAAAAACAGCCATGACCGCAGCCTCATTTTGTAATGACTGCATCATTTTAAGAAATTTCCCCAAATAAATTAGCTTCTCAGTGTGTTTTCCACAACCTTTGTTCCTCTCTTTACCACAGTTATAAAATAGTTTGGCATAATCAGCCTGCTCTTATCTGTCTAGACTTAAATTTTCTTTTCCTCCTGTGATTTCACTGAGTCTGCTACAGCTAGTGCTGGTGACTGATTCTCTATGAGATTTAAACTATGAATATGTGAAAAATAAGGACAAGATTTTTGTATTTCCTTATCTAGTACCCAAACAGATTATGGGCTACCTGAACTTGGCTTACATATTCAGAAATTACAGTAATTTAAAATTAATAATTCTCTTATGAGATTATTTGCTATCTCCAGCCTTGCTTTAACTGGACAAAAACACTGTGCCCATTTTCTGCTTTCCAGATGTAAAGATTTTCTGCTTTCCAAATGGAAATATATCTTGATGATGGTTCTTTTCAAAACGTGATCCAAAAACCATTGAGCTCTGCTGCTCCCACTGACACGAGTATAGAAACAGACAAAGGCAATGTGGCAATGATTCCCATGCGCCACACCACATGGTATTTGGGAAACAAAGACAGTAGAGCAAGGAGAGGTCCTGCAGCTCTCACCCCAGCCTGAAAACAAAGAAATACATGGACAAACAACAGTGATGGTATGGGTGGTATAGATTAAGCAACTTGGTCACACCCACACTGTGTTAATCTCTGCCCCTTTCTCTGTGACCAGGACACCATCACATTGTTTATCAACTCAGATGTTTATCATATAATGTTTTCTATCTTTTTAATGTTATGGAAAGAATTCATACTGCTTTCTCCCAAACAGTAAGATGTCTATTGCCAGTCCTATTAGAGGCTCCTTAAGTATTGGTGTCCCTCGTTAAACAAATCTGAGGCACTTCACTGAGGGTAGCCCAGTCAGACATTTCTGAACCGATTCGTGACTTTGGGAGCGTGAGAGCATTGCTCCAAACAAAATTAGTAAAATGTATTAACAAACGGAACATTAAAAAAATGTTTTTCTGCACCATTTGCTTCTTATTGCACCAAGTCTTCAGATCTCAGCAGGCTGTCTTTCACATTTCTCAGGGAATTTGCAGAACTGCTTTAAACCTAGGACTTAGTTTTAATCCTCCTTCTTTCTCATAACATCAGTCATTGGCTTCATTGGAGTTTAATTACAAACTTTTCTAGTGATCCAATCTTGTAGGTCTGTCATTTTCCTTGAGTCATTAAGAGATGTCTGGTAATGGAAGTAAAAAAGATATTTGGAGATATGTACAAGAAAGAAAGCAATTTTACCTTATATAACTCAGGAATTTTCCTTTTAGGGAACAAAAATATACTTGTTGAATAATGTGTTGTTTCATTCTTATTAGATTTCTTCACACCTAAAAATATTTTATCATCCAAAGTCCTCCCTTTTGATTGGCTAGTTTCATAGATTAAACTGTATTTTGTTGTTCCTTTATTGTATTTGTTATTCTGATTTTTTTTCAAAGCATCTTCTTTATTATAATAGTTTATTATAATGCTTTCTTGCATTTTGGCTACCCCTTATTGAAGGGAAGCCATTAGTCTCTTGGAGAAATATGACACATCCTTAAAAAAATTACAGACTTCTATCTACATAATGTTAAGATGCCCTACAATGAGACTGCTTCATAATCTCTACCAAAAACAATACAAAATTCTCATAGCTGCCCCATATATTGCTCTTTTAAACACTGAATAATTAAACTTCTTCTAGGGATTGTTTTAGTCAATAGAAGGATTTAAATAATAAATTTTTTTTTTCCATTTACAGCACTGCAATTTCAAAATTTTTCCTTTACACAGTCTCTGTTATTCAAAAATCTGAGATATTCTGGAATATTCCCAAAGAGTTAGCTGATATAGTTCTTATTGCATGTTCCAAGTGAACAGGATAATATCTTTAAAATACTGTCACTTAGATCACTGCAACAATGAACTATGAGAGATTGTCAACAAGTGCTCTATTCAGTAGGTATTACTCAAAAAAAGTATTTATTGTCATAGTCCTTCCTTTGACTCATGGCACTGTAGATATCTTCTTTAGTCCTTCCAAGTCACTGCGTGGAACAAGTGAATTGGCCGAGGTTTTGTTCCTAGAAAAGATCTTAAATAAAAGCATTATTTTCTGCTCACATATCCAATCAATTTTTAACTCAGTGTTGGCCTCCAAATTCTGTTTTACACGTTGATTGTTTGTATGAACAAAAATCAAATTTCAGCTACATCATGTGTGAAATAACTCTATGTCAGTATAAAACATGTTTTGAAATGTGCACTGGGAAACCAAGTTTGAAATGTGTCTCATTTTCTTTGCATCCTTTTTCAGGAGCGGTACCAAAGGATGTCATTCAAACATGTATTTTCTCTGATGTAAAAGCCATTTTAAAACAGCTGGACACTCATTTCTCCATCCATGTAGGAAGCTATTATCTTCTCTGCTTTGTCAACCATTAGTGAAACTCTACAGTATGCTAAATACCTGAAACAATTCAGGTAAAAACACAAAATTAAAATAAACATGAAATCTTTTGCTGCCTAGAGTCATATAGAGGTAACACAAAAATGCTCCATTTGTATAACAGAGGGAAGCAGTAAGAGTAGGAAGCAAACTAGGAAGCAAACTAATTTTTTGGAGTTTTTTTGTAAAAGATAAATATTCATCAAATATTTTGAGTTCTGACTTGATTGTCATTCTCTCCTTATAAACAAAAAATGACTAGTTAATTCCCTGTTTTTCACACTACTAATTTTTAATGAATTGTTGCTTCATTGGAATCAAAAGAAAGTTAATTCTCAGCTAAATCTAATTGAATAATATTATGAGGATTTAATTGATGTAGTTGTGTTTGTGAATAAAATACCACCAAACAGGTATGGATCAGGTATGTGGATGAGAATGGATGAGATTCCCCCACTAGCCCCCAAAAGCTGTGTGGGGTCTTAGAGCTACATTACAAAGCCTTTTCAGGAAAAAAAAAAATATTCTGAATGATGAGTTTACATGAGGTAAATTCACTTTTGTGTTTTTTAGAAAGAGACATACTCCTAATAGTTGAAAATTAATAGCAAATAGCTTTCCCCTAGTTTATTTTCTTGATTTATTTTGCTTGGTAACTAGGCACTTTTATAAACATTATAAGCATTACATATCTCAAGGAAGGAAGGATTAGCTTTGAGAGAATTTGGTCTAGACATATCTGGTTTGTAGCACAAAAATACAGAGCTATTAGAGAATGTGTACATCTTTTAATTACTGATGAAGTTGTATTATAAATGTCCTTGCTCTTCTGTATCAAAACAGATTACAATTATTTTCCTCTTTAAAACCTGAATGTACATCATGTGTGAAGCTGTTTCTTCTCGATGTTACTTCTGCAAAATATTTTCGAGGCAAGTATAAATGGTTGCTGTGGTGTGGATGGACATGGTTTCGAGATTGAAAGAAAACTGTAGCAGGGTATCTTTAAATTCTAACAAATCTCAATACTCAGTTGATTTGCAATTGAATAAAGATTTTCACACTCATGAAACTTCCATGTTTCAAAAACACTCTTGTTCCGCCTGATAGTGATAAAGGAAGTTCCAAAGTATGAAAGAACAATGCAGAAGACTTTAATAGCATACAGAAAGTCCTGACCCAGACAGACTGAGAGGAAAGGCTTAGGCCTGGGTCTTCTGTCATTAGCTGAGTGTGAAAAAAGCGTGTTCTTAGTGTATAAGAAATCTTTGCTATGGTTCTAAGAAACTTATTATTTTTCTTTTTTTCTTAAAAATCAATGAATCTTCACAAAATTATGTGATTTGCATCAACAGGAATTTTCCTAAAAGGAAGAGAAGTAGAAAATTCCCATACAGCTTAGACAGCTGGTGTAAATGGCATCATTGCCACTTAGCTCTCTTTGATATAGTTATACCTGTATACATTTAGGTGTTAATTATGCAGTGAAGAGCTGTTTTAATCAAGCATTGATACAGCAACAGAGATTCCATAAGTTAAGACAAAATTTAATCATTTCATGAACGAATAATCAAACTTCATGTCATAATGTAGTGCAGGAGAGAGTCAGAGAGCTCTAATACATTCAGGTTCACAGAAGAGACAAGGAGGTAGAACAAAGATAAATTATTGTTGTTTCTGTTCCATTTATTTAAGAGAGCTGGCTAAAACACCGTCAACTAAATGGGTCATCTAACTTCTCACTGTAGAATGATTTTTCCTGAGGTTCCTATCAGTGCTTATTGTACCTCATCTTTTCACAGCCCTGCAGCTGTGGGATTGCTAATGGTATTTCTTAGCTATCTCAGGAAGGTGTTTTCACATGATGCACTCTCTGCCAGTTCACCTGCATAAGTATATGTCATTTTCCCCATCCTGTGGCCTTCAATTCAGAGTACTTCTCAGATTCAACACAGGCTCCCACTTAGCTGTGCATCACGCTGCTGGCTCACACTGTTCACCATTAAGCCTTTTTGCTCCCCTGCTCTTTTAGTCTTTTCCATCTAACTAGCTATGATAAAATGACTATAGTATTTCATTTTAAGTGTTATTTTTACAGTAAATGGTAGCACATTAGAATGCTATTTGAGAAACATAATGAAAAAACGTTTTTCATCATCAAATATGTCGACTGAATTTGTAAAATGGTATATACTTATCATATTGTAAATCATGAACTATATTATGAAATAAATGTTAACATCTTTAAGTGAAAATGGACTAGTATAATATTCATCATAATCAGGTCCTCATTTTTCGCATTCTTGCATAGCACAACTTATAAAAAAACAAACCCATTTGATATGAATATAAAAACATTTCACTAGAGCAGGTTTCTCAGGCCCCATTCAACATTGAACACTGCCAGAGATAGGGCATCCACAACTTCTCCAGGCAACCTATTCCATCACTCTCACAGCTGAGAATTTCCTCCTAATCTAAACCAAATCTAAACCATCTTTTAGTTTCAATCCATTCCCTTTGCCATGTCACTACATGCTCTTCTAAAACATCTTTCCACATCTTTCTTGCAGGTTCCCTTCGCATCCTGCATGTGAACGCTGCAATTAGGTCCCCTAAGCATTCTTTTGTTTCAAGCTGAACAAACCCAATTCTCTCAGCTTTTCCTCATAGAAGGGGTGTTCCATCCCTCTAATGATGTTGCTGGTCCTCATCTGGATGCAATACTTCAGCTGTAGTCTCACCAAGGTGGACTAGGGTCAGCATCACCTCCCTCAACTTGCTGTCCATGCACAGTTGGCTTTCTGGGCTCCAAGCATATATTGCACAGAAGCTTCTTTTGTCTGTGTGTTTAAAGGAAAAACTGTTTGAAAATGGGTTAAGGAGTTTTGGGACCAGTAATAGCTTTCTACAGTAGCTGCCAGCCTCCATTGACCACAGTTTCTTTAGGCAGGAACTAAATCTTTCTCTCCAAAGGCAATGCCTTTCACAGCCAGTCTCCAATCCTAAAGCAGGGCCCGCAGGTGCTTTTAAAATAGAACTATTAAGTAATTATAGCTTTGCGACTAAGAAAACAAAAATGCAGTTCTCATGCCATGAAATAGCCAACTTGGGGAAAAAGAGGAATTCTGGCCTTATCACCTACACCACACTTTGATGTGATCTCAGCACCCTCTCTGAGGTGGATTGAAAGTAGGCAAGTCTCAATTATTCTAACACAGCCAGAAGAAAAGGTACAGTAATTTCATGCGTATAAGGTGCACCTTTTTGACTGAAATTTTGATCCAAACCCGGAGTGTGAGAAAATGGACTGTGTCCTGCCACTGTGACCAGTAGCTGACCCCTGGATCTCCCAAGTTTCCAGCATCAAAGCACAATGCCCCTCTGCTGTTGCTACAAACTCAGATGTGCACACACAGAGCGAGGCGCATGTACAAGGGCACACACTCCCACGCACAGTATTGATCACTACAGTCACCCAGTCTATACCTAAATCCTCTCATCTCCTCACACACAGGGACTCACATTTACTAGAGTCTTGCCAGGAGCTTGCCAGATCAATATATTTACTTGTAGATGACCTCTATCCCCATAGCCTTCCCACTAGCTGACCTGCCCTCTTCAGAAGCCTACATGCAGATCCTTTTCTTTCTTTAGGGTATGTCCAGACTCACAATCCACTACGTGGCTCCCAAAACTTTCATCCTACTTGCCAGCTAGTCCAGCTTCCCTTTCATCAGCAGCCACATGCTGGTGCAAACAGCCCAACTCATCATGCAGGTTCATTGTCCTGCATGGCTGTTGGTGCCAGAAACAGACAGACAGACAGACCTGGTCTCATTCCTGTTTCTGGCATGCAGCACACAGACCTATGCACACACATGCACCCTGAAGAGTCCTCTCAAAAGGAAAAGAGTTGGAAATTAGCTCAACAAGAAGAGAGGACAAATTGTGCTGAGAGGCTGCAGGGGATGACATGACCAAGCATTTGATTACCCGGCTAGAGGTAGCTAAATTAGTTAACTTGAGCAAAAAAGACACATATGTTTCACATAAAAGATAAAGCCAATTTAAAAAATTAAAATAGATGAAGAAAAAAGACCCTGCTTTGCCTAGCACGAGTCTCCCATGTCTGTCACTAAATATTACTATGCTGTTCGTTTACATTCTGCTCTTTTCTCAGTAAAAAAAAAACACATAAAAATTACATTTTGACCTTAATAAATCTGTATTCAGCTCTGTATCCTGTCTAATCAATACTGCAAAGTTATTGAAATACTTCCAACCAACCTAACATTTTTGTTTTTTTCCTGACACAGACATGATAATATAACTCTATGTAATTGAAGAAAAAAAGAGTGTAAAACATTACAGTAAAATTTCCAAGAAATCTGGGGGGTTGTGGGGGTGTGTTGTTCTTGCAGGGGTGCTTTCTTATTGCTGTTTTCTTGTGACTTTTAAAACTAGATAAACTGTTAGCATTCTCTGACAATCACCTTGAAACTGCCTGTTTCTCCATATTCCCTAAAATTATGTTTTCCTTCCAGAATCCATCATACAGAAGATTGCTTAATATCTTGTACTACTCAGTAAGAAAAGATTTTCAAGCAAATCATCTTTTTTCTCTCTGTCTTCTTTGACAGGATATTACCAGCAGTTGCAATGGTTCTAGCATGACTTGATGAAAGTAACTATTTTTAGGGAATAGATAGATTTTTGTTCAGGAAAGGAAATTTAATTATCTCATTAATCAATTCACAAAATATTTGGACCTGACACTCAGTAGTGAAAGCTGAGGCATATGAACAATGCAAATAGTAATGATATTGTTGGTGATGGTAATAGTAATGATAATACTAATAAGTACTGAAACATGATGTTCTTAATAATCCAATGAGTAATTAATCTGATAAATTTAGAATCTCTGTGCTCCTGGAATTTCTGCAAGCAAATAAAATTTCCCTAGAAAATATGTTTTCATTGATATATCTTTCAGCACACAGAGAGGTTTGAGTTGTGTGATGGGAACAAACGGTCCTCAGGGATAAGCCTGATGATATGGAAATATACTATATAGTATAGTATATAGTATATAGTGTATATAGTATATAGTATATACTATATAGCATATAGTATATAGTATATACTATATAGTATATAGTATACTATAGTATAGTATATACTATATAGTATAGTATAAATATAATACATTGGAAATATAGTATCAATTAAGACACAGTAACGAGAACAGGATTAATATTCTTTACTTACAAAAGCAATTATTTTTTCCATTCACAAATGTGAATGCAAAATTTTCAAATTCATGTTCCACAAAGATGTGTTGTACAAATATCCACAAGAAGTTGAAATAAAAGAAGTACAGAATTTTCTATCTAAAAAAAAAAAAAAAAAAAAAAAGCTGGCATTTATTTTACTTTCTTTTAATATTCCCTTAGCATTCCTTTTGACTTCTACAGCACTTTCATTACTATTGCCTACATAGTGGGATATTTCATGACAAGGAATAGTAGTGACCCTCATTTCATACACAAGGCTAGGAAGAGTGGCAAAAAAAACTGTAGGCAGACTGTGTTGTATGACTATTGAGGCTTTTAGGGATGCCAGGATGTCTCTAGTGCATTCCTACAGCTGTGACATCAGACCACACTGTTCAGTTCTCTGTTCAGCTGGTCCTGAAAACCTGCATGGATGGAGCCTGCACAGCCTCCCTGAGCAGCCTGAAAAATAGTCTTGCAATCTATCCCCAGTGCGTATCTCAAACTGCTTTCTGACATTTTTCTCTTGTTAGTATTAGTTTTGATGCTGGAGATCATAGTAAACCTGTACACTGGATGGGTAAAGTTCTTACTTGTCCCCTTTAATTTTCAAGGGCTAAAAATATTCTAAGCATTTAGAAGTACTCAAACATTTTTCTGTCTAGGTCCTGCTTAGTGTTACTCTCTGCTGCAAGTAGTTTCTTGTCTCAATGTTAAAATTCAAAATGAAAAATATATGTTGAGCAGTGTGAACTGTGACTGCAAAGGACATTGCTCTGTAGAGCAGCAATAAAAGTAACATGACCTGGCAATATATTTGAAGTTACTGAATTCCTCATAATTTATCCATAAATGGAGGGCCAAAGTCAAATTTCCAAATCCCTGACTGCTGAAAGGTAGTGTTACTTAGTATAGTTCCTGGGACTTTCTTGTTTTTCCAAATATACAAAGTGTACACATATTTACAGAAAGATAAGACGTGTTAAGGCCCAGGCCTATTCCATCCTACCTCAGCAATTAACTGAGTGTATAAATTAGAAATCTAGCACTGTCTAATGGAAAAGAGAGAGCTTACCTTATTTTAATCTGCCTCTTTCTAATACCCAGGATGAGAGTTCCCAGTCTCAAGCACAGATACTCAAAGATGATGTCTCCATTTAAAACTTGGACTCAAGCATCAGAGCTTGACAATATTTGCACTAATCAATGGGACAAAAGAGACATGTTGGGATCCGAATTTTATTAAAATTAGATAATGATACTTAATCGGTTACCTGAAAAAAAGTTGTTTTCCAGTTCAAGAAAGCAAAGTGCCACACAACAGAAGTTCAGAGTTGTATCTGTTCACCTGAGTTCCCTCCTAAGGGCAAAGAAAGGACCTGAAAAAGCTTCTCTTTCAAGAATTATAGGAAGAGGTTTTAGCCAAATGTTGTTAAACTTTTTTCTTTATTCTCCAGCTTGGGGTAAAATAATAAACTCTGCTCTGTTAAAAAAATGGCAGTAAAAATAAATGTCTTTTTTTATCTCCTCATTTTCTTCGTTTCCCTTCTGCTCCATGGATGCATATTTTTAATTTATTTTTCTTGCTGATGGACCACACCTCCTCTCTAACTTGAGAAATGGTATTTTGACAGGCCAATATTTAAAAATAGTTAAGAAATTATAATACTATGGCTATATTTTTCAAACCTTTTTTTTAAATACCTAAGTAATCAGAAAAGGAAAAATTTTAAGGTGGTCGCATTAAATTAAAGAACATAGCAATACTTCATCCATTTTCAATTCATTTCTAAATGCTAGAAAAGTTAGTTTTGCTCAATCTATATGCCAGGAGTTATTCTGAATGTTTAACAAAGCTGAAAGTCAAACTAGTTCTTCATTTTGGTCTTGCGTATTAAAGGGAGATTTGAAATAACACCAAGTATGGTAACATATCTTTCCATAAATTATGTGGTATTCCATGTTCTTAGTCTCTTTACTCAGAGTTCAGTGACAACCTCTTAGCTATTTCAGGTTTGTGTTTTTTTTCCCAGTCCATCTTGTTTCCCTAATTCACCATCAGTTTAACAAAAATCTCAGTGGAAACAGTGGCGCTGACTAGGGATTCTGATAGGTTACAAGGAATTAAATTCTGTATGACAGCTGTGTCTTGTTTACAAGGTTTATGTTCCCAACCTTTGCATATTGCAAGGTTTAATTGAAGTTATACATTCACATCTTGACAGAAAAGCTGCCTGAAGATCATCAAAATTCCTGAGGTAATCAGAAGGAAATTTGCAATCAGTTGTGGATCTATTTGTCTGTTCTATTGGTGTCATTCTTTTGTACACAAAAACTTTATTATTCTTATGCCAATTTAGAAGGGATTTTGTGATGAGTACACAAATAACGTGGCATGAGCCAGGCATTTAGCAACTCACACATAAAAAGTGACCTAATTCTCAATTTAAATAAGATTTTATGTTTAGAAGTAAGTAATTTTTTATTAACAATTCATTTATGTAATTTTAATCACATTCACTATTTTGAAATATCTTGTATTCAGTAGTTATGGTTGAGCCACCACTTTTTTCATTTAGTGTACAGTCTTCCCTTTTGTCAGTTATGGACCTTTCTAATGAAAATTCTTACCTAGAATGGTAATGTTTGGATTTATTTGTTTTCATGTGTATGATTACATACTGGAAACCCTTTGTATTTTATTTTATCTTTATAGATCATACCAAACTTCTCAACTGCAAGTGTATCCCTGCTTTACAGCTTGAGGTATAATTCCACCCATTAATAAAATATAAAGTCTAGTTCCCTTGGAAGAATATTATAGTCATCTCTTCTTCTGTTTTCAGAAACAGAAATAGTGGGCTAGAGGTTTTCAGTTTAAGAGTTGGAAGCATTTTCTCAAATCCCTTCCCATGTCTGAGATGCATGAATTCTATCAGTCTTGTGCTAATTCTACTCTCATAATTTCTTCTTTATGTGTTTTCTTCCTTTTTCTTATTAGTGTAGCATTGTGCCAAGGAAAAAGAAACAAACTTTTCTGTTATCTGTTATCCAAAAAAAAAAAAAAAAGTTATTTCCTTTATCTTTGTAAGGAAATTTAGAAGCAAAAATTGTGCTTTTTTAATCATTCATAACCTGATTTCTTTCTTGAAAGGGAAAGAGGAAGCTGGGCTGGGCAGGTGTGAGAGAATGGACTGTATTGTCCATCTAGCCAACAATATCTTAGTTTTGTTTTTGTATGAATGTAGATCACTTAGCTTCTGCTCTTTAGCTTCTGCTCTAAGACAATAAAGTAATCTACATTTCTTACGGCTTATGAGAAATTTCTCAATCAAAAGAAGGAAACTAAAGATTTGATTGGAAAATATATTTATTATTTTTTTGCTATTCATCTAGAAAAATAGATCAAATTTTCACTTTATTGATAAACAAAAAAATCCTTTGTTAATCATAAAAAAAAATTTATGCTGACATTCACCAGTAGAAGAAAACATGGTTTTGGTCTTATGTTTTGAACATAAAACATAAAGACTACTCTCTTTGCTCAGTTCTCTCCTTAGGATCCTTTTCTTCCTTAAAACCTTATAGAAAATAGCTACCTAATGCTTTTATTTCTAATGGAAGACAATCTAATGCTCTTCCTGCATCAGGCCTTGCATTAATCCTGCTGAATAACCATGTACTTTCATTGAAGTTGTTTTCATCTGCCATTTTATGTTCTAATATCTTGTTACTCTCCTAGTTGGACTGAATGCAAAGTCTCTTTAAAAGCTGGTCAAGAAGTCTTATTTTGCATCTGTACAAGAGCACATCCCCTGGATGCTTAAATTTTCTCCTGAGTTTTTACCTTAATTAGGGAAAAAAAATACTACTTTCATGTTATCTTTTCCTTTGTGGAGACTGGAAAGTTGGTAAAATACTTAAACCAAAGAGATGAGTTTATGCTTCCTTCTCCCTTCCTCCTGTATGTGTAA
The DNA here is from genome assembly GCA_009812075.1 of Sialia sialis. Taxonomy (NCBI): domain Eukaryota; kingdom Metazoa; phylum Chordata; class Aves; order Passeriformes; family Turdidae; genus Sialia; species Sialia sialis. Next base: position 56,672,045 of record VRYO01002772.1, on the reverse strand, counting down.
ACATGATTTAGGTATGTAAAGTATTTATTAAGCCATCTTCATATAATGGTGCTGTGGGACTTATCCATTAAAATAATGAAAAACCACAAAATATTTTGACATGTGACTGTCTTCTACAAAGAAGAGGGCAGGCTTTTTGACAGAATTTTTTCCCTTGAAACTCTGTATTTTCTTCAAGTACTAGCCAGTACTGCAAGAACTTATTACTGTAATAATATGATATCTGAATGTATGTTATAACATATATATAAAAATATTGAAGGTATAACTTTTTCCTTTAGGCATATGTGATCACTAAGATCACGTGAACACTAATTACAAATGTATGAAATACAGTAACTTAGATGCAGTTAGGATTATCAATTTCTTTTCTTCTCCATTCCTACTTTTAATATTGATGATCTACTGATGAGCAATCCTATCTCTATTCTTAATATTATCTCCTCCTCAGAGTACTGTAACTACTTTTGTCAGTTAAGGGGAAATTGGTTCATTTTTTCCATTTCTCTTATTATATGCTACAGTTGCTTTTACTGCTGAGGAACCTTCCGGACCTCCAGAAGGATCTGTTCCATTACCTTTCCGGGGAAGGAGTTGAGGCTGACTCACCAGTAGTTTCCCAGCTCCTCCTGCTGGTCCTTTGAGCATGGGAGTTACATTGGTTTTTCTTCTGTAGCTGGACACCTCTCCTGTTCTCCATGATTTTTCAAAGATCATGGATAGTGACTCAGCAACCTCAGCCAGCTCTCTCAGTACCCATGGGTACATCCCATCAGGACCCATGGATTTATGGTGTTCAATCTGCTTAGCTGATCTCTGACCCAACCCTCTGTGACCAAGGGGAAGCCTTTCTTTCTCCAGCCTTCCTTTCTTGAATCCAGTGTCTAGGATTCCTGAGGGTTTGTCTCAGCAGCAAAGTTTAAGGAATAGAAGATATTCAGTATTTCCACCTTCTCTGGATCTTCCATCACCCATTTGTTTCATCGGCAGCCTCACATTTTTCCCAACCTTCCTTTTGCTGCTGATGCTCTTATAGAAGCCCTTCTTGCTGTTCTGGCCAGACTCAATTCCAAGTGAGCCTTGGCCTTCCTCTTGCATTCCTGAAAATGTTCCTATAGGCCTCCCATGTGTTCTGTCCTTTTTCCACATCCCATGAAATATCTTTCTGCTCTTTGATATTTGACAGCAGCTCCCAGCTCATCCATTCAGGTTTCCTGTCCCCTGTACTTGATTTCTTGTTCACACCTTGTATTTTGTTATTGTTCCACGAGAAGAAATTTCGGTGTGCTATTTTCATTTTTAATGTATTTACTTTTCTCCAGCAGCAATACTTTATGAGGATTTACATGACTGCCTTGCAATTTTTGTATTTATCTTACAACAAAACAAGCTTAATTATCTACCATATGCTTGCAGCAACAAACCTTATTTTTAAGGTGTTTTTCATCTTCCAACACCTATAATAATGTAGTATTTGAAGTTCCGGTCCTTTCAAAGTCTCCTATCTGACAGAATGTTTTTTTTGTTTGTTTATTTAAAATGGTCTGAAATTATTTCACAATTGCGCAATCCTCAAAAGCCTGAAAGAAAGCCCTTTGTAGTTTTCTTGTGCGTTGGTTTGGCTCTGATTGGCAGAGAAGCACCCAACCAGCTGCTCAGTCTTACCTACCACGAGATGGGGAAGAAAACAAAAAAGACCAGTCGTGGAAAAAACTCATGGATCAAAATAATAATGGGAAATCACCCACTAGTTACTGTCACAGGCCAAACAGCCTCAACTTTGGGAATTTATTGCTAATTAAATAAAAATTTAAATACTGATTGAAATAATCAGAAACTAAACCAAAGATTTAAGCAGTTATGGAAAGAACCTCTCCTCCCCATTTCCCAAACTGGCTGTCTTTATAGCACTGCAGGCTGCACTCAGGCTCTTCAGTGAAGCACAGGAAGCTGGTGATATTTGACCCCCTCTCACTTCTGTTTCTGGCACTTTTCTCCCAAATCACTTTTCTTCATACACATTTCTGCTTCTGCACATATCACACTTACTACAGGAAAGTATCTATTCTAATATGCGTCCTACACAGCATGTGAGCCCTCCAGGGGTTTTACCACCTTTGCTATGAACCTCCTGCTTACCTGTCCCTGATATTCCACCTGCATAACAGCACCTCGGTGTAGTCCTTTTCTTAAATATATTTCCCAGTGGCATCACACACTTGGCTGAAGGGCTCAGCTGTGCCTTGTGATGAGTCCATCAGAGCCAGCTGGAACTTCTGTCCTTAGCACGGGGCATTCTCTGTCCTCTTCTCACAGACACCTTCCCTCCAGCCCCAGCACTGCCGAAACTCACAGATAACACGTCATGTTAGAGTATCCCATTTGGAAACACACAAATCTGATAAAAACATGCTTTCAAATCTGTCTAACTTTTCTTCGAGACAGAGTTGCTAAACAAGAGGGCTTTGGCTTGTCTTAGTGTTTTTGGTGGTGGTGTTAGCTTTGAGGTTGGTTTGGATTGCTTTTTTTTTTTAATTTTCAAATGGCTAATGCATATTAAGAGCCATAGTAATTTAGGGAGCAAAGGAAAAAGGGAAAACAACAGCTAGGACATTGGAAACAGATACTAAACAAAGGAATAATAATAAGAAATTCTTTTGTTTACAGTAAACAAAATGTAACCAATCAGCTGTAGTTATTTTTTTAATCAAGTATTTTGTGCTCTTTAAATCAGATAATGTGTGCCCTAAAATGCTGGACATACTTTAATTTCATTTACTCAAGGAAAAATAAACTAATTCTATCTCTACCAATTGCACCTTAAGTTTCTGCATCATGTTATCTTTCTTTGCTGAATAACAATGCCTCTTTGACAGCTCCTATAGCATCCTACAAAGCAATCTTCCTTTCACTGGATGATCTCAAATAGAGTGCATACAACTAAAAAAAAATATTTTTTTTCCATTTTTTTCTCTCCCTTTATTTGCCCCTTTATTTCTTGTCATTTGGGATACAATTAAGAACTATACAAAAAGAATTTATTCATCCTTGTCTAAAGTTCTGATACTGCTTTGCCTCCTTTTGAGATATTGTGTTTGGATTTTATTGAGTCCCAGTAAAATAAAACCAATAATTATTTTCTTAACTATAATCATGTTTTATTGAGAAATTAGGATCTGTTACCGTGAGAATGGTATATGAATCCAGGTGCTGGTTTTATATTGAACTTTCAATTCCCATTTATGTATTTTCAGGGTTATTTTTTGTTTGCAAAAGAAAGTTACGGTGCTTACACTGCAGCGGATGAAAATGGCCATGTAAATAAAGAAGTCTTTAAAAGTGCAAAGCAAATGCCCACTCTTACTGTTTAATAACCTTTTACTTGTTTTTCTGACAAGTTTCATGTAGTTATACACAATATAATACTCTTCAATTAAAAAAGTATTTTGATATGCTCACAAGTCACTGGATGTTCAAGTTTATCAAAAATCAAGGATTACTTTTTAAATTGCTTTTGAAATGTTTACACAGTGCAGTTCCAAAATTGCTTATCTAAAAGGAGTGGATATTAAGCTCCTCTCCTATGAGCTGGAAGATAAGCTTATTTTATATTTGCTTACAAGGGATTTATACAGTTAGTGTTCACTGAAGTTTATGAAAACAAAGTATCTCTTCATAAGAATATTATATCCTCAGTTCTGAACATGGGAAGCTGCCATTATGTGCAAAATGTAGTGTGAGGAGGAATTTTTTTTTCTACTCAATGTTTTTTTGCAAAAGCCAGAAAACGCCATGGGTTTTGTTGGAGGACTCATGACTGGCCTTTCTGTCACTGAGAACAAGAGGGAATGGAACTAATACCTGAAAGGCTGTTAGTTTCACTGTCCAGACCCCAGATCCAGTTTAAGGTTTTTCTGAGAGACAGTTACTGGCTTCAAGAACAACAGAATGACATCTTGCTTCAGAATTAACATGCATCACTCTCTGGCATAAAAGCAAAGGAAAACCAGAGTTTTCCTGGAGGAAGTAAGACAGGATATACCATACAAAGTATTGCCATTTTGCTGTGATTTATAGATAATTTGGAAGAAACTTGTATTCTGTGAATAAAATCTTGTTGTATGAATGTTTATCTAGCTGGGGGTGGCTACTGCATTCACTCCTGATTTGAAAAATCCTTTTCTTTAAAGATTCTCTAAGATTTTTCTTCTAAAAGAGCATACGTTATATCATTTATAATCACATGTAAAAAAGAACAAAGAGAAACCAATCTATTACTGTCAAATTTCTTTCTAAGCTTGTAAAAATAGAGATTTCCAATAATTTCACAGATTAATCTATACTTTGTTGTGACTTTAGACACTGGTAACCAGAACGAATGTCAAAGGCCATGATCCACAAATGGATTTGGGTGCCTCTGTTCTGCTTTAAAAATCGAAGTACAAGAGCACTTCTCATCACTCTTGAAATGGTCAGCTTTTTTCAGGGATCTAAAGTTCTATTGTTAAGTGTTTGAACAGATAGAACTTGATGAAGTGGACTGATTTAACACCCCTCTCCCATCACCTTTCCTTAATCAGGGTCCTTTAGGTTCATTCTGGTGAGTGTTTCCCAAGACTATTTACAGGAATACATGCTTTAATGTGTTTTCTTTTTTGGGGGAAAAACAAACAAAGAAACAAAACAAACAAAAAATTACATATCCCTTATAAGACAACAATTAATTAACTTGCATTAAAAAATAACCCAGTAATTCGTCCCAGTTCCTGTTCTGAATGATGTTCAAATAAATTGCACTGAAAGTAATATTGTGAAAGGGACCCAAATCCCTAAACCTTGAATATGCCAAAACAGAGTTCTGGGTGGAAATACCTGCATGTTGCTACCTACTGGAAATATCAGAGGAGGGCAGCCCTCAGACAGGCTTTTCTCTTAGTGCTGAATTGCTGCATAGAAAACAGTGAAGACAACCATGTTTTAGCTTGTTTCATAGTCAATTTATCCATTTGCATGCCTGAAGACAAAGAATACAGTCCATAGTTTGGAATCCTGAATTGAGGTAGACATTTTCTTCCAGATTATCATTAAATTCTCCCTGACAATAAAGTATTAGTCATACTCATTTCCAGTACTCATTGTTGAGTTTAATCCCAGCTTTCTGGCTTCTGTAAATCTCATTTTTAGCATTTGACCTTTCTAAAAGTATCAATAAGATTGCATGTACTCCATATCCCTAAAATGTAGATTTCATTAGTCTGGTAAAGCTGAGTCCAATGTTGTCTGTTTGGGAGGTAAAAAGAAGGCACCAGATACAGAGATTCTCAAGATGATGATGGGAGGAATTGAACACAACACTATGAATTCCAGAATTTACTCAATACCTCTTAAATTCAATGGGATCACAGAAGAGACATGTAGTTATAGAAGAAGCGATATGTTTTGAAGAAATGTCTTGTCTACACTAGAGGGAGATTTTTGTAACCTCAGGAAACTGAGCAGTATGAAAGCTTATTATTTCACTTACAGGATGTGCCAAGGACTGTGGATATTCGACTTGAGGCTTCCAGCAAAACATGTCATTCACCTACAATGCTCTGCTAGCTACAAAAGCCAAAATCAAATCTTTTGTGTTCTAGTAGCATTTTAAATGTAAGTTTTCCCATTAAAAGGAAAAAATGTAGTAATAGAAATAACAGAAAAATAGATGTATCTTTTCATTTTCTCCAGTGCCTTCTTCTCACAAATTTTTATTCCTTATTGCACTGGAAATATAGTGGACTCATATATGGAGGTTACTGAAACATCTCTTAATTTTAGACTTCAGTGATGAACACTATGAAAAAATAGTTTTTAAAATTTTCTCTGTTTCTTTTATCTGAAAACGTTTTCTTTCCAGGGATACAAGTAGTTTCATAAATAAAACAGCTGACTTCTCCAAAGGAAATTGTTTTCTATATAGAATGATGATTTTTGTATGTCTATATACATGGGAACAATTAATGCTGATAATAATACCCTATTAAATAATTCCCTTGGATGCTAATGCAAATTACAAATTCACACATTGTATGTTTGAAAATGTTTAGAATTATCTCTATCCTGTATTTTCTCTTTCTACCCCAATTTTATTCCCCAAAGCCAATAGAAAGAACTGAACTGTCCAATCCATATACAGAATGAGAGAACTTCTAATTCATACAGTGCATCAAGAAGTGTCATTCATCATTAATGTGATGAAGATAAATGCTGCTGGCTACAGAAAGGAACCTTATGAAGATGAGTGTGGATTGCAGGAAAAAGGAATGTTCATTTGTCTTGACTGAGCATAATAGTCTGAGAATTCAGGAAGAAATAGGACATTGGGTACATTCTTTTCAAGATATCTTTAAGACCATTTTCACTCTTACTGGTAGCATTCTTTAGGATCTATTAAAGCATTTTAAGAAAAGTCTGTAGTTAGTGCCTGTTTTAAATTGTGCATTGGAGATTTTCCTTGTAGAGGTTTAAAGCTCAGAAAATTGTAAATAGTTGTCCACTACTTCTTTGAAACAGGAAAATAATTTTATTTGGGTGCATTGAAGTATATTTTGAAAATCATGTCATAAATACACCATCCCTATATAAAGATGATTTGTAAATTTAGTCCATTATACATGACACTATCAGTTCACAGGTTTTTGGGCATGTACAAGTCAATGTACAATGCAAGATGCATCAGTGGTTTCTCTCTGAGGTGATCTGGTTTTTGGTTATCAACAAACAGAAAAAAGTTAAGTTTTATTCACGCTAAATGATGATCCGTCAACAAGAGTTTGGATGCTCTAATTTGCATGTGAAAGGTTCTGGATTGTGAAGAGCTAAGATAGTGCAGGAGGGAATCTTCCCCGATGACCAGCAGCTGTACTGATTACCAAGGAGTGGAAACAGCTGTTCCTGGCCAATCAGTCTTGAGGGCATAAAGGAGTAGGTCAGCTTTCTAGCCTATACAGGCATTTGCAGTGGGACATGTAGAGGGATTAGAAGGCTGCTGGCTGTGCTATGAGGAGCTAAGGGGTATGTGGTCATGCAAGGGACAGACAAAATGGTGCTGTATGAAGGACAGCCAGGGTTAGGTGGCTAGGAAAGAGATGCCCTGGGGTGAGCCAGTCATGCAGAATAAGAAAAGGAGTCAGAGCTATGTGAAATGCCCATAAGAAAAGAAATCAGTACAAGCTGCCAATAAGAGAAAGGAGTCAGAACTAACAGAGGTCTATAAGAAAAGGACAGAGAGTTGTATCAGAATAAGGTCTGTAGAAGAAAACGTGTAGAGTTTGTGAATGAAGACTGGTAAGAAATGCCAGCGAAAGGGCTGATGGTGTTCCCAGCCCTATCCATCTTGTCTTAGCTGTGACTCTGGATAGCGTGTTATTCTCATGATACACATACAGAGCATTCAAACAAATATAATGGTGTTCCGTGAACTAATGGCAGGAAATTAAGAATGCACTTGAATACAAAACTCTAGTGAGACAGACTTTAGCTCTGCCATGCTTTGAGAATCATTTTAATTTTATTTGGTACTGAAAAAATTTGTGTTCTTAAAGCAGCTCCTTCACTTGTCTGTTGGTGCAGACTCAGCTGGTCTGGGCTGGTTAAATGCACTTGCTGACTCTACCCTTGCATGCCAATGGCTAAACATTTAAATCATTCACAAAGGCATTTTTGGAGGTATTAATCATTTATTTTCTCTAAATTAAAATCATGGATTTGGGCCTGGAAAGTTAATTACTTTATTTGTTTTTCTTATTTGCTATGAATTATTATGAGCCTTTCTCTCAGAAATGACAAAATTGAAGCTTTTTTTATTCTTTTACAATAAGTATTTTGAAGCAAAAATTGGCAAGTTGGATCATGAATGTTCCTAAATAATATTCACACTCAATTGTAGAGTGTGTGCTGTTGCTGAAAGGATATTATTTCCAACTTTATAACATAATATATATTTAGAGTTAGCTAATTTATATTTATTGGAAACTTGATCTCCCTCAAGAGACAGGAAATATGCATGGGCACATTTGTTTTTGTAAATCTATTGTGGAATTCTAAAAGATTTTGAAGCCTCATGAAAAATAACCGAAGTTGTTAGAGGCCTACTTTCATAGCACTGGAAAAATAGTATGCTTTTCAAAAAATCAACATTGTTTCTTCACTTACATTACTTTAATAAAAATAACTAGCTTAGAATTAATGCTTGATTATGAGATGGAATAGCTTAGAAATATATGTTAAGCTGTATATGAGTCTTGTAAAGCATGTAATAAAAATCAGAAGTCTTGTTGATATTTTTTTGAAAAGCTCATAGTAAAACCTCTGCTGCCTCAGCGGCTTGTTGTTGGCATTTGGCATCATTTTTGGCAAACAATGTTTCAAGGTGATCTGTACTGGAATGATATGGTTGGATTCTTAATTTGATGAAGGACAATATTGGCTTCCTCTGACGCAATAGCAACATTACAAGTTGCAAAACTCAAAAAATAGTTCACACTCTGTTAATCATCTCTTGTGGTGTTTTCTTTAAGTTCTTTATACTTCATATTTCTAATGTTTTTCTGAGAACTGCTAAATATTGCTAAACTACAACACTGATGAGAGGCATTACTAAAGGAAATGCCTTGATGTGCAGCTACTCTTAGAACTAAAATTAGGTTACAGGTGCAAAAATGAATTGTGTGGGGATAGGTAAAGTATTATGTGTTTTACATATTTTTCATTTTGTCTTTTTTTGCCCCCCCTGTTACATTGCCAATCTCAGAACTAAATATTATTGAAATGATTAGCCTATTAATCAGACTCTTGGTTCAAAGCTTTATTTCTGAATACATGAAACTGTTTAATAAAAATTCACTTAACATTTATGCCAATAAATCCTTTTATTTAACAGTGGGCATTCTGTGTGTAAAAGATTCATCCTTAATAACACACCAAAATATACAGTTGAAAAATAATTTGAAAAGAAGTTTTAGTTGTTAACTTTAGAGAGTATTTCTCAGTTGTGATTGCCTGTGCTTACAAAGCAGAAAACAAACTGGACCATACAACCCATATGTGCCTGAAGCTGTAGACTGTATGAGATGTGTATCTTCACATGCATCTTCACTTTTAGAGAAATGATGGTGCAATTCCTACTGCTGTCACTTGTCAAGGCTAAGACACAGGAGTGATATATTAGAAGCCCATTGCTCACTATGCAGAAATGATATTTATACTGTAATAACAAAGGACAGAGAAGCCCCAATATTCATGAGTTTCATTTAATTCTGAAATGAACTTTCCTGTTCACTGCAAAGAAAATATAGTATGTAAAAGAGTTGTGCAGCTTCAAAGTGCACTAAAAGGCCATTCAAATTGCTCTCCTCTTAAGAGCCCATATTTTTTCTTAAAATGTTTAAAGCCTTCTTAGAGCTATGAAACAATAGATTTTTATTTGTGATATAAATTAGCTTTAAAAATTCATCAGTAACATATTTGACCACTTTTAGGCTCAGAAAAGACAAAGTTGCTTTTCAAACACTTGTTTTTCCCTGGAATATATTATAAATTGTGTATTTTTAGTAAAAGAGGAGGAAGATTTCCCCCTCTCTATGTAATATAAAAATAATTAACTAAGAAAAAGCCATTTGTCCTCTGAACAATTCCCAAATCCATTTATTTCCTCCTGTGCTGCTGGTACTGGTATGTGCCAGATACTGTGAAAGAAACAAATTAGAATTTACAGATGTGCTGGACCTCTTCATTTCTCAAGCCTTCCTGATAACAAGTGATAATTTATGCATTTCTGGTCTGCAAAAGGTTCTGAATCCTCTCTGCTCTGTTAAAAAGGCCCCTTACCAGGTCTGGCTTAGCCCACAGGTGGGAGTGCTGGGTGCTAGAGGACAGTAGCCGTCACATTCCTGTCACTCTGAGGCTGTCATCCAGACTCTAAATCCAACAGGATCCCACCACAAATCCTATCTAAGTTTTGCCACAGAACAAATATTCAGCAGACAGTCTGTGTGAGAATACAGAAGAGCACTCGGTGGGGATTTCATAAACAAAGCAAAATATGTTGGTTTCTGAATTCATGAAAAATGTCTACAGGAAGGCAGGTACACATCTTATAAGTGTTTTAAATCTTGACTGCATCATTATATTGATGTCTGTATTCATAAACTGCCATTTACAGAACATTGTTATGATGTTGGAACAATTTATACAATTTTAGATGATACAATTCACACCCACTGTTTGCAGGTATGACTTGACAACTGTTGCTATACTGACTATGTTAACTGCTGGCCCATCATTCCCAGTCTTTTATTTAAATTGCAGTGGTGTGGTTTACATTACAAAATACTGCCTACACTGGTGACCTGATATTCCTTTACACTCCTTTTTTCAGATTCTATGAAAGCAGAAGAAATGGGCTACTCTGCACCTTCTGGAATCAAACATTTTTACTGGATGCATTTTGCTTTCTTTATGGAAATAAAGGTTAATAGACTAACTGCAACTTATTTACTGTTAGGTTTTTGGGTTTTTTTGGGGGGTTTTTTTGCTGTTTTTTTTTTTTTTAATGACAGTAAGATATGGTTTATCTTTTTAGAAGTGATTTGTATTCTGTTTCCTAGTGTTCTTTAACATTTCTATCAGGGATACTTCCATGCACAATCCTTGAGGTCACCTTTAACAATTTTAGGGATATTATGGATTTAATATTTTTCAGGGATCTGTTTTTTAACAATCAACAGATATGTTCACAAATATGGAACTAAACTTGAATGATAGAGCTGCTGAAAACTGTTTGACTCAGGGGACCATAAATCAAGTTTGAACTCTCTTGGCTGCAGGAGCAAATTTATTGCTCATTAATTCTTCCTAACAATTAGGTAAACAGAGAGCTCCTACTAGCTTGTTTATGAACTTATATTGATTTCTGCACTGTAAGTTTTCATATACTGTGTGTTCACTGAGTGGTTTTTGTCCCATGCATTAAATTTTCATTTTAGCATTAAAGTACATAGAATTCATGTTCTAAAAAGTCTGTCTAGGTTTTCCAATGTCAGGATTTTCTACATGCAAGTTAGCTCAAGCAAGTTCTGCGGAACAACACTACTCTTAATTGGAAAACAATGTTGCAATCTTATTAAACAGTATGGTGATTGGATTTATACTTTCATTTCTGACCTGAAAAAATATCTGTGAATGCCATGATAGATTCATCTCATTACTTCAGACTCTCTCTATTTATGCATCTTCTAATAACTCAACATTGATGCTGCTCTTCAAACTTTTCACAACTGTAAAAGACCTTTAGAATATAATATATCTTTGTGAGAAAGAGTGCAAATATTCATGTATGCTTCAGCTGTGCTGCTTCATTACAGATTTCCTGAAGAGATCTAAATGAATAGTGAAGATTTAAGGTTTTGGTTTTTGGGTTTAAGGAAAAAAAATCAACAAATCAAGCTGTCAGAATTCTTGATCTAAATTTAAACCTTCAATAAAATTTTCAGAAAATTTTATTTTCTTGAAGAAACTGCATTGCCGTTTTCTTCTGAATTTAGTGATGTGAAGCCATTCCTCAGGGACTTGAATGATGGGAAACAAAAATAGTGAATTGGCAGAGATGTTTTGAGGTACTCTGAGATAAAGCATTGATGTGAATAATAGTTGATGCACATGTTTAGCTTTCTCGATGATGCTGGTTGCCTGGGAACCAGCAAAAGGCATATGTCAGAGAAGAGCTCAAATGAAACTGATGACATCAATCTCAGCAGGATGAGGAAAAGGAAAACCTCTGATTAGCTCACCCAGACTGGTATATATAGGAATCCCATGTTTTCATGTTACTAAATATCTAAGCTGATTTTAAACCAAAATTTATCACAACACTTGTGGTAGTTTTTAGCTAGGGATGGCATTTGTGTCTTTTTACAGATGATTTTAAATATTAATTTTCAGAATCTGCATACTGTCCCTGCTCAGCTGCATGTATTGGAAAAATACTGCTTTCTTTGTTCTACCACTGTCTGGGCAGCAGCTTCTTTTATTTAATCACAAAGTCACACTCTATTTTGCATGTAGAGTCACTGGACCTTCAAAGAATCAGGACATCTGAATGGGGAAGTCACAGTGTCAAAGACATTTTAAAATATTATGATTTATGATTTTTTTTATTCTTCTGAGTTTTTTATTCCATGCTAAAAAGTACACAATAATTCCAGTAATGTTTTCTTACCTTGTTTTTCCACTTATTCAGAAAACTATATTTATCTGTATCTAACCAATGCAAGAAACAGTCTAATTTCATGTGGATATTTCCTACAAACTACTAGGATTCACATTTTCTGTGTTTTTCATTAACAGGTATAAAATTTCCATTAGGATTGATTTTTGGATGGTAGTAATAATTCTAGCCCAGTATCTCACTTGTTTAAAAACTCAGTTATTTATCTTTTCAGAGTCTTTGTTTAGAGTAAGTTCTACCTTTTTACACAGAAAATCACATTATTTTTTCTAGAAGTGAGTTTAGAGTAATAACTTTATTCTAATGATGTTCAAAAAATTATGAACCACTTTTGAATAATAATATCTCTTATAATATCTGCCTTACAGTTGTATATTTAGCCTAAGCTTTTCCTCTCGTTGCCCTCTGTTCTCAATGGAGAGGTGCAGCACGCCTTCCTTAGTTTGTGTCAAATTGACATATAAGGGTGATAATTGTTTCCTTTAGCAATGAATGAAATACATGGCTATCACTCGGTAAAAACCTATTTTTTAAACATCAGATATCAGAAGGAACAAGCCCACTAATTAAGATGGTGTTTTTCTTTTATAAGTAACAATAATATGATAGGAATAATCACATTTCAGTTGCCAATACTCATTACTAAACCCAGAGCTGCTAATCCAGAAAACAAGCATTAGTAAATATTTCTAAAAATATTTGATTTAGGTAACTTGCTCATCATCAGGGCATTACTGTCATGAAAAGATCCAGCCATGTTGTTCCATCAGTCTCATACATGAAAACAACTACACACAAAATTATTTTTCTTTTTTCTCCTGAAATAATTTCCCCCATACACAATACTTTTCCAAGTCTTTCAATAAATACGGTGTCACAATACTAATAGGTTTCTAGAGTGAGGTCACTAACAGCCAAGCTGTGGCTGCCGAAAAGGTGCGCCCTACAGTCTGGTGTGCCATAAATATGGACAAAGTTTGGACAATTGCCGACAACCCGCCTTATAATCTGGTGCTCCTTATAGTTGTGAAATTACTGTAATTTAGCTCTATATAATGTAACATGTATAATCTAAAATAGTTTTGGAGATTAATTACTTAATTACATTTATTATTATTTAATTATTAATTAATTACAAATTTGGAAATACTGCAAGGCAAGATGAGACATAAAAAAATACAGTTTTGTCATTCCTCATTCCGAAGACTTCACCAAGTTACACTCCATCATTTACCAGCAATTCTGGCTAACCAGGCAAGTTCCAGAGGACTGGAGATTAGCCAATGTGATGTACATCTACAAGAGAGTAAGGAGAATCCAGGGAACTACAAGCCTATCAGCCCAACTTTGGCGCCATTATGGAGCAGATCATCTTGAGTGTCCAACACATGTAGGAGAGTCAGAGGATCAGGCTCAACCAGCATGGATTTAGGACAGGCCCAGAGAATGGTGATGGATAGTGTCTCATCCAGCTGGCAGGTGGGCACTAGTGGTGTTCCCCAGGGCTCTGTGTTGGGGCCAGCCCTGTTTAATGTCTTCATGGATGATAAGGACAAGGAGATTGAGTGCACCCGCAGTTGCTGACAACACTGAGTTATATGGAAGTGTTGATCTGCTTGAGGGCAGAGAGACTCTACAGAGGGATGTGGACAGGCTAGAGAAACGGGCTGAGACTAATGTTGTGAGGTTCAACAAGGTCAAGGCCAGGTTCTGCCATTTGGTCACAACAACCCAATGCACTGCAACACACTGGGGGAAGAGTATCTGGAAGAATGCCTGTCAGAAAAAGACCTGAGGGTGCAGATTGATGACTGCTGAACGTGAGATATTGTGTGCCTTGGTGGCCAAGAAGACCATCAGCATCCTGGCCTGTATCAGCATTGGTGTGACCAGCAGGAATATGGAAGTTGTCATTTCCCTGTACTTAACATTGGTAAAGAGTTGGAGTGAGTCCAGAGAAGGGAAACAAAGCTGGTGTAGTGTACAAAGAATGGCTGAAGGAACTCAGGTTGTTTAGCCTGAAGGAAAAAAGGACCAAGAGGAACCTTATTGCCTTCTGCAGCTACCAAGAAAGCCTTGTAACAATAGGGGGAGTTGGCCTCTTCTCTCAGGTAAGAAGCAGCAGAACAGGAGGAAATAGCCTCAAGTTGCAAAAGGGGAAGTTTAGGTTGGACATCAGGAAGAAATTTTTCACACAAAGGGTGATCAAGTATAGCAACAGGTTGTCCTGGGAGTGGTAGAGTCAGATTCCTGGAAGTGTCAAGAAAGAGCTGGACATGAAATGTAGTGCTTTGATTTACAGTAATGTCACACTCATAAACCACACCTGGCTATAAGCTGCACTTCTGGGTAGCAGGGAAGACCACGGACGTGGTCCATAAAGCAGTGGCACCAGACGAAAAGCCTCACTTTTTTATTTTTTGAAGCCAGGATCCATGTGCAATAAAGTAACGAGTTAATAACAGAATCATGTGATCACGGGGTTTGCTATCAGTGCTCAATTTGCAAGCAGTTTTCACAGACCAGCGAAGCCTTTAAATGCAGCCCTCCCTGTGCCGCAGGCCCCGGCTCTCCCACCTCTGGCACTGGCTGCCACTGCTCCCACCTGATCGGCAGCGACGGCAGCTCCCCGCACAATTCAAAAGCGGTGGCTTGGCGGGCTGGCCGAGCGAAAGCTGGCAAAACGGTTCCCCTTTGGGCTTGGCTTTGCGTGAAAGTTGGCACAGTGGTAAAGCGGCAGGCTCGGCTTTGCACAAAAGCTGATAAAGCAGCTGCTCAGCAGGCTTGGCTTTGAGCAAATCCAGCAGCGGCTCCGTGGCAGCTCCCTCCCCAGCCAGCTCTCACTTCTAGGTTGGCATTTTGCCAGAATTTGTCCATAAATAAGCCATTCCTGGTGATTAGCCGCACTTCTGGGATCAGCTTGATTCTTCAGTGAAATAGGTGCAGCTTATCAGTGTGAAATCACTGTAGTTGACATGGTGATGTTCTGTGAAAGGTTGGAGTCAGGGTTCCTAAAGGTCTTTTCTACCCTTAGTTCTGTGATTCTGTTCTATGAGTGCAGTGGAACTGGTCCCTGCTCTGTAGCACTGAGATCTTAGATGTCTGCAGTGAACTGAAATGATCCACAATGTCATTCTGAAAAATCAATGAAAAATTTCCCTAGAATCAAAACAAAGATTTCTCTTCAGTTATAGCTTAGAAAGAATATTCTAGTCTGATAAATGAAGTTGGATATAGTTAAAAGCACAGAGGCAGGGTATGTATGGTGGGCTGGCGAGAATATATTACTTTTTAGGGGAACTTTAAACAGGCTATGGAAGCACAGGAAGGACAGAAGAACCTGGATGACTGACCGTAATCCTGAGAAAATACAGTCAATTATCAAACAGAAATGTTGCTGAAAAAATCCATAAGATGCTTTTTCCACACATAGCATAAGCAATAAAATGTATCTTTTGACACTTAGATATTGAACCTTAATCAGACCAGTTAGAAAAAAAATATTACCAGCGTCATATAATTTCTTTTAAATAATAACACAGCATTAAGGATGTTTTAAATAGTACCATTTATCAGTGTATTTGACATGTTCTTCATTGAATTTATGCTTCTCAATATGGATATTAAAATTAAAAGTATTAACTTGATTTTTATTTCAAATCACTGTGCAGTGTTTTTCAAGTCTGTACTTTCAAATGCACAATTCAAATGACTGCAAGTATGCGAGGGGGGAAATGGCTTTTGCTTCTGTTTGCTTTGTTTTGTTTTGATTTTTCCCCAGTTTGGTTAGTTTCACACTGCATAAACAGTGAAGGTAAACAACATTAATAAAAGCAGTTTATTTGCCTTAAATATGCATTAGGTGATCATATTCTGAATATTCCCATAGAGAGGTGGCCATTACTTGCATAATAACAGAATTCAGAATCAATCTTCTAAATTTTAATAACTTGATAAAACTAAAGTCTTAATCCTATTGCATTAAAATAAGTGGAGAAAATTCCTCTAATTTCATTTAAGGTAGGGACAAACCAATGCATTTTTCCTTTAAATTTGCCAATAATGTCCTCTTGACTATAATAAATCTCTTTTCTATTCTTAATACCACAGGAGACACTATCACTAAGAAAAAATAGCCTTTTTCCTGACAAATGTTAATAAAATCATAATTTTAACTTTACAGAGAAAATGTGGAAACAGCATAGGAACTCCTAGTTTTATTTATTTTTAGGAATTCTCCTTACAGGTATCTTTAAAAACGACCTAGCTATTTCCTTTTATTCTGTTAATTCATTTAGACATTATTGACAAAGCCATCTTCTTCTAAACTCCTTTTGAAAGCTCTTTGTAAGTGCAAAGGAATTTCTCCTTTCTTTCCATATCCAGACACTTTTTCTTTTCAGAAGTTGCTTGATAGTTGAGACAAGTCAATGCATCACATATGTTCACTTTTGTATTTAAAGGGCACCTTTAGCAGAAAAGCACAAATGAAAAATTCAAGTTTTGACAGATGTACCTGCTCCAGAGTTTGGTATTAAATATTGACATTAAAACATAGCATCCTATTTCTATTCTGCAAGAAATTAGATTCCTTCACTGAGAACACAGTTATTTATTTAGGTTCTGGTACTTTCTTGCATTGTTGACATTAAAGATTGATAAATATATGTTTGCATATATTATTACTGAAATAAAACATTTTTATGCAGTTCAAGTTTACTGAAACACTCCTAAATTGTATCTGATTCTTCTTTTCAGTTACAGAACAGGCAAGCAGGGGCCAGTAGCCTGCAATGCAAACTTTTATATTATCTCAACAGTCATCACTGGAACTGTAAAACTATTATTTGAAGTTATGCAGTGTAAGAAAGTGTCAGGATGCCTTATAGGAAGTTATAAAATTAAAAAAAGGTAGAAATGCAAAAGTTTTGTTTGATCATCTAGCACATCTTTCTAGAAAAAATTTTTGCTGTCTACTGTTGCTCTCTAAATTAAGTTAGACTAGAACAGTTGACAATTTACTTCTTATTTTCATGTTGCAAAAAATTTCTGGGGCGAGGATAGAAGATAAATAATTTTGACACTGAATTTGTAGATACAAGGTGCCTGGGTTTTATTTTTTTCCTCACTTTCCCTTCAAAATTAATTTATTTCTATAGTATTTCAGTATGATTGCAAGACTTCCATCAGTGAATTTTCATTATGAACAATCAACAACTTGATAAAACTGGTAGTTTATTAGAGCAAGCTATGTGTTATAGTGTATCAAAATCTGGGATTATAAATCTGATGTTTTTCACTGGACTATTTAGTCAAAATATACATATGATAGAAAATGACATTACTTTCTATATGAGTTGCCTAAGGAGATAATATTTAACCTCTCATTTAAATTCACTGCACCCTGATTTATTGTAATTTAACAATACTTTGATATCATGGATCATTCAGTATTTGAGAGCAATTTAGCATTTTCCAACCAAAGATCTACTATTTCCCAATTAAAGTAATGCTAAACTTTGTGGAAAACAGCTATAATAGGATTGCATACCTACCCTCTTTGCTAATGACACCACCAATTTTTCTTCTTAATTCAAAAATGCTTTTTTTATTAAGACAATTTAAATCCCCTGTTTATTTGCTGCCCAAAGAATCTCTCCAATATCAAGCATTCACATTTTCTGCTTTTTGATATTGCCAAAATACAAACAGATGTCTTTTCTTTTCCTACATCACATCCTTTGTTCACGTTTCTGCATGACTTTTCCCCGGGTCTGGGGAATTGTGGGGCTTCTGGATCGAGAAAATTAGAGATTATTTTCTGGTTCCTGGACTGTGCCATGATTTCATATCCGTGGTACAATAATAAATTTTACAGTATCAGAATTTAAAAATCACTATTGTCCTTTCAATGTTCTCTCTTCATCTGTGCTGGAATGATTGCATAGATTAGGAACTCCTGTCTCCCGCACTGTCTAAATTGAAAGAAGTTTCTATGTGTCCCAGTTAATGCACTAATCTTCCTATGCTTTGCTCATATCTAGTGGAAAGAGATGGCTTTTTTAAAGTGATTCTGAGAAGAATCCTGTATCTGTATTAAGCCCTGAGTGGAAAAGTCTCTTCTGAAGAAATCTATTATCAGTATCAAAAACCAAGCTTTCTAACTAGCATCTTTTAATTGTTTTCTTAAAATTAGGCAATGCGAAACTCTCCTTTTGGAGTGCATATGCTTGACCAGGCTTTGGTGTCCTATGCTCTTGTGACATGATGGGTTTCTGGCAGTTAGGAGGCTGATGTGGCAACCAAAAAAACATATAGCTTTAAACCAAGGTAGAACCTGATGTCTATATTCTGTCTGATTTTTAAAAAATTATTTCAAAAAATTATTATTGAATTTATTAAATGTTCAGCTCCTGTAAATATTCTAATAAATTAACTTAGCTCTAGAATCAGTCATATACCAGAGATCTCTATAGGAAAATAAAGTTAGTCTTTCAAAACACAGGTATTTTCTGTGTTTCATGAATTTTCTGACATTTATGTCAAGTGAGAATTTGTCACTACAATGTATATTTGGATCTTCTACTTCAATTCCCTTGAGAATCTATTTTGTAAAATATTGTAATAAATATTTGAGAAAAAATTAAACCATTTTCAGAAAATTCAGCTGATATTAGACTTAAATCATCATGATGGAAGCAAATATTACTGAATTTTAGAAACAGTAATTTCAAGTTAACTATACTTACTTATACATGTATAGTTATATAAAGCTTCCTGGCTTTCTGAAACTTTTATAACTATCTTTGTCTTTATTCTGAATAGAGTTATGTTATACAAAATCACATTACTCAGGAAAAAATTGAAAAAATTGAACAATAATCATAAATTAAGGCAAAAAATGCCAAGGAAAGAACTGTTTTTAAGAGTAAAATCTTGCAATTATATATTCAGGATAGCACACAGGCATGTGAATAAACTTCATGCATTTTCACACATATTTTGCACAATTTCATTCACAAATGCATAAAAACAATGATTACACTGGCTAATATTGTCTCACATGCCTACATGTTTTCTTGGCTTAGAAACTGATTACTAGGTGTTACAGTAATTTCACAATTATAAGCCGCACCTCATTATAAGGCGCACACCCAGGTAGCCAGGTGGACCATGGGATTTGTCCATATATAAGCTGCACCTGAATATAAGCCACACATTTTTCGGTTTTTTGTTTGTTTGTTTTTGTTTGTTTTTTTTTAAGCGAGGATCCATGTGCGACAAAGTAACGAATTAGTAACAGAATCGCACCAGAGCAGGGTTTGTCAGGTGCTCAAGTTGCAAACAGTTTCCATAGACCAGCAAAGCCTTTAAACACAGCCCCAGGCACCCTCCCCAGCCAGCTCTCACTTCCAGGTTGGCATTTCGCTGGTATTTGTCCGTAAATAAGCCGCTCCTGATGATTAGCCGCACTACTGGGGTAGGCTGGATTCTTCAATGAAAAAGGTGCGGCTTATAATTGTGAAATTACTGTAAGTCTTAGTCACTACCACCTTGATGTTTGTAGCATGGTGATCTTTAGCTTGGGCTGCAGTAAGTTTTACCACACCACCATATTTTAGAATTGCATTTTTAATGAATCTCCATTGACCTTTGTGCTACTTTTCATCTTGAAACATGTATGCCAAATGAAGAAATCAGTAGAAAACAGGCAGGAAAAGATACACATTAAGATGACGTAGACAATGACTTCATGAAGTATTAAAGATAAATTACAGTAATTTCACAATGATAAGCCACACCTGATTATAAGCCACACATCCAGGTAGCCAGGGAGACAGTGGACTTTGTCCATATATAACCCACACCCGAATATAAGCCGCATTTTATTTTTTTTTTAAGCGAGGATCCATGTGCAACAAAGTAACGAGTTAGTAACAGAATCGCGCGATCGCGGGGTTTGGTGTCAGGTGCTCAATTTGCAAACAGTTTTCACAGACTGGCAAAGCCTTTGAACGCAGCACAAGGCACCCTCCCCATGCCGCGGGCCCCGGCACTCCCACACCTGGCGCTGGCTGCCACGGCTCCCTGCCTGCTCGGCTGTGACGGTGGCTTCTCTCACTGCACGAAGCCAGCGGCTCGCCCCCTTGCTGTGCGCTCGAAGCCAGCCACCTGCTGCCTCCTTGCTGTGGGAAACCAGCTCCGGCTCCCTGCCTGCTCGGCTGTGGTAGCATCTCCCGGCACCGTGGGCCGGACCCGAGCTACAAGCGCTGCGGGAGCTGTGGGAGCTCTCTCCCCAGCCAGCTCGCACTTCCGGTCTGGCCTTTTGTCAGAAATTGTCCATAAATAAGCCGCACCTGATGATTAGCCACACTACTGGAGTATGCTGCATTCTTCAATGAAAAAGGTGCGGCTTATAATCTTGAAATTATGTTTTTCTCATGATTAAAGAGAGTTTTGGATATCTTCAGCCACCAATAGATACTCTGATTTTTTGTATTGTATTTGTAAAGTGGATGCAAGTGGGAGATGTCAGCTTATTGCAGAATAGGTTCTCAAAAAATAATTTCTCAGATCTTTGTCAATATCCAGATACTAGGACTTGACAGGAGAGTTCTGAGGCTGGGAGAAATTTCTTTTAAGTTAATAAAAAAGGATACATTTCTTAGAGATTTCCATGAGTTTTGCATCCAGTTTATTCTTTCCTGTTAAAGCCATGAACAAAATGCAAGACTTCAATTCCATCAGGACTTCATACTCACTACGTTACAACAGACAGAAGCTAAAATAATTTCAGAACTGCCCATAGAAATTGAGCATGTGGTAAGGTTTGCTTTGAGATACACAAAGTGCAAATGAATCCATCCTAACAGGTACTGGTATTGTTACCTGACTGTGAGAAACATCCTGCAATGTTACTTCAGGTGGAGTTAAGTTTATTATATTACAAAAAGTTCTACTAGATAGGTGCAGTAATTCCTGTGTAAGAATTATGACTTTTCCACATAGTTCATGTTCTGACTGACTGTTCTGTTCTCAACATAAATTAACAGCAGCTTTAATAAGTCAGAGAATTAAATATCCAATTTTCATTCTGAAGAAATTTTGAAATTGAACCTATTTGGAGACATGCAAGGTACAGCTGCAATCCATGAAGATATCACAAATATCTTTGTGAAAAGTTAGCACAGGTTAGTCTTATTTTATTTTCCAAGATGACAACTGATTTATGCATGATAGGTATACAGATATATACATATATCATATTTACACAAATGTTTACATAATTTAAACAACCTCCTTAAAAGATCAATTTGATTTTTTTCCTGCTGTTATCAAAAATATTTGCATTTTGTAGTACCCCACTTTGGCACAAAATGCACCATTAGGACATATTACATCAATATCTCATTATTAGTTTTATGTGACCTGATAGATATGGCATATCTCATTATACTCTGTGCCTCTGTCCTTTGATGGCAGGTTACAGTCAAAGTCTTCTGAGTTTTAAGACACTTTGAAGTAATTAAAAGTTTTATGGAAAGGACAATTACAAATTTCCTACAAGCAATCATGGAATACAATAATAATACACCTGACTCCCTTTCTTCTGAAAAATGTATGTTTAATATTTTTGCAGTGATCAAAGTGAGCAAAATATGCTTCAAGTACTCATAATTCCAACATATCTGGATATACTAGACAAACTTTCAATGTCTTTACTGGTAGATTTCTTATTTGATTTGTAAAGTATAAACTGAGAGAGAAGCCAACTGTAATATCAAAATAATATCTAGAGGTGATAGCTTGCATGCAAGAACAAAAACGAAAGAGAGGTGAACTTATCCCTTTTCATAGTTCCTTTACGTTTTTTTATGCTGTCCCTACAAGATTATAATACTGTATTTTAATTTGCCTATTCAACCATTTCTTCATTCTCAAATTGTTTAAATCTCATTTCTCGATGATATCTCCTCATTACCTACACCACTAGCTGTGTTTCTGATGTTACTTACAAAGAGAAGGATTAAAAATAAATGATACAGACTGTTCTGTTTTTCTTGAGCTCACTCTTTCCTTATTAATCTGCAGATAGAACTTCCTGCTATGCAATTGAGTCAAATATTTCTGAAGAGCAACTAAGTAGAGGTCATTTATATCAGGAGAGTTCATTGCAAGAGGCTGTCCTGTGGAAATCAGTACACTTCAGCTATATTAACTAATGATGGCAACTTCTGATCAAACAGGAAGAGATCTCTTTCTCCTTGGAAGTCCTCAGGAGCAAAGGGAAAGCAAATCAATTACATGGTACCAGAGCATCCTTCTGTTGTTTAACCACATTGCAGAATATTTTTATTTCAAGATTTTCATACAGATCCAGGCACTCTTTCCTAGATATTCCTACACTTTGGAAAAAAAAAAAATTCCTATTTTTAAAAAGTAGTGAAATGTCTGGACTAGTCACATTCTTTAACTTCTTTATCTGATTTTCCTTTACAAATATAGAGCATATGATTTGTTTTTCTCGTGTAAAAAAAAGTCATTGATGGAAGTGTTGTAGAAGCAGAATTTATATGTTCTACTTTCAGGAACACTTAAATAATCCATTCTGAAAAACCTTATGAGTGGTGCTTGAGGAAAATTTAGAGACTCAGATAGCAGATACTCATAAATTTGCTACCTGCCTTCAGTAGCATGAAGGGTCATTTCCAGAAACTGCTGAAAGTCAGCTTAAATAGAGACTTCTTTCATGTTGCAATCATTTAGGAGGAAAAATATTTTTTTGTTAGGGCTGGTGATAGAAGAAAGACCTATGTGGGAGAGTATATTCTGTACCATTTGTTGTCTAATTATATACTCTTGTTAGTAACAAACATTTTGTTTTGTCATAAGAGCAGTTCCTCTTCAGTATTTTCTTTAGGAAAAAAATATCTTTGAATACAAAGAAATCCAGGGTTTACTGACAAAAGAACAAAGTAACTGCGCAGTGGAACTGTGCAGCAGCACACGCAGATCTTGTTTTAGGAGACAACACCTGGATCAAATGCTGCAGTGAGCCAATGCTGCACTGGAGGGCTGATAGGTAAAGTAAACGGGTTTGTCACCAGAGGGAATCACAGAGAAATCACCCGTTAATGGAAACGTTGCTGCACTGCCGCAGATGCTGATTTATAAAGGCACTAAAGCTGATACTATGTCAAATTTATTGCTCTAAGTCAAAGATTGTATTCTTAAAAACACACACCTAGATTCTGGCTGCCTAGGATTCTACTGCTAAAATCACTGTATGCTTAAGGATTATCAATCCTAGTATGGGAATAACCATCCTGAAATCACTGAGCAGCTCAATAGCTCTTTTAAGATCTTTAAGATCTTCCAACCAGATCTGCATTCTCATTTCTTTTATTTCCAGAGGGATATAACATAATTGGTGTTCTCAGATTTTCCTTAGTAAATACTGACATGACTCAGTGCTGTACAAGGTAGACTAGGAAGGGTCATATTCATTTCACTTATGCTTTTAGATAGAGCACTACTATGGAAATCTGTCCAGTAACACTGCAATTGGTGCACTAATCCAGTATTTGGGAGAGCTGGGTTCTGTTTCACCACTTGTGACTCGATTCTCATACACTTTTCTTAGAGCAGCTCCATAATCTTTTGTCTTTAGCTGAGCTAAACAGCTATCCCCCCTCATGTTTTCTGAATGCTCACCATTCTTTGTGCCACTTTGAATAATAAATGCTACCAATAGCACCAGAAGTAACAGATTCAGACCAAAGGGAAATGCTTCTGTAATTTGGTAGCGTAGTCAGTTCACAGTAGGAAGAAGAGGGATCTATGTCATGGAGCTCAGTGCAAGCCTTACTTGCATGTTTTATGGCGCCTAAACAAACCTCAGTCAGATTTGAAACTGCATAGTACAAAAAGTACACTTGAAAATTTCTCTGCATTTCCCTGTATTTCACTGTGCTTCATTCATTAAGCTGTGGTGGTTGGGCAACAGAAATTTAGTCAATTGCATTTGTTTGAGCCTCGTTGGTTGGTTGATTTATTTTTTTAAATGTTATTCAATGTTTTCAGTTTCTGTGTATCTTGAAAAGAATCTGAATAAGTATATGGATAGGCATATTTAGAAGGAACTATGCCTCTTAGCATGCTGCTCATATCATCTGCCTGCAGCACAGCAAATAGGTCTCATAGCAATTTCATCCCCTGATTGTGTGACAGTCAGAATACAATAGCTGATATTGAAAAATGTTGAACACATCTAGCTTCTTTTTCCTCTTAATTTTATGCTCATCAGTTTTATGTAAACCCTGAAATGAGAATTGCAATTGTCTAATTCATTCATGTTACCTGAGCATTAATTCTTGCTGGGCTTCTTTAGAACATTTATTTATTCCCTTCCCTACACTTGCTTACTGCATTTGTTCTTTTAGCCCAGACATTTGAATAAATCACTACCATTGTCATCTGAAAGTTATAGTTTAAGTTTTGAACTGCTCTGGTACGGGTCATCTTGTTTTGTTCCATTTGGAGCTCTGTCATAAGCTCTAGTGTTTATGCAGCGATAAAGAAGAAGAGGGTAGCTCAATTACCAAAGATTGGTTTTGAAAGAGAGCCAAGGATGAATGCATTCCTCTCTCAAAAATAATTTGAACTAGAATATTCTTGTAGAAGATCATAGATATGTTTCAGGCGGAAGAAGGAACTGAGGCTGAAGTTCCCAGATCCCACAACTTCTTGATTTCAGTAAAATTAAATACTATCATATTTTTAGATGAGTTTCTTCTTTAAAAATATCCAAATATTTCTCTCCAGCTGAAATAAAATTGTATCTTTGATACAGAGGGAGCGTTTTCAAATTTTTGTGTTGTAGAAAAACTAACTAAAGCAAAAATCTTTCAGTGTTCCATCTGAAACAGTTTTTCTATATTAGATTTTTCTTTTTTTTACCTGCTAACAGAAAAATCAATTTGAACAACCCCAGATCAGACCATAGATGTGCTTGTGTTCTAATGATTTTCAGCATCCAGAAATCACTTGCCTTTGACATGCATCACAACGATCTGTTCTCCAAAAAAAAAAAAGAAAACAAACAAAAACACCTAGAAACTTTTCTAATACTTAAATATTTACATTGCATAAAAACTACTATATGAATGCAAGTTTTTAAAAGCCAAAAAACAAACATCAAGTTATCAGTTTGCTTTGTGATATTTTAATGTTAAAACGAGGTGATGGGACAGAAAGAAAGGGAAAAAAAAAATCATCCAAATACTTCCAAACAGACAAGACTTTTAGATTTGCTAGCTTCTATGTCAACTGTAATAAGAAGGACCTCAGGACATAAGAATAATGAAAGCTCTCAGGAAAGGAAGATGAAAATTGTGCGAAAGCATGTAGATATTTGGGACCAAAATTTTGTGTGGTTCCAACTATGGGAAAAACTTAGCCCTACAGTCAACTTATGCCTACGCTGTAGGGAGGGAGGAGGATGTTTAATGAATACAATCTTTATTTGTCTGTCTGTCATTTGCATAGAGGTTAAGTTTGAAAGAAAAAATCAAACCATATCTTTTGGCTTCTCCTGTATCATTTACCTAAATTTGATAGTAAATATCTTAAGGTTTTTGTGAGCTACCAAGAAATGACTGCAGCTTAACTAAAGTTGCATTCCTGTTTTAAGTGGAATTTCACATTTAAGATCTTTCAGTAATGGAGGTGGGGCAGTGGGGGGAGGAAGGGGAAGGCAAGAAATAAAACAGTTGATTATTTAAATTATTTAAATAAGAAAGTTCGACCGTTTTTAGTCCTCTTCTGATCTGCTAAGGACATGTCACAATTTGCATCACGTCATCAAATTTAAACGTATCCTCTGCCAGGCTTGGGAACAGAAGGAAGGCAGGCTGTTGCAACAGAACACCAGTTTCTTATTACTCCCTTAATGGATTCTTGCAAAGGTGCTATTCTGAAGCAAGCATATGGAGTCATTTCTAGAGCAAGCAGCATAAATTCAATCTATGCTTTGGATTACCAAATACCTTTGTTAGTGTTGTCAATGCGGTAATATAGCAAATCAAATCCATGTATTCTCTAATTCTCTACATGCTTTTTGTACTCTTTTCTGATTGTGCAATCTTCTTACCACTCCTTCTAATAGTGCCTCTGATGAGCATTTTGTTTCCATATTTACCTTCCAAGGCACAATTTAGTGGTGGTGCTGAAAAACTGAAATTGAAATAAAACTCATAGAAATGTCCCAAGTAAGTGAGGACAAGTCCCTGTAGCTCCAATAAAGGACTGTCTAAATCCAGAATTTTGTGAATATCGCCCACATATCACAATAGTATTAATAATTGCTTCAATTATCATTAATGCTTGCCCACTACTGTTTAACATACACGGGGTATGCTTTATGAAGCATAGCCAACAAAAATGAACCTATCTTGTGCCTCAGACATCGATGCTGTGTCCTTAGATATGTGCCATACCATCATCAAGATTTAAATTTCAAAAGAAAACAACTTTGCATGCTTTAATGTTTCGAATTTCCAGGAATGGCCAAGTTGGCAGATATGCAAACCAATTTAATTCTGCCTGGCACCACAGTTCTTTTCCTGGTCCTCAAAGACTATTCTTTGAAATTACTGAACCACAAAAAAGAGATTACTCACTACTGGACAATGCACGTCTTGTCTGGAAACAAATGTGGATGTGCTTGCCAGCTGTTAATCAAAGTTACAGAAAAAAAAATTATTAAATTACTAGAGAGACTTAAATTTCAGCAGTAGCCTGCTGATCTTAGTAATACAGCCCTCTTACCAAATATTACTCAATGTTCACAGCATTGTTTCTAATCTTATTTTCATATTTCAAGCATGCATTTTTATAAACGCATTCCTTAATCATATTCATTATAAATGTGAAAGCTCCACTTGATGTTTTATACTCAGCTAAACCAGTGCCGACAAATTGAAAACCTTTATTACACCCCTCTCCTCTCAAGAGGGCCACTGCGGCAGCAGTTGACATGATTTGAATCACTGAGATGTTACTAGCCATGAAAACTGAGTTTAAGTAAACAGTGTTTGCTGCATGGTGTGGATCTACCACTGCCTGAATTCTAAATCTTTGTGAATTCTCTCTGCTACCAAGAACTGACACTGTGCTTGATAAATTTAATTTAAAACTGAGTGAATCAACATTTTATGAAATAAAAACTTTAATAATTAGTAAAAAAATAGCTTCAGAATGGGGCAATTAGATTCCAATAAAAGTTAATCAATGGCAGAGTTATTTTTTGGGAATTGCCATTAGTAACTGTATCTTAGATTTCTGCCAATGAATCTGAATGTAAATAAAAGAGCAGAAAATTTAAGAAAATTTAATAATAAAAAGAGTATCACGTATGCTCTGAGTGTGCATATAATACTTACATAAATATGTATTATATGTTCACTAGATTCTGATGCTGTACTGTGCATAAGTAAAATAAGCAAAGCTCTATAGTTTCTAATTTTTTGGTCAACACTTAAGCTACAGTTAAGCTAAAAAAGAAACAATAGAATGAGATTATATTGACATGATCAGAATTTAGCAAAAAAATTTTACTAGGATATTATTGAACTGATGGGAGGGGGGCTCAGAACTCCTGTGTGTGGTAATTTACCAATTCTCATCATCACCAGGATGTTAGGAAAGTCTATTTCAGGATAAAGCTAAAGAAGGAGCTAAAGTTTTTATAGTCCTTATCAAAAATGGTGTATAGGAAATGTTTTGGGCTACTTACAGTACCAGTTTGGTACAGCAGTTTAAAAAGTTGCATTTCACTACTATTAATTTCTGCTGACTGTGAATGAGAAGTATGTGTATGTAGGCAACTTCTACTTCCCTACGTCTTCCTAATCATTCCTAACTGTTGGTGAGGCAAGTCTTAGGTTTCTGGGAACTGTACAGAGCCTGGGAATTGTACTATTCTGTGGGAAATTTTTAAAGACAAATTCATCTTATATGGGAAGCACTGGGGGCTTCATTGATGAAATAACTTTGGCTTCCCATTCTTGCCCTACATCTTATGTAGTTGTGGAACTGAAGCCCTTTTCTCATCCTGGTAAGTTGTAAATATAATTATAGAGATTAGATGATGAAAGAGTGTTGGATATAAAAGGATACCATATTATTCTGCTGTAAAAGAAGCTGGAAAGAAAGTACAGTAATTTCACAATTATAAGTCACACCTTTTTCCTTGAAGAATCCAGCCTACCCCAGTAGTTTGGCTTATATTCAGGTGCGGCTTATCTATGGACAAATCCCAGTGAAATGCCAGCCCGGAAGTGAGAGCCCGCCAGAGAGGGCGCCTGGGGCTGCCTTTAAAGGCTTCGCTGGTCTGTGAAAACTGTTGCAACTTGAGCACCTGACACCAAACCCAGCTGGCAGAGATTCTGTTACTAATTTGTTACTTTGTTACACATGGATCCTTGCTTTAAAAAAAAAAAGAAAAAAAGAAAAAAAAAGTGCTGCTTATATTCAGGTGCAGCTTATATATGGACAAATCCCACGGTCTATCCGGCTACCGGGAGGTGCAGCTTATAATCAGGCGCGGTTTATAATTGTGAAATTACTGTACACCTGTGTTTTTCCATCCAAGTTCATTCTCCTTATATACTTCTGCAGACAGTTGTTGAGGATATTGGCCATGGCACTGTTATTTAGTCAACACAATGAATTTAGTAAGGTAAAGCTACAGATCTACAGATAAATATTACTCCTACCTCATGAGGAAGAAAAAAGGTATAAGCACTCTGTAAAAGACACAAGTATGATGTGTAGGAAGATTAATTTTCCCCCTCATATTCTGAAGATGACCTTCAAAATTGTAAACTGCTTTGAGTTGTCAGTTGCCAATAGAAAAAGGAAACCAGCAAGTGTTCTATGAAGGGGAAGACAAAGTGAAATTTAATATAATTTCCCTATTTCCACTGAAAATCTGAAAAGTTAGGCTTTAAAAGATTCCCAAGAATGGGGACAAATTATATTTAATGTCTTTATTTATAGACATTGAAAAAAATCTCAATTGAAAAAATGATACCTATATAATGAAAATTCATGAGGACCATTTAGCAAAATATCTCACGGCTGCTGGAATCAACTGATGTCATATTGAAATACACTTTTTTTATCTTGTGCAGTTATATCTTCTGACAAAGCAGAAGAGCAGCAAAGTAAATCACAGAAAGCAAAATCTGTGCTATAGCTCAGGAAAGTGGAACATGGATGTCACCCCTATTCACTCTGTCCATTTTAGCTCTCAACACAGTAATAATTATTCTGGCACACTTCTAAAAGCACCTTCTCTTTTGTTTGTTGTTACAAAACATTTGTAAAATTTAAAAACCAATCTGTATGTAAAAAAATCAATTTTTTCCCTTGTGTCTATAGTGAAACAGATTACGGGTTATATAAATGCAAGTTTTATCATGGTAGCTGAGAGGAAATGATATAGCATAATAATTTTTTCATTAAAGTGTAAATGAACAAATTATAATAAGAGGTAGTTGCATAGTTTGCTCCTGCTACCTTTGGTAAATCTAAACGTGTATATTCAAAAGTGATGGTTCTCCAAGAAGCAAATTTTCAAACTTCTTGATTTAATACTCTCTGCCTTTCTTTCAATATTAGTTACAATATTTTATAAATGAGATATCAGTCTCCTGCAGTCATCAGATGGTGATAGCTCATTAAAGGCTATTTGAGTGGAAAAGGAACTGGGGAGAGAGCGAAAGGAATATAAAAGTGCAAAAGGAAGAATAAAAGTGCAGATCTGCTGGGCTATTTGCATTAAAATTCACATCAGACTTAGTGACTGCAATTTACATAATTATCTGTGTTATTTATTAATAGCCAGCTAAAAACACTATTAAAAATCAAAAGTTAAAAAAATTATGAAAACAATGTAAAACAAGACATACCATATACATCAGCATTCTCTTTTCTTTGGGCTTTAAGATACCTAACATAATTTTCCTCCTGGAGTTATAACAGGACTATATTTGCTATTATATTTGCTATAACTTTCAAATAAGTTTATATTTTGCTTCAGCTCTATTAAATTGATAGCTAAAAGGTATGCCATTGGTGATAGCTCAAAGATTATTAGACCAATTTTGAGGGACTGAGGTAACAAAATTTAAAATTAATTAATAATGACATATATCAGTAATAAAATAGAAAAGCAGCTGACAAAGACAGGCACTGTTTCTGTTTGCAAAAATGTTACAGAAGTTCTCTGTTGACATTCCATAAATGTCCATACCCATCTTTGGCAAGGGAAAGTAGCAGACTGAACGAGGGGAGTTATTTGTACACTGGTTCCTAAAATGTCCCCTTAGATTTCCTGGGTTACCTGGTGCTGCAGGAGAATCTCTGTATGGAGTTATAGTATGAACGCACACGGAGAAATCTAGTATTTTGTCACTGCATTTCAAGAGAAACCCCGTTTATTTTCCTGAAAGACAATTCAGGAAAAATTCAATTTTCCTGAAAGCAAATTCATAATGCTTTTTATGACTCAATAGCAAGATTAAAAAAAACAAACCACAACTAACAAACCCAAGCAAAAACAAAACAAACAAAAAGAAAACCAACCAACCAACCAACAAACCAAAAAAACCCACAAAAAAACAAAAAAAAAAACAACCCCAAACAAAAATAACCTCAAAATTCCTACATTAATTAATCTTTCATAATCCTTCAAGAGACATTTGGAACAATGTGAAAGACAGCATGTTCCAGCTGAACACTAGGAAAAAAATTATTTACTGTGATGGTGATCAAGAACTTGCTCCATCAAAAAGGTTGCCCAGAGAGGCTGAGAGCCTCCATCCTCTGCGTTAGTCAAAAGCCACTTGGACATGGTCCTAGACAACCAGCTTCAGGTGGTCTTGCTTGAGTGGGGTCTTGGACCAGATAACCTCCAAAGGTCCCTTCTGATCTCAGTCACTCTCTGTTTCTTGATTCTGAGACAATGGGAGCAAATTTCTTCTGATTTCTTCTGGTATTTGCAAAATATAGGTATGAAAATTGTTCTCAATCATCCAAGGATATTTTAAGTACATGAAAGACATAAAACTTCTTGTCTTTAATGCTTGGACTTGGAAAAGTGGTACGGTGGTAAGAGTCTGATTTTTTATCTGTCAATAACTGAGATTTTGCCAGGACAAAAATTAGGAGGAAACCATCATGAGTTTGTAATATTAAATGCAATGGTGCTCTGTAATGTGTATTCAAGTAGGGATTGTAGCTACTCTTTAGACTGTCCTTTGGACCAGTACACAAACATTTTCCTTTTTGGTTTGACGATGATATGGACAAGGACATAATGAAAGTCATTCAGCATTCTAGTTTATGGATTTGGCTAATACATGAACAGAGTTGATTGTGCCTCAGTGATTATGATTTTTCAGCAGCCTGTTACATTTCATGGACAACAGGTAATTAAGTTTCATCTGTTTAACAACTTGGACAGTGTATAAGTGCAATTTACGTTTGTATTTTTAATGGAGTGACAACTTTTCTAACCTTCCATAGAGAGAACAGTGACATTTAAATATTTTTCTTGAGCGATGCAGATAAATTTTAACATACAATTACTGTATTAAATAGAGCCGCTAAAAGCTTGACTCTGTCTGGATTCAGTTAACAGGAAGTTGAGCATTTTTGAGATTGTTTGAAGGCATGGAGAAGCCAAGAGAGCCACTATTCCAGGGTGGCATTTTCAGATAGAGGAATCACTCTAAATTTGGAGTCAATCTACTGGGGAAGAAGATGCAGATAAATCAGTCATTCAGAAAATCACTTACATTTGTGATCAAGCAGATCAGATGAAAAGCACACTTAAAGTCATTGAAAATTAAATTAAACCAAAGGCAGATCATACCAGACTAAGTTTGATTTTATCTTTGATCTTCCAGATAGTCTAATCTGTAGATCTGATGGTAAACCACATGGGAAACCACTAATTGTGCTGAGAAACAGAGCAATAGCAGAAGAATTGAGAAGCAATGTCAGTGCATGACCAAACAAAGTTTCAGCTATGCAGGTCTCTATTTTCCCATTTTCCAAATCTTGCTCAAAACCACAACTGCCATCTTGGAGCAAATATTGGTGAGTTCTGTGGAGAGATGAATAGCAAGATTGGAGAGATATGACTAGAGAAATTAAAAAACAGAGCTGAAAGGAATGGTAATTTTGTTGATGACATCCAGCTGTGGAAATCTTAAGCTGGAGAATGTGTACAGCCAGAAACAGATCAAAGAATATGTATAAGGAACTGAATATCCTCAAGTGGCTTAGGTGGACTAGGATGAAATTTTATAATTACAGGCATGCAATTAAAGATTATTAATTAGTAATAATTTGAAGAAAGTAATAATTAATTAGTAATAATAAAAATAAATAGTAATAATAAAAATAAGACATTAGTAATAATCTCTATAGATTATTTACTGGAAGTAATTATGGGTAAAAACTCTTAAATACACAAGCTGGACACAGTACACTTCAGCTTATAGAAAGGTAAAATTAATATTAAACAAAGGCAAAATAAACTTCATGACTTTAGAAAATATTAATAGCTTTCTATAAGGCACTGAGAAATTGTTGTCTTTGTTAGAGTGCTATCAGTGTTCAAGAAAGATCAAGAAAGAAAAATGTTACTGAAAACGTGCTTCAGTTCAGCCTCCCCAATCACTTTAGACATTGAGATATTACCAAAGTACCCACTGAAGTAATAGGTTTCATTGGCAAAGTGAGGCCTAAATAAGAGTTAGGCAGACAAATACCTCAAAGGATAGAATCCCAAATTTTCTGCTTTAATGAGAGAACAGCCAAGAACAGATACAACTGCTCTGTTTAAATTCTTTAGGGACATAATACTTGTAAAGGAGAAACCCACAGAGATAATGTTGGTATTAAAAAAAATAAGTATACATAGGTCACGACTAAATCTAGGTTAGAAACAAGTTTCTGACCACCTGAAAAATAAAGTTTGGGTGAGTGGAAGAAAGGACAACAACCTTCTGACTCAAATGAAAAGGGCTAACACATTTCAGTATATTTATTGTAGGATTATGAAATATACTGGCTAATAACAATAGGACTCTAGTTCAAAAACTATTTATAGTCTATTTACTCTCATCTAAAAACATCTGGAGATCAGTTTTTAATGCAACTAGTCCTAAATATATAATGGTATATCATATGTTAAACCTCATCCTTACTTGGAGCTGAGAGATATATGGCATGGCTCGGCTCTGCAGCTCTCACGGCTTGCACTTCTGGGTTGGCAAATTTCCGAACTTTGTCCATATATAAGGCGCACTTCCAGGTTTCAATCAAAATTTTAGTCAAAAGGGTGCACCTTATAGTAATGAAATTACTGTAATAGTGAATCTGGAAACATTTCTGGATTGAGTTTTCAGAAGTTCTTCTGTATGTGCTATTTTCTCTTTTTTGATCAATTGCAGCATAATTGAAATAATTTTATGAACTGTAACTTATACTTTAACCAATTTTAAATGTCATTGAATTCAGTGAAGGAATCCCTAAGCAGATCTTACAGCTTCTATAGGGACTACAGAATTCCTAAGGCCTCACTCCTGGAATAGGTCTTGCTGGACATCCTAAAGTTCTGCTTTCAATCTGAAACAATAAAATGCTCCCTTAATCCAGATCACTGTCAGACACTTCTGCTGCTCTGAGTTAGGCAGTACTCTTATCTTGTCTTGTCCATCTGGTTTATATCTTCCTTTTCTTTCCTTTGTGAAGAAAATAAATTCAGACTGTAAATTTTTGCCCTATAAGGTATGAGCCAAATCTAAGAAACGTGTGCCTTGGGATCTTTTTAAAGTGGTTTGTGTTTCTGTGGAAAACCATGGCAGGGAGAGGAAGAGAGAGATTGAGGGCTGAAGAGACACAAAAAGAGAGATTAAAAAAAGGAGAGAGACAGAGACCCTGGTGACTATGATGTATTTCTGCTTTGGTTGATGTCAGGGCCTCTTCTGTTTCAAGGGACAGCTCATGCAAGCATACTATCACAAAACCAATTCCAATTACTTGCTACTTTGTAGCAAAATGTCACGGTGGGTATTGTGCAAAGTTTGTGGATTGTTAGAAAACAATAACCTAAAAATTAGTCTGAGGTGTTTAGAAATACACTGATTTGGACTGAGATCGGGATGAATGATAAGTCATTCTTTTCTGCTAAATTTAATTATGCACTGTGCTGTGGAAATTCCTTGGCTAAATGGAAGTCCAGTCTCTCAGTTTGATTGTTGAAACAAATACCACTTTTTCAGATGAAAATGCTTGTCTATGGACCACAGAGTGTCATTTTAAGAAAAGTTGGTGTATTCTTAGTTCAAATAAATGCATCAGTAATAGCTCATTAGCATTTTGAAAAATATATCTGAAGTATGATAATGAGATGGAGTCAACAGCTGACTTTGATCAAGTTTCATTTATATAATTTTTATTTTACAAAACCAGATAAAAATACAGTTTTTGATCAAAGTGTGCTGCTGACTCCAGTATAAACACACACACATCCTTTTGCCACCAATATAAAATTAGTTGGAACTTGTTAACTAATATGATTGCAACAGAGTGTTGTTGCTGTCTCTAATTTGGATTCTGATATATTTTAATTGAGATATTTGAATTACTCTATGCTATTTAAGGACAGACAACTACACAACATACTTTAAACAGTTTCTTTTTACTGCTCTCTGAAAATAAATATCCCTTTCATTACTATGCATTTTGTAGGTTTAACGTAGTAATTCATGAATCAAAAATTTTAGCCATTAACATTTGGCATTGGAGCTACAGTATTTTGATTAGTCACACCAAAGCATTAGTTTTCAATTAGCATAGAAGCTAACAACATTTAAACAGAATGATAGGACTCGACAATTTACAGAAGCATTGCTTGACAGGAAAAACAAGAATGAAATTAATATAAACTTCCAACTACATTCAACTTCACATGTAAAACATATTTACTCAGATAAATTAACAGCATTTTATCCTAGTGATTAGAATTATTTGAAAATTTTCCCCACTGACTGAATGTAGTTCTGGAAAACAAGGCAACATTGAAAACAAACATCATTGCTTTGAAAAAAAGCTTCGCTCCAGATACTCTCCCTATATGCAATAGAAAAGCAGTTCAGCTGCCCTACAGGTAAACGTGACCCTGATTTAGAGGAGTTTATGTTTCAGTCTGAACGTCGATTTGAAGCATCTGTTCTCACCAAATGGAGATTATTTTTCTATGAGGAGATTTAACTGTAGCCACAGTAATGCACAACTCTCAGCATGACAGAAGCCGTTGAAGTCTGCAAAATATAGATTCAAACATGCTGAAAAGTTTTGTGAAACCTTTCTCTTTCTAAAAGAAATTAAATAGCAATTAATATACACTTTAGACTGAATTCTGGACTGTTGTGTGGTCAAGAAACATTCTAATAAGACAAAGACTACTGTATCTGATTTTATGCAATAGGATGTCCCTCTGCTTGTTATCTTTAGGAACTTTCTGGACAGGAAGGATGGTTTCCCCATTTCAGAAGCATGCAATCAATTTCACAAGGAATGAGCATACTGTCCACAGCAGTATCATATTTCCTGATAAATTCGTTTTAATAAATGTGCTTTTCAAAAGATTTCAACCAAATTTCTGAGGCTGTCCCAGGGTTGTGGCATCTGAGCCAAGAGCTGATGCCTCCACAGAAAATCAACACGTTTGGGAATCTGCACTTGAGATGTATTTGAAAATTGGCAAAGACACCCTCAGTCCTGTAATGAGGTATCCACTTCCAGAGATGGTTGTTTTCCTGTGAACATTTGCAGGAGTGAAAAAACCTTTTTAAGGATTGGGTGCACTAGTACTTCCGTCTGACATGACAGTGCCCATCATCATCATTACATGTAAGAACTATGTAGGCAGTGGTGAATGTAGTCATATTGCACTCATCAGACTGAAACATCGCATGGGGCTGCCAGGGCTACTGTTGCCATAAATCCAACACAAATTATTACTGGAGGGGCAACAGGAGCTCTGAATCCCTTTGCAAGCACCCTCCCAAAAAAGTGGCTCCTGTTAAGACCAATTCATCCACAAAATTACTCCAGTTCATTTTCAATCCAGCTTTTCTTATGAAACTTCTTGAAGTCCAGATATATACACAAAATTCTTTGTCTTTCAGCTTTCTGAGTAAAGCTAGATGTATTCTTTGCATGCCGTGAGCAGGGGCAGACGGGGCAGAGGGGCAAGATGTGCTGCAGCCTGCTCTGCTCACTTTCTTAATTGACATAGCTTCAGGGAAATATATCAAGCTTGCAGCATGTTGTGTTTAAAATACAGGATGCTTCCAACAAGGGAAACAGGGATATGCTGGGACCCTAGTTGCATTCTGAAACCTTTCAGGTGCAAAGGTGACAAATATTCCTGACCCAAATGTCATGTTTCAAAACCCTCTGTGAAGGCACAATCCTCAGAGAGGAAGATGTAGAGAGCGGGAGTTTTTGATTAGTGGGAGATAAAAAGCCAAATATTCAAATTACCTAAAGTCTGTGTACCAGCTCAGCTCTGTCACTGATTGTGTGTCATCACTTCAACAGAGGAGCAGCCCAAGGGACCTGTAAGAAAGCTACTTGTGCTCTGCTTAAAAACTCACCAGCTGATGGCTTCTGCTTCTGACATCCTCTGCTCTGATGGAGAATGACATGATTTGAAAGAAAAACTCCCCGATGGCTTGTTTGTATCTCCATGTCCTTAAATGCTCTTAAAAATCCGCTGCTTGTCTAGCTATTTTCATGAGGGTTTCGGTAAAGCAATTCTTGCTTTAAGTAAGCCTATTTAGGTGGCATATCTGCTATATTAATGAATTTCAGAAGGTGGTCAAGCTTCTGCTGTTTTTAAATTTGATGGGGCATAAATCCATATAAGTATTTAATATCTAAGAGAAAGTCTCATTGAATTCTATTAGCATTTACACTGTAGAGGCAGGTGAGTTGCTGAGCAAGAAGGTGCTTTTTGCATCTTTGGAGAGATGGCTGTGCTAAGATTTAAAGATAATTCCAACTTTTTAATAGAATCAATAGAAAGACAGTAGCCTGAATGTAGGCTGCTTAACTTTATTTTTGAAAAAATTCTATGTGTATAAGTGCTCAATATTATATTCTACAAAGGCAACTACATAGTCCTTTCGACAATATTTTTTTTCCTCCTTAGCATTATGTATACTGCTTAATGACATAAGCCCTCAGAGAGATTTAATGCAGCATCACTCTCCAACAGGCCCTGCAGCAACAAGACAAACAGGGGCCATCTGTGATAGCTGTAATCTATGCTGCTGTCAGTCTGCTTCTTTAATGTAAACCATTAGTAAATTTATCTTTTTTGCATGGCTCTTTCCATCATGACACCTCTTCCACCTGTTTTCATGTTCTGGGAAATCCCTGAATCTTGATAAATCCCACTCACTCCTGTCTTTCTTCATTAAATGTTTTTCCTAGACCTTTTAAGCAGTCAAAATGTTTTAAAGGCAGTAATTTAAGTAAAGTGAATACCTTGCCTGCAAGGCTTCTTCTTCTAGCTTCTTTTTTGTATAGATTTTAAACACATGTGGATTTTTTTTACAATCTGAGAATCTAAACCACTCATAAAAAGGTTTCTGGCTAGCATGCCCTTTAAGATACCAGTAGCTCAATAGTAAAGACTTTAAATAGCACAGAATCTATGACATGCTTTGGTAAAGGGTCCATGTAATAAATTAAAATTTAGTTAAAATATTACACTCATTACAACCACATTTTTCTAATATTATTTTGACTTTGCAGATTTATATTGAGTGTATTGTGACCTTTCATTCACATGTTTTTTTTGTCTAATTGTTCATGGTTAATCTTTAATTTGCAGTGGATGTGAAAACCTGGGATTAATACTTTTGTTTCTTACATCATTTATCTCGAAACTAAAATTAGATAACTAAACTATGTCTTTACATCTCTAGATGAGTCAGCTATTAGAGAAAAAATATTTTTGATAGAGATCTGGAGTTGGAAATATGGCCGAGGATAAATATAAAATAAATGTGAAAATAATAAACTATAAAAGAAAGTATAAAGGGAAATAAAAACCTCAGATGTTTCTATGGGAACACTTGATGACTGGTTAATGGAAGAATACAGTTGGCAAGTAAAGACCAAAAATGGTCTCAAATAAAGAACACAAAATAAAGCAACAAAGAAGGAAAAAAGATTCATTAATTAAAGTCTAAATGAAGATCTATTGCTGTTAAAACAAACATACCTGGATTTGCATTTTATTTCATACATTTTGATATTTACATAGTACATGCTAAAGGAAAAAAAGTTGTAGTTTTGGAAAATTCTTGCTGAGAGGATAAGTATTGCTAGTAATAAATCTCACAAAAATTACTCCCAGTGACTTTTTCTTTCCTACTTTGAATACAGATTAATTTGAGCTTGCTGTTATTGCCTGTGCTTCTCACAGTCACCTGTTGTCATATATATCATTGACATCATGGGAAGGGTGCAGAATCGTGATCTTCTACAAAAGTAGGTATGAAAATACCTGAATCAAAAGTGTTTAGGAAGCCTGCATTCTTTTTTCATGTACCTAGACTAATTTAGTAGGAAACTAAAGAGGCTGGTCTTAAACTGGATTTTTATTCCTTCATAATTCACTGAGATGTAAGTGCATACAATTAACTGAAGCATGTAAGTTTGGGCCAGGCCGTTTCCTCTAAAGTTTTCTAGTTTTTAGACAGGACACTCTCATCACTTTAAATAAGGTCCTTCCTCCAGAAGCAGCTTCTAGGTCTACCCAGGCCATGAGCGCTAACATGATACAAAATTAATCCTAGGATTAGGAGGTGATACTAAACTAGAAATACATGCCATTTCTTTATAAGTCTGAGCAAAATTGATGCAAGGCTTTGACATGGATTTGGTCCTTCATTTGGTGAGGCTGAATGGGAAATGATCTGCTCTAGCTTATGGCAGTACTTGAAATTTTCAGTGAGCATCTGAAAAACATAAAATCAACAGAGAAAAAATGGTTTAGACTCAAGAAGCTGAACAGAATGTTCAGAGCAAACTTGCCTGCCTTCTCTTTTACCCTCACTCCCCCGCCCTATTCCTGAAAATATTGCTTCAATTGTCTGGTTTCAATCCAAAACAGAGAATCGTAAATTTGTTAAATAATTGGGTTTGATGCCAGTTAAATTAAAATAAGAACTACTCAGCTTTAGTGATGCTTCCTGTTTTTTACTGTGTTTTCCCATGTCAATATTTTTGCATCCTAGGCTTCAGACTGTTGTGTTTTGAGCTCCAGGACCCCATCTGCTTAGGAAGCTGTACTTAAGAGGATAATTCTATTATTCTTGTGATCAAGGGCCAAATCACAAACCAACAGAAATAATCTGGAATTAGCCAACAGAAATAATATAAAATCAGTCAGAAACTATTTGTCCAATTATACTGACTGGTCTGTATTCGTATATTACTTTAGATTACTTTTAATTTGCTGAAGAATGATAGTAGGAACTAAGAAAAGTTTGCAAAGTTTCCTCACTATAGCCAACTCTGAGAACCTTCAAGTGGGACTTTCTCGATAGTTAATGGGGAACAACAGTAATTTACTTTCTAAAAGTTTAAATGAAGGTGGTATCTGCATTGCATTTATGGCTGACTTCAGTGCACTTAATATTATAGTAAGGTTTGGTTAAGCATAAAGAAGTCTTCAGTTGCTCTGAGTTTAGCAAAAAGTCATAACACAACTAAGTAAGTTTTCAGGGTCCTAGGCAGTCTTACGTTTTCTGCAGAAGCACTTCAATTTTATTCCTTTTAACAAATATGATAACCAGGTTAAAACTAATTCAAATACCCTGCACATGTGATTACAGTAATTTCACAACTATAAGGTGCACCGGGTTATAAGGCGCACTTCCGGGCTGCCGGCAAATTTCTGAGCTTTGTCCATATATAAGGTGCACTGGCGTACAAGGCGCACCTTTTCATTGCAGCAAGGAGCAGCATGCAACAAAGTAACAAATTACAGTATTTTCACAATTATAG
>VRYO01002772.1:56614567-56630610 GCA_009812075.1 Sialia sialis | reverse complement strand
GATGTGTGGCTTATATTTGGGTGCGGCTTATAATTGTGAAACTACTGCAGTAACAGAATCGCATGATCGCAGGGTTTACTGGCAGGTGCTCAATGTGCAAACATTTTTCACGGATCAGTGTGGCCTTTAAATGCAGCCCCAGGTGCCCTCCCCATGCCGTGGGCCCCAGCACTCCTCCCTGTCCCCGGGCCTGGTTGCCATGGCTTGCATGGCTTGCAGCTCATTACGGCTCAGCTCGCGACTCACATTTCAAGGTTGGCAAATTTCTGAATTTTGTCCATATATAAGGCACACCGGATTATAAGGTAAACTTCCAGGTTTCTGACAAAATTTTAGTCAAAAGGGTGCACCTTATAGTCGTGAAATTACTGTACATTTCATAATTATAGCCTGCACAGGTCTAAATGATACTTTAGTTTCCTCCTGCTGGCTTGTTTTTTGGAGTAGTTGGAATTCAGGGGCTGATGGATTTAAATAGTAGTACAATAGTGATGCATCATGCTAGATTGTAGCAGAGGGAAAACCTGGCATTTTGCTGATTTAATAGCTAACTCAAATGTAATCTGACCGCAGGACAACCCTAGGCAACACATTATTTCTAGCAGAAAGTGCTGTGGCTGCCTTAGCATCCACAACTATTTGTTCTTTATGTTTGGTGGCAGTCACTAACCACTGCAGCTGGTGTAGGAGGCAAGTTCTCCATTTCTGCTCCATAGGATGGGGGTCTACAACATGAATGAGCCAATCTGTAAAAGGGAACAGTCATCTTTTGGACACTTACAGGCAGTTTTCTTTCCTTCTTTCAGCCACCTACGCATGGTGAACATTCTTGGTTTGATATCAGCCTTCTGTTAGCTAAGCAAATTGAACTGCCTCATTTTCTGGTCAGATAAGTGCCAGAGTCAGCATCTAGGAGGAGAGAGCACAGGAGAAAGGGGCAGCCAATTTGGCTGGAAGTGAGCCATCAGATTGGTTCACAAGCTCTCACCCTCAGAGATGCAAATGAAAAGCTAGAAGTCTCAGTTTAGGCTGCCAGAGAAGGACTTTGTGCAGAGGCAGCTGACAAGCTGGCCCACATTATCTCTGCTGACTCTGCTGTTGACCCCTGTCAGAAGGGCAGAGTCGCCAGCTGGGGGCTGTCGCAAGATTTGTCATCGTTTGCCAGTCAGTGTCCTCGCTCTGTGATCCCTCCTGCTGAGTTAGGGACTCACTCTGGTGCATTCATTTGGCCTTTTTGTTGCACTGAAGCAAAGGTACTTGGCAGAAATCTACAGGATCCCAAAGTTTCTTCTGTATAAGAGAAAGTTTAACAGAGTGGCTGCTGGTATCATCACCTTGTTTACTTTTTGGAAAGCAAGAACAGGGTATTACTTGTTTTCTACTCTCAGGAAAAACAGATTAATAAAGAAGGAGGAAAATTATTATTCCCTTTTTTTTTTTTTTTTCACTCATCCTCTGTGTAAAATGGAGCTAGAGATCTCGTTCTAGTTCACTGACCTGTTATTTTCCAACTAAAATTCATTCTGCAGTCTCTATGACACTGGTGAGTTTCAAGGGCAAAAGAGTATGAAACTTGAAGTCTTAATGACTCTGTGAAGGTTTGATCACGGAGTAACTTGACTACATTAACTCCTATTAATGGCTGCTGCGAAAGCTAACCTTCAGTGGGTTAGAACTTGCTTTACTAAAATTAGATTGAAAACCTTCAGCTATGCTTCATCCATATTTTTATGCTTTTACATGTTCTGCTTGGCATTAATATAAATGTGTTTATAAACATAAATATTTATATATGTGTGTTTGTGATAAATATATGTAAACATGGTCCACCGAAATTCCTGTTGGTAAATCTCTTGTAGCAACAATGAGAAATGCAGGAAAAATGTATATCTACAAACTGCTTAATTTCAGTAGTATTGTAGATTATAAATGACTATGCACAGCCCTTTCCATAATGACAGAAAATGCACAGCATTATTTTCATTCTCACTTCTACTATATGCGACAGAAGATGAGTGAAGGATGAAAATCCCTGGGTCTTTTGAGCATGGTGTGCCACAGTCATTTTGGCTCATTGCATAAAAGTAACTTAGAGAGATGAAAGTGCCAGGAGGTTTTTGCAAAGAGACTCATATTATTTTCTGTCTCAGGAGGACTCCCCTGCTAGTGAACTCAATAGTTCTATAGTCACTCCACTGGGAGAAAAAAAATGTATCAAGTCCAAATAAGTTAATTGGCTGTGATGATTTGAATAATTTCATTTACACAATTTACAGACTTTGTTTCATGAGGTAAAAGTGTTACAAAATTCATCTGCTTTTCTTTTTTTCTTTTTTTTTTTTTTTTAATTCTTCTATACTAAAGTCAATGCAGTATTGCTGGCAAGGACTATTCTGCGTCCCTCCAGACCACAGACAGTAGTTAGAAGCAAGTTGGGATGATGTGTTAGCAGAAGCCCAGGAGAGCCAGTGTTCTCTTCTTTACCTGTGGGAGTTTATTTTGAAACAATGGAAAGTTACCTGAAGCAGAACAGAGAAGTCTCTGATCCACTGGGTGTTATATGCTGGTGGAAGCCTCATCAAGAAAGGGCAGGTAGGAAGGAAAAACAAATAAGAATCTTTAAGAGACAAACACTGTTCAGAACATAGGGAGCTTAGGCCAGGGTCAGAAATAGCCTGACCTAACTAGACAGCTGAAGTCAGAAAAAAATTAAATGTGATAGAAAGGTTCTGCAAATCAGGAAAGAAGCCACAAGTTTCAAAAGCCTGCTCCTGCTGCAGGATGGTGACTGCTCAGAGATTAAG
Organism: Sialia sialis; assembly: GCA_009812075.1. Taxonomy (NCBI): domain Eukaryota; kingdom Metazoa; phylum Chordata; class Aves; order Passeriformes; family Turdidae; genus Sialia; species Sialia sialis. Next base: position 56,627,806 of record VRYO01002772.1, on the reverse strand, counting down.
AAATTGAGACAGAAAGATGAATACATATCTTATTTTCTTCTTATTTCTTATCCTGCAAAGTGTTTCTTACCTTACTATGCAATGAGCAATGGTGGTGGAAAGCCCTGTACTGATGTGAGGTTTCATTATACATATTCTGTTCGTGTGCTTTAGCCTAGAACATCCTTCTGGTGGGGTGTTGGACCTTATGTCTTTGCTGAGGACAGACCTAAGAGCTTGAGAGGTAAGGCTGCAGTCCTCACAAAGGGCTCCCTGCACACATTTAGCATTGACATATTTGTACATACTGTCTTCAGCTAAAGGAGGGACACACACTCTTGTAGCAAACCAGAGGCTAGAAACATTTAGTAAACTGAGACTCCATGTAATACCATGGAAACAGCAAGATCCCAATTACACCTATAGATCTGCTCCTTCTGTTGGAAAAATTTGACTTCAAGCTCTTAACATGACGCAAACAAGACAGGCAGTGGTTCTCATCAACTGCATCATCTTTTGTTCTTAGTTTCTCTTGATATGGAGGCAGCCATGCAGAAGTTAAGACTATTTAATTGTTTTGACTAAAAAAAAAATCTTATCCAATAAAATTATAGCTATATAATGATCCAGATTCTTTCCTTAGTTTATTAAGTACTAATGCAGTAGCATTAAAGACTTATTATTTCAGTGCTGTTTCAAATATAATGTACCAATTTATATTAACCTAATGCTAACAGTAAAAATAGTCCTAGTGAAGAAAATTATGTCTGTATGAAGCCCACATACTGTTGTTTTCAAGATTTTCTTTCTGTCACCCTATACCAAGAATTTAGTTTCATTTATCTGGGCTTTTTTCTTTAGTCTTTGAAGAAAACAGTGTTGGGAGTATCAAGACTGAACTAAGAATGAATGTAAAGAAGAAAACTAATCTCACAGAATCATTACGTTTTCCCCTTCTTTTCAAACCAAAATCTCTTATTCTTCAATTTAAGCCAAAAATAACACCACCTTTATCCTCTGCAGCTATTTCAGTTGCCTTACATGCATTCATACATAATTTCTTGTGGATTAAATAGTCACTTTTGTTTTACCTGCAGAAAAATTAAGGAGAAATATAATTTTTAATACTTTTTAAAAATCTCTGTCTCTGAAAAGGCACTCAGGAGCGTAACATAAATGCAAAAGAATTTAATTCAGAAAATATTTTGGAGAAAAGTTATGATAGCTCCACGTGCTGAAGGCACTGTGGTTATCAGTTGTATGAAAGTACATAAGTTTGTCCTTGTAAAAAGACCTGAATACCCTTAATTTTCCTGATACTGCTGTCCAGCTGTACATCTGTATATTTCTTGAGATTCTACTCACTGCAGTGCTCAACATTTTAAAACCAACTCACAAAGCAACAGAGTAAAAAAATTTCTCCACAAAATGTATTTTTACCTTATACTTTGGTTGTAAACTTTCTGGAGAAATCATCATTCACCCTTCAATCTTATACTTGGTGTGATTACCATGAGCAACAGCATCGGCATCAAAATTCCAGAAAGACAGACCAAATATCCTCCAGTGGTAGAAAAGGCCTTTATTTTCCCTCCATAACCCTGGTGCTGCAAGGTATGCCAGAGCAGGTGAAAGGAAAGTGATGGAAGGAATGAGGAAATATTGACAGCAGAGTATAGTAGAAAACAACAGTGGTAGAGTTTTATTGTTTTTAAGACAGTAAGTTAATATTAACAAGATAAATATATTTAACTGTTTTATAGTGGAAAAGATAACAAATGACTTTGTAAAGAACCTTGTAACTTTTTCCTGTGCCTCTGTTCCTATTCAGCCCCAGCTGCTACGTGCTCATCTCTGCAAGCCTGAGTAGTCAGAGAAATCACCTCTGACTGTAAAGGGACGTTTTCATGTACTTTGAAAAGAAAAGCTTGCAGGTGGACAGGCTGACCAAGACCTGCTCCCAAGATACATTCTTTTCAGCTCACTTTTGCACCAATTTGACATGACGACACATAGGGAATAAACGAAAATACACATGGTCAAACCTTCAGAATCAGTTTCATGAAAAAAGGCATATACAAGATTAAAATGTCCTTGGACGGCTAATGTCCTTTTTTTTTTTTTTGGCCTTAAAGCTGTTAAATATTTTGGATATATTTATATTACCTTGGATATTAATACCTTTCACTGGGTATAGTAAAATATAACATAACATAACATAACATAACATAACATAACATAACATAACATAACATATTATAACATAACATAACATAACATATTATCTTTTCCTCTCAAACTTATAGTCTTGATTAGAAATGATTTAACCATTTAGGCTCTGATATTGAAAGATTCAATAAAATGTGTGATTGAAGAAAATAAGCAGAAACCTGGGCATAATTGTAGAGGTAGCAAAATTATTTTTGTACTCAGGCTTTGAGCAATTATTATTGCCCATGGAGAACTGGAAAAATATAAAGGTATGATGACCTGTTGACATGCAGAGGTAGGTTTGTTTTAAAACTTTCCTGAATTAAAAGAAAGTAAAGAAAGCTAGCTTCTTTCTTCCTGAACTTAATGAGATACAACTGCATTTTGTTCATCAAAATTGCATAGCTCTGCTTTCTGCACATGGTCTATTCTACTAGTTTCCAATTTCACTCTGTTCTCAGCTACTTGAAAGATGGCTACTGAAGCATGTTGACACCATCTGTGCTGTCAGAAAATAAGCTCTTTGATAATAAAAGTAATTTTTATTTTGGAGACAATTGGTGTAACATTTTCCATTCCATAGGTAACCTTCTCTTAGAACTCTTCTCACAGCCACCTCAAAAATACCTGGAAAAGAAGCTACTCACCTCAGACTCATCATGCCTAAATGTCTTATTTACCGGTTTTAGACCTGCCACTGACTTGTTATATGGAATTGCTATAGTTCTGGTTTATATTTTATTTTGTACTTAGCAACCTTTTTTCCAAAGTTGAATGAGTAGAACCTTGAGACAAAGCACTGCACCATTTACTCTTTGCAGTGAGATATTGTTGTAGCTCTACAGAATTATTAGTTCATGAATTACAGTACTATGTGCCCAGCAATATCATAGAAGCAGGGAGTGTGAAATCACTTTTTGTGGTTTGTGTTGCAGAACAGAGGCTTAACAACACTTGCTTAACTTCAGGTATCTTATAGATATATAGGCAGAGTCAGTTATCTGTATCTGTAATATAGGAGAAAGATCTCAGCAGTACCTTGAAGTATTGTGCCCTAAAATACTAACAAAATTAAGCAAGCAGCTCTGAGGTTTTATATCATCTAAGAACAATTAGCAAGGATTTCAATTTCATTACCTTTTTGCAGTATTAGCCACATTTTCTGCAAAGATGAATTGCAAACAATTTGATCCTATCAGCCAGTTCCTCAGTTCTGTTGCTCTGACTAGCTTTAGAGCTTCTAGCAAAAGTTACATAGTTGATAAGCTGTATTTCAGCATATCATTTTTCAATAGATTAAACAATTGTGATATAGGTGTTAGGCATCATCTTCCTAAATCAACAAAGTTCTTATTATATATAGGCTTTTCTCTCTTCATAATCTATATAAAATTTTATTTGTTTCTTATGGAATCAGAAGACTCATTGAAATGAATATCACAGTTGAAATCTCCTTCAATAGTGAGGCAGAATAATGAAAAATGGCACAAAAGAACAAGATTTTGGTAGGAATTATTTTGTATTTGGGACAATTATGTCAAGCTTTTTCTTCTTATGTTAAGAATTATATTTTGTTCATTGTCATAGAATTTGAATTCAGAACAGTGTCATACTCAGTTTGAAAGGTGAGGATCAGCAGTTTGTGTACAAATATACAGTAATTATTCGGAAAGCAAATGTATTCTCAAATGGTAGTGTTACTATAGTTACTGTTGTTCCCTATACTGAAATGAAAATATGAAGAATTACCCAGACAGTGAGAGGAATTTCCCTCAGGTATGTAGGACTAGCCCATAGATTGTTACATAATTTGAGTGGATGATGAAGCTTATTAGATTTTAAAATCATCATTACTTATTTTATATTTGCTAATTCAATTGAGGTTTTCTTTTGTGATTTCTGATGGTCAGCAGATTTTCCAGACATTTTTAGCTTTCATAAGACTTTGTTTGCAATCCTTCTCCCACAAAAAACTCTCTTTCAGTAAATTTGAGATGAATAGAAAGGTGCTCAGCTATTTGTTTCTAAACATATATTTTTTCTGTGCTCTAAACCATGAATATAACCTCTAACTTGTTTCAGTGTTAAGAAATACTGTATACAGTTATTTTTTTATTGTATTATCACTGCAACACTAACTCCTGTTATCTACCACAAATCTTTCTGTTTTCTACCACGAGTCCTTCTCACACATGTGTAGTAAAGGTAAGACATAAAGTGGTAGGAAAATGAGAACCACAGTGTAGATAATCTGTAAAAGCAGAATTGCAGGGTAAAGAATTTGAATTTTGGACATTCCTAAATGTCTTCCCTTTTCTGGCTTCCAGTAGTAAAGACAGCAGAGCAATATTCTAGTTTAATGCTTAGGTATTTAAATCAGCTTTGAACATCATAGTGAAGTACATTTGTTCAGTAAGAAGAAAGAAATATTTTTGAGTCTATATAAGCCATGCAAATATTTTCTAGTATGTATTGTAACAGAAGACCAAATTTTTCTGAGGCATAATCTTTTTTTTTTTTTTTTTTGAGTGATTTATAGAACATGAACATTTGGCTATTGCTTTTACCAAAATCCTAATTGCTCTGGATTTATTTCATTTTGATACTTTGAATAGTTATTACCTGTGTTTTAATGGGCACATAAAGTCACAGCTGAGTCTTCTAGGAGGCAAAGGCTGCAATGTAGATCCTAGGTGTTGCAATGCTGATTCTAAGTTTCATGTCTATTTTCCAGTTGCTTCAATAATACTGTAGGGCTGAATATAAAAAAATATATTTTTCTTAGTTCAGAAAAATATATACATTTCTGTGGTGTGTTTCTTGATCTTCAAGCTACTGAAAGATCTAACTCTGCGCACATTCTAACGTGGAAGTCCACAAATATACATACACTTTTTGCTGTGTTGCTAAGTCATAAATCAATGCCTTTCAGCTATAAAAATTGGCAAAGTTATCTGATTACTTTAAAACTTTGAAGAGTTTATCAAGGTAAGGTTTCTTGGCAAGTTATTCTTTCAAAATTCACAATCTCTAAAAATTTTGTAGTTTCATATTTATTCAATTTTCAGTCTCTAGGTTCATTGCAAGACTAAAAGCTACTTTCATTTTCACATATTTTCTGAGTTGATGAATCTTTCTAAGACCAAAAAGAATTAAAATTTCCTACTTTCAGTGAAAAACGACTTTATCATAACTTTACACCCTTGTTTATTAAAGGAATCTCATGAGGAATAGCAAATGTTTTTTAAGAGGCCTAAACTCATCATCCTTCTGTATCCAACTTTCCTTTCTTGCTCTGCAAACTATTTTCTAGGCAGCAAAGGTACCTGCTTGAATGGGGGTCCCATAACAACCTTCAGTTTGTAACAATATTAAGATTGCATTTTGTCATGTTTTATTTGCTGGTTTTGAAGATAGAGTGTGCACAATTCAGAAAATGAGAAAAAAAACTAAGTATGCTCTTCTTTTTATGCTCCCCCTAATCAATGCTGCTTTTTGTGTCTGTGAAAAAGGGAAAACAAATAAATAATATTTTACACGTAGTCAATTTAATTTTCATTAATAGCAGACCAGTTGAACAGCTCTGCTTAGAAATTTTCTGCTTCTGCTATCAGTGATGCAAATCCTACAGATATTACTCTTATGACTCTCATTGTTACTTGGTCAATCACACATTAAATTCAAAGGATGTGTAATTGAGGAAAATTGACTATAAATAGGGTAAAATGTCAGGATTTGGTCAATGTTAATAGAATCCATGTAATAACTAGTATATTGAGATTTAAAGGCTTTTTTAGCCCTAGACATTTAGGCACAAATCTCTCCAATCGAACTTCAAATCCATCCATATCTTAAATGGGCTGAACCAATCTCTCTCTCAATTTCTTTCTCTTCATCTAAGGAATGTCCCTTAGATGTCTCATTTAAATTCCCAGCTCAAACAAATCCTAGGATTTTAAGACACCAGTCATGAAATCCTTTTTTTAGTAATCCAGTTCTGACAATGACTGAATGTCCATGCAGGTCATATTATCCTTAAGGCAATGAGCAGTTTATCGAAGAGTCATAGACTGGTTTGGGTTGGAAGGGACCTGCAAGACCATCTAGTTCCAACTCCCAGACAATGTGGGCAGGGACATCTTTCTCTAGATCAGGTTTCTCAAATCTCCATCCCTTCTGGCCTTGAATACTTCCAGAGATGTGATATCCACAGCTTTTCTGGGCAACCTGTTCCAGGGTTTTACCACCTTCACAATAAAGAATTTCTTCCTGATGCCTAATCTGAACCTACTCTCTTTCAGTTTGAAATCATTGTCCCTTGTTCTGTCACTATTTGCTCCTGTCACAGACAAAATAACAATACAGCAGTTATCTGTAAGATAACTTGTAGATTATCCTGTATTTCTACCTACTCCCAGGATACAGTTTTCTGCCAGGAGGTAGGAAAAAGCAAGTACAATTCTGAGATTCACAGAACAAAATACAGACCGAAACAGTTGCTTTATATGTTACAATACTCCACTGAGCAGCATCCAGTTACAATATTTAGCTAATGCTTGAACTGTGTTGTGATAGAGGGCACTTAAGGCATGTTCAAAACCAGGTCATACTCCACATATTGACTGTGACTATGCAGGCTATGCCTGCTGCCTTTTGGATTATTTATCCACCAACACTCATCTGATAATGTTATTTGTACAAATTTTCATAAACCACAGCATGCAAAGTTTAAAACAGAAAAATGTGGGATGATACAAAAAAAATTACATCCATTTTTATTTCTTTTTAATTATTCAGTGTAAAGCAAGTATTTACTTCAATATGATTTTTTTTATATTATTAAAAATAATTATTTATCTAATAACAGGTGTTCTGAGTAGAACTATATATAATAAAATACTTTAAAGTTGAATTCGGATCCTTTCAGTAGTCTTCTTTGAAGAAAAGCTGGAGGCTTCAACGACCTTGAGATCTGTTGTGTACTGATGCATTTGACAGTATAGAGACCTAATGAGCTTTCAGTGGAGATCTTGAGTTGAGAAGGGGAAATTGAAGAGCCTTGTTTACTAACAGAAGTTGTTTGATATTGATTTAATGTAGCACAATTGTGTCATGACACTGCTTGCCATCCTCAAATATTTTTTCTGGGAGTTAGGTTTTTTGCTTTTTGAGTTTTTCTCTTCCCTAAAGAAGGAGTCAGACAAAAGTTAATAGGAGAATAATTTGATATTGCACTTTGTGTTGTCTTGCAGCATAGGGTTATTTTGCATAAATGGTTATTTGTTTCCATAACAGTTCTTTATATCTGCTTGGGATATTACAGGAGTAGCAGTTTAAAACAGATGTATTGATTATCAGGAACACTTTCATGCAACACTTCTATGATGTTTACTTTCAAAATCCAACTAACCCTTCACAAGAAACGTTTATAATCTGTACATGAACCCCAAAGGTAGAGGTAGCTTTGACAAACACTCCCTTTATGACAACTGCTTGTTTTTTGTACTCTATTACAAAAAAAATACCTGTACAGAATTTTAGTTTACAGTCAAAACAAATTTAATTTTTAAGGTTAACCCATTTACTGAAGCTCACAATTACTTTTGCTGCTATTTATTGGCATCATTTAAAATAGAGGCATTTTGTGACCACCCTTTCTGATACTACATACATATCTTTTTCTTTACTTTCTAGTCGATATTCTTCTTTATATTTTTCTGAGACTTTTTTTAATCATTATTTTTGATTTCTAATAATTTCCATCAGTTTGGAGATAAAATTAATGGTTCAATTGTATGCATATCTGTGCTATGTTTTTCTATTGTTACCTGTGGGTTTGCTTGGTTGGGGTTTTTTTCCTCCTGTAAGCAGTTATATTTATTCGAGTATTAGGGTTTTTTTGACTTTCAGCATGTTTAGGAATTGCTTCTATATTTTAAAAATTAAAGTAAGCATGGAGTTTTATGCATTCACCTTTTTTTCTTTATTATTCTTTCTCATTCTTGTTTCAAAATTACAAGACAAGACAGATTAATATGGTGTGAATGCTTCTTTAGTCTCCTAAGAATTATACTATTCTAATGTTTACAAATGACTTTGAAATATATCTATACGTAGAATTACAGACATGAAGAAGTATGGGATTTTCATGAAACTGAACAGCACATGCTCTGCAGCTTTTTAAACTTAAACTGTTATTTTAAAACATAATTCAAAACATTTGACAACTTTTGGATTTCTCTAGCCTTATGGCAAATGTTACCCTTCAAACAAAGAAGAAATTGCATTTGAGATAATAGGAAGCTATGCATGCAGTAGCTGATGTTTTGTTTTCCTCATCTTTGATAGCATCAGATGGGTTTTTCTACATACGCAGTGAGGCAGAATGAGGACATATGACAAACAACAAAGTGGAGCTATTTCCCTACACTTCATTAAGACAATTATTATAAAGCAAATTTTTTTTTCATACACAATTCATAGTATGTTTTAGTTTCTCTTTCAAACTCTGTTCTTCTATAATCAGTTTGGAAGGGTTTTCACTGATTTATGTACTAAAAAATTAAATAAGATACAGGGCTTTCAGATTACTGCCTTCATAATTCAAGAGGAGTTATTACTAAGAACATTTCTGTGAGGAAAATAACTCAGCCAATAAAGAAAAATGATTGCTGAAATCTTCAAAGTACATAAATATCAATATGGCTGTATTGATCATTATATAAACCAATCTGAACTGGAAAGCAGAGTACACATGGCATTCAGTAAAGAGCTATCCTTATTGACTCTACTGTAGAAAATTTTATCTAAAAGAAATACAGGTACATCAACAGCAAATAGATCTGAGAAAAATAATTAAAATTAAGATATTTGAAATCATTTAAGTTGATGTATTTTAAGAACATAGTATATAAATCTTTCTACACACAAATGAATGTTCTCAACAAATGTTCTCATAACAACATTGATGTTGATCCCAGTCATGAGGGGCTGTTCATTCAGAGATTAGACGAACTTGGTATTCTGAGTGACGAAGCAGCTTAATATAGCCATAATTTAATGCTGAGATGTCTTGTGCCTGTGAGGAAAGCAAGAGCAAAAAGTATTTTTGAGATGCCATCAACAAAGATAAGCACCTGATAACCCTCAGAAAACTCTGTGATGAAAGGAACGTGCCTGTCTGAATCTCAACATCAGCTGGTGAGTGCAGACATTCCTGGCACTACTAGGAACTGTAAAATGCACTTAGGAAGAAGTTTGTTTGGGTTGATAAAATTAATCATTGCTTGTTCTAGGGGAAAAAAAATCAAATCAGAAGAAGAAACTTACTTTTAGAAGAACATTCATGAAAAATTAAATTCACATAACTCAAAGCTGGTGAAGACTTTTTATTACTTGTAACAAAAACAGAAAATAAAACCTGCTTTTAAAACTTACAGAAATTTTAAAAGTTTTATTGTTTTGCTAGCTAATGAGATACCAAATTGGTGCAGAATGACTCCTTAAGATGGCAAATTTATCTTAGGGACAGCAGCAATATTAAAAATATTTAAGTATGGATGATAGATATTTCATAAAATTCCTTTAAAAGTTTCTTACTGCTGCTTATGTTTAAATAGAACTGTTTTGGAATTCAAGCAAATGGAGAACTAAACCAAATACAACACACTTTACAAACAGTGTGGTTTTCTGAAGAATTTGAAGTTTTCTTGTATAATACTACAGGTTGACTTCATCAGATGAGGGAATAAACTGTCCTTGAATCCTGTTTGTCATTTCAGACTGCCAAAACTGGACTGCAAGATTTGAAAAATCTTATGATTAGAAATAAAGAGGTTTGAGCTAAATTTCCTTATATAAACCGCTTCTTTATTAAAAGAAACTGAATAAATGGACAGCTACTCTTGTGAGTAATAGAACACAAGAGAAAAGTAAACTCAGGCTTTAAAGCTTACATGTGCAAGCCATGTATGTCTTTCTAAATTAAAATACACTACAAATCAAAAAATGTTGTGATGATGTAGTTGCTTTTTTCATCACAGTGAGTGACAAATAATTTTGCATTTTGGGTCTCACAAAGTAAGCTTACTTCCAAAGAAAACAAAAATTATGTACTTCCACAGTACATACAGTAATTTCACAATTATAAGCCACATCTGAATATAAGCCACACCTCCCGGTAGCCAGGTAGACCATGGGATTTGTCCATATATAAGCTGCACCTCAATATAAGCCACACCTTTTTTTTTTTTTTTTTTTAAAACGAGGATCCATGTGTAACAAAGTAACAAATTAGTAACAGAATCGCTGCCAGCGCGGGGTTTGGTGTCAGGTGCTCAAGTTGCAACAGTTATCATAGACCAGCAAAGCCTTTAAAGGCAGCCCCAGGCACCCTCCCTTGCCGGCTCTCACTTCTGGGTTGGCATTTCACTGGGATTTGTCCGTAGATAAGCCACACCTGAATATAAGCCGCACTACTGGTGTAGGCTAGATTCTTCAATGAAAAAGGTGCGGCTTATAATCGTGAAGTTACTAAAATTGCCTGGAAGAAACACTGAGGAATTTCAGAAAGCTGATTCAATGTTTAAAGAAAGTAATACTCAAAGCTTAGCTAATCTAGGTAACATGCTTTGTGTGGACACTAAAAACTTTGTAATATTTTCTAATGAGCCACATTTCTCCCAATCTCCTTTTTATCAAATTTATCTAGTATTTATCTGAATAACATTTTATGGATGACTTAGCGTGCCTATTAGCATGTTGAATCTCTATGTAGCAGTGCTGCACTTCACATAAAGTCCTGTTAACTGAATAAGGAGTGTGCCATTGGGTAACTGCATGCCTGACCAACTTGTGAAATCCTTATTTTTCTAGATGTGCACTGGTTTAATAACTGAACTGAGTTGAACTAATGTCTAGTAAAACTGTGATAAAGTCCAAGCAGCATTATTAATTCTATGGACCTGCTTCAATGGTCTTTCAATTCATTGCATTTTCCAACAGGTTTTATACTTCAGTAAGTCTTTATACACACAATCATAATATTGTAAACAGGATCAAGATAGTGAGAAATTTCTCCTGTTTTATATAACCTTCCCAAAATACTGCATACCATTATGCTCATTGCAAAGTAGAAAAAAATATAAAGCAGAGAAGTTAATAAACTGGTTGAACTCTACAAAAGGAATTGTGGAGTCACATAATGTAATAAAAATTGGGATTTATTTTTACTCCAGTCACATGCTTAGACTTGCATACTACAATTTAGAGTGGCACAATAATATTAGTACTATCTGAAAGAGAATGCTGTTAATGTGAATGAAATTAGTAGTGCTTTATGGTTATATTTGCACAGACAATTAATATCTATATTTTATCTTCATCTACTTATTTAAAGGGCTGTGACTGTCATTATTCTGTCTGTAAAGCAATAATGGTTACATGAGCCATTAACAGTGAGAAGTTATGAGCAGTTTTAGTCAGCACTCAGAAAGGCTGACCTTCAAGAAGTTGCTCTATCTTTGAACAAATTAGGAATATGAAGTCAAATATTCTGTTTCCAACAGTAAAAAGTGAATGTCCACAGAGAAGCCTAGGAGCACAGGAATATGTCTCCAGAAAACACCTTCCAGCAACTTGTGGGTTTCTGGAGCTAGAGAACACATCTTTGTATTTAGCAAACTTTTATATCTTTTTCTGCATATATTTGCCCTTGTAAAACTTTACTTATTGCTTTTCCATATAAGAATACTGATTATGCAAATGTGACTTTTTCACAATAATAACTTTTAAATTACCTATTGGTCAGCTAGGAATAAATTCTTCAGAGCAGCATATTCTTCACTGTTCCTCCTTTATCATATAAGGCAGGAATTAAAATATACAGCTTACACAGGCTATGCACAAACATATTTTTGCCAAGCTGGCCAGAGTGATATAAAGCATTACCGTCTCCATCTGTTCAATTACTACTTCTGCATTCTGAACACTATGTTATTAAGAAATCTCTCCTTGTTCATAAAACAGATTAAGTTAAATCACCCTCTCTAGTGATTAGTCTGAACTTTTTTATTATATGAGAACATATACTGTGCTCCCACTATAATTTATGGCATATCAACTGCGCTAAGATCTCCAGCATAGAAGAGGCTGTAAAGACTTTGACTAAAAGTCCAAAAGTGACTATCTGCAACTGCAGTTTTCTTTGCTTTTGTTTATATTTTTGTTTATTTTTTTTAATTAAACATTTTTAAACTCCCCAACACTTTAAAGTAATAAAAAGGCATTAATTGCATTTGGAAGTGTGTTGCATGTGGCCAAGATCTGAAACATAGTGTTCATGTAGGAAACAGGATTACTCCCAGAAAATTTTGCCTTTATTCTATCTAAACAATAAAGACATATACATGTCCTTTTATCACTAATTCAAGTACACCAGTAGCCCAAGAAAAAAGCAGGATGGCTCACAAATTTTATTAAATCATCCTGACTTTGCCTTTAGAGTGATTTCAAAGACATTTAGTCTAGAGTTTTAGAAAAGGGAAAAAAGAAAAGAAAGAAAAAAGAAAAAAGAAAAAAGAAAAGAAAAGAAAAGAAAAGAAAAGAAAAGAAAAGAAAAGAAAAGAAAAGAAAAGAAAAGAAAAGAAAAGAAAAGAAAAGAAAAGAAAAGAAAAGAAAAGAAAAAGAAAAAAAGAAAAGAAGGCATTTTGTGTGAGGTTTATTAAGGGTTTTAATGAAGTTTCCTGATTTTGTTAGCTCAAACATTTTCAGTCAGTGATAGCTCTGAGGGGTGAATGTTTGCTGTTGGAATGGATTAACTGGAAGAAAAGCTCCTCATTTGTAAATTTGACTTCACAATAGGCATCAATTCTTGATACAATTAAAGATAAGACACTATTGCACATTCTGTTATTTTAGAATTTGTTTCCATTTTTGAAGTCAATTAGCATTAATCATATCTCAAAAATCATAGGAATGCAATTTATCTTATTTGACCAATACAATTACAGTAATTTCACGATTATAAGCCGCACCTGAATATAAGCCGCA
>VRYO01002772.1:56552968-56613567 GCA_009812075.1 Sialia sialis | reverse complement strand
TGGATTCTTCAATGAAAAAGGTGCAGCTTATATTCGTGAAATTACTGTACTCAATTCTTGCTTACATGAGCAGATGGATTCTTTAAATTATTTGCTGAAAAATATATGTTCATTTTTGTATAGAAAGAATTGTGCGTATACACTACGCATGCATGCACGCACACAGAGATTTATTGGATTTATTGCCATTTTTGTGTACTTCTTCAAACTTCTTTTGTGTTTTTGTTTAGCCATTTTTCCTAGATAACCCTAAAAAGCAGGTGAAAACAAAGTATAGAAATATTTCCATACCAATACACCTAAATGTTAAATATGTGTTAAATTATTTAAATTATTTTGTTAGTGCTTTGTAGGCTAGTGTTGCAACTAGTTGTAGGCTAGTTTCTTACTAATTTCTGTCCCCTACTAACCTAATTTTTTACTGATCTCCACAGTTCAGCAATGTTTCAGGTAATTAATTTCTATTCTATATTGGTTTACATTATCTTTTTTCTTCCTCAGTACAAATTCTTTATTTATGCTCTAGAAAAATTTTATTATGCAAAAATCTGAAAATTTTAGTGTGTTATCCATTAAAAAAAATCTCCCACTTCCTGATTTAAATTTTTCATTCTCTTTTAATGTGGCTGCATTAAAAATAACTATATAGGTGGTATTAATTACAATAGAATGTTGTCTTGTAAATATGCTCTCTCTAAAGGAAAGGTGTTAGAGGAGATTTAGAATGGTCGTTCTTAAGGTAGCATTTCTCCTCTTGTATTCCTTTATTTTTTTTGTTGTTGTACAATTGAAAAATGTTAAAGACAAATTTTCCCAATTACAAACATGCTGAATAAATGACATTGAAAAAAGTTAATGTCACTTTCATCTACAACTTTTCCATATAGCGAATGTAATTTTAAAATTTATTTATTTTCTAATGCTGATTAACTTAAAGGTTCTCTGACCTGAGTAAGAGAGGGTGGAAGATTGCTCACAGGTATTTGTGTGAATCTGTCTTGTTCTGCCATTGTCTGTATCTAGGAGTGTACAGTCATCTTGAATAAAAATAGAAAAGTGATGAGTTTGGTGGACATGTATAAACATTCCTCCCACATCAAGCCTCCAGCTATTTTATGAAAAGACAGCTCACAAAATCAAATGAATAAATAAAATTATTTACTCTTTCAGAATAAAAAGACATCCATCTAAACCACAAATTGAATTTATCAGCAGTAGAACACCCTCAGAGGAGCAAAGACTTAGAAATTAAGCATTTATTTACCTGCTTATCTTACCTAAACTATTCCAGCCATTGACTACTGTTGCAGCAGTTCACCTAAACCAGTAATTAAAATAGCTTTTCAAAAATGCTTTTCTTGTGCTGAGGACAAATAGCACAGCTTGGATAATGGCCTTGTGTGTTCTGCACCCTGGAAACAGTTCTTCATCACTCAACACCCCGAAAAATTCCTAGGCATTGTCCAGAGGCATTGAAGTTGGCATAAATCAAATGGGAGTGTACTGGCAATTAGCAGACAAAGATCATCTTGCCTCTGGCACTGTTTCATTTAGCCCACCAATACAGATAGTACTAGACAGAATTCTAGGGTTCTGTTTTATTCTGTAAATATTTCCCATACTGACCAAAACAAGAAAGCCTCACCCTGCATTTTGTAGTGTCATTTATTATGACAGGTGTCTTTGCTTATTTGTTGATTAATTAATACCCAACTGGAAGAACCAGGTCTTCATTTTACCTGCTGCATTCAAATATTTTCAGACTGTAGCTTCAAAGCAAGCAGTAACTTATAAGATCTGACTGTGTGACTTAAAAAAGGCACTACAACCACAGATTAGCTTGATGTGGATGTCAACATCCTGTTTTGCTTCACTAGCTCATGAGCCAATAATCTTTGTTCTAAATGAGAGTAATTGTTTTGGGTAGCATCTGATAGAGGGCTCTAGTCCCAAGGTCAGAGAAACAAAAAGCATGTAAAATGGAATCCATCATCATATCATTATACCGTCATATACATTAAGTTTAAAAAACAGCAACCACCACAGGTAAAACAATCAGAAGGACAACTCCTGTTCTCTCATTAATTTTTTTTATTTGTACCTTTAGACCTGGAAAATAAAGAGGATACTGTAGGTGTCTTCAAAAGAAGAGAAGGAAATTATATGAATTTTCTCATTTTATTTAAATATGCAAGTGAACCTTGAAAGTTGAAGATTTTGATTATATTCTCATTTGTCTTTTCTGAAACTGATGATATTCACCCTGCCCAAATTGCCATTCCTTCCTTTGAGAGCAGCTATTACAAATTTCAGCCTAACAAAGGTTTCTATCCTAACCTTTCTCAGAGAGAGAGAAAAAAAATGTTCAGATCATCTCTCAGTCAAAGACATATTAATTACAATTATAACATGTAGAGGGAATGAAAGCTGCTTGCTAAATTCATAATCTTCTTCAGATGTAAGTGTATTAAGATTCATCTAAGAATAATTTTTTGCCCTTCTCTGATGGAACATTGAGTTCCTTCACTTACTCAAATGTGAGCTGCCTCATTTTAACACAGAATGATCAACCACAGCATGGATATGTGCTTTCTATTTATATCTTTGATGTCATTCATCTGTTGATCAGAATAAAAGCCATCAGCCATACAGTCTATCTCTTCATTTTATCAGATACTCTTGCATTTGAAAATAGGATGGATTATATCTTAACTTTATCAACCAAAGCAAAAGGAACTACATTTCAAGTTAGATTTTTCTATTAGTCATTCTCAATATGCTGTGATAAAACCAAACTCTATTTTCATGAAAGCTCATTTTTGATTTTGATTACAATGAACAGAATGATACTGCCATCCAAGCAATCTTTTACATTCAAACGACCAGAGAAATTACAGAACATCTTGAAAGACAATAATAGGAATCCCTTTTTTCAAGTAGTGGTAATGCCCACAATATAGTTGTAAATGTATAGTCAGAAACTGGAAAGGCATACCATACCAGTGACTGCATCTCTTAGATTAGTTGTTTAGTAGTACTCTGAGCAGTAACTGTAGAGACAAAATAAATGTCAATAAAATCTAATAAAAGCCCACAAACAGCAACAGTTTAGAAAGAGCCTGTTCAGCAATTCACGGTTACACTCACACTCACACAGTCTCATTTATACACCAGACACAAATCATCTGTTTTTACTCAGCATGTTCTTGCCACATTGTTCTCATTATTCATTTCTAGAGTCTTGTTGGAGCAGCCACTTTAGCCTCAAGAACTAGAGAGGACCTCATCAATGTGCATAAATTTATGAAGCGGGGCTCTCAAGAGGATGGGGCCAGGCTCTTCTCTGTGGTGCCAAGCAATAGGACAAGAGGCTATGGGCAGAAACAGATGCGTAGGAAGTTCCACCTGAATATGAGGAAGAATTTATTTACTGTGTGGGTGACCACACACACTGGAACAGATTGCCCTGAGAGGTTGTGAAGTCTCCCTCACTGGAGATATTCAAGAGCCATCGATACAAAATCCTGTGTTGTGTGCTCCAGGATGGCCCTGTTTGAGCAGGGAGGTTGGACCAGATGACCCATTCTGACCACGCTTCCAACCTTACCCATTCTGTGATCCTATGATTTCCATAAGATAAGATATTTACTGAGTTGGCTTACTTCCTATGCTTCCTACTAGTTCTAGTAGTAGTTCTAGTACTAGATTTAGTAGTAGTAAAGCAACAGAACTGTCATTTCTACACGCTACTGTGGATATGAATGTCTGTCTGCATCCTCAGGTGCTTAATTATGTTGACTTGTGCAGCTGTGAAATGTTCATTTATTTGCTTGTAGCCCAGTTATAATGCTACAAAACTAGAAATTCACATAGTCTGAATTTCTTAACATCAGGCTTCCTAAGAGCAGGTAGTAGTACATATAATATTAAAGTATCTGTTTCAGAAAGGGGTATAGTATAGAGCATGCCAGCTTCTCATAAGAATACAGTACCTGGCACATATATATGTTTTATATCAACTACTCAGAACTTCCTCTCTGACATGACAGGGTCTTACTTCTACATCTGATAGAGGACTTTCTGGCAAAATGTCTTTTTTCTGAAGGTAGTGTATCAGAATTTGATACCAGTTGATATCAGTTCTGGTGAAGATTTCAGTAGGTCAGTTAAAATTCAATTTAAAAGGACATTAGTACAGAATTAATTCTGTTTAGAGAAAATGAACAGAACACTATAAAATTCAGTTCCTTTAGTATTTATGGATTTGGATATAAATTATCTTCGCTTTTGATCCACAAATATTTTCACTTGTCAGTACCATTTCTTGAGTTCCTATTCTGACAAAAACCTAAACAAATATATCCCACACCAGGATCACAAACCATCCAGTCTAAACCATTTATCTGTATCTTTTGAGGAAAAAAAAATTCGGAACACCAGACAACAGCAATGCTAGACCCACAATATGACTTTGAATTAACATATGCAGTATCTCAGAAGGCAATTTGAAACTACGCCTTCAGAAGAAGCAATTTCAGCCATTATTTGATCGTTTGCAATTTTCTTCTTTGTTAAGCAGAATAAGTTAAGGATGTGAAAGAACTTTCCAATTTAATTTTCCACTCCTACTTTATTTCCTGAAAATATGCTGATAGGAACATAAAAGGAATCTGTATCTTTAAAATTGAACTTGCTCTTTTTTGAGGAAACTATTTTGAGAAATGCCACTATAACTGCCAGTTCCTCAAACATATGCTCAAAGACTACCGGAAGACTGTCTTCAGAGTTAGGCTAACAATCATAAAATGATGCTGCAAAGTACCCACTTGTGTTTAAACATGCAAACAGTCATTATACATACTTTCTGTCAGTGGTTCATAATATCTGTTGGTTTCTGAGCAAAATTGTAGCCAGTTAATAACACATTCATTCTTTATAATGTGAAAACCCAGATGGGAGAAGGTTTCTCTCAGTGATGATTGCCATTGTGTGCTTATTAAGTATAGCAGAAAAAAATTCATTAATCAAAACATAATTTGACAAATTCTTGATTATACCAATATGACTAATTGGAAAATAACAGTAATTCAGGAAAAAAGGTACAAATTTAGAATATGACTTTGCATATTTGATTGTGGTTAATAACAAGCTCAATATAAAATCAAAATATAGGCTTTGGAAAGCTAGATAATTTGTGTTAGACTGCATCAAAAGCAAAGGTATGTTACGGTAAACAGTGATAATCTATTAGTCAACACTGAATAATCAGAATTTTATCTCGTCAGAGATTTGCATCATAACTTCAAGCCCTTGGGCAAAAGACTTTGCAAGTGTTGTGGACTGACCCTCTCTAGATTCCAAGTGCCCACGACAAAAGTAGCACCCTATCTCTCCTTTTCTCAGCTGGACAGGGGAGAGAAAGGCTTGTGGGTCAAGATAAGGACAGGGAGTGATCACTCACCAGTTACTGTCATGGGCAAAACTCCAGTTAGGGAAATTAATTTAACAACAAATTAGTCTAGGAGAAATAAAATGAAATCTTATCATCCCTTCCCCCTATCCTCCCTTCTTACCAGGCTCAACCCCATTCATTATTTTCCCTAATTCATCCTCCCAGCGTCACAGGGGAGTAGGAAATGAGGACTGTGGTCAGTTGATCCTACCTTGTCTCTGTCACTCCTTCTTCCTTAAAGGGAAGACTCCTCAATTCTGGTCCAGTGTGGGGTCCCCTGCATGGGAGACAGACCTTCATGAACTTCTGCAGTGTGAGTCCTACCTGAGGGCTGCAGTTCTTCACAAACTGCTCCAGCGTGTGTCCCTACTACAGAATGCAGTCCTGCAGGGACAGGTTGCTCCAGAGTGAATCCACCATGCGGTCACAACTCCTGCCATCAAACCTGCTCCACTGCAGGCCACAGGCCACAGGTCCTGCCAGAAACCTGCTCCATCATGGGTTTCCCATGGGTCCACAGCCTCCTTTGGGCTCTGACCTGATACAGCATGGGATTCTCTATTGGCTGCAGGTGGATCTCTATATCCCCATGATTCTCCATGGACTTGAGAGAGAAAACCTGTTGCACAGTGGTCTGTAATATGGGCTGCAGTGGAATCGGAACCCCAGCACCTGGACACTCTCTTCTGCCTTCTTCTTGGTATCAGCAGGACAGCTTCTCTCACATGTTCTCATGCCTCTGCCCAGGCTTCTTTGCACAGCAGTTTTTCACGTCTGGTTAAATCTGTTATCCCAGAGGTACCACCACCATTGGTGCATTCAGCCTTGGCCAGTAGCAGATCCATTCTGGAGATATCTGGCATTGGCTCTTTTGAAAACGGGGGAAACTTTTAGAAGTTTCTCACAGAAGCTGCCCTGTAACTCCCGTGTTACCAAAACCTTGTAACATAAACACAATACTGCAAGATACTGCTTCAAAGGTTAATTGTTTTCCAAGAGTTATTCACAGTGACATTACTTCTGCATGTCCCTACTGATACATGCTATTAAAGTAATTTTATTTTTTCATTAAATTTGTAGAGATAAAATTGCCTCTTTTCAATTGAAGTGTTTTCTGTCTGCAGGTTTGAGAAAGTCTTCCTTTGGTGTATTTAAAAGTAATAGGCAAGGGATTCAGTAACGTACATTGCTACTTTTGCTGCTAGAGTACTTTGACTCCAGTGGTAAAGCACAGTTTATTTGGAGGCTATGGATAAGAAGAGATTTAAAACACTCTAAAAAAGAAAATTATTCATTGAACCATGAAAGAAGTTTATCAGCAAAACTGCCTCAATTTTATTGAAAGTGTAATAGTGCATGCTGCCATTCTGAAGTGATGATATTTTCATACCAACAGAATATCCTGACTTGGAAGGACCACCAAGTCCAACTCCTGGCCTTGTGCAGGACAGTCCCAAGGTGCTCCTGGAGCACTGTCCAAAAACTTCTTGAACTTTGTCAGGCTGGTGCTGTGACCACTTCCCTGGGAGACTGTTCCAGTGTCCAGCCAGCCTCTGGGCGAAGAACCTTGTGCTAATACCCAATATAAACTCACCCGAGACAACTTCAGGCCATTCCCTTGGGCCCTGTCTCTGATTGCCAGAGAGAAGAGTTCATTGCTTCCCTTCCCCGTCCCCTCAGGAAGAAGCTGGAGACTATGATGAGGTCTCTTCTCAGCATCTTCTCCAGGCTGAGCAAGCCAACTGATTTCAGCCTCTCCTTGTACGGCTTTCTAAGCCCTTAACCATCTTCATAGTTGTCTTTTGGACAGCTTGTAGTATAAGGAAAACTTTTCTATGTCCCAGAAACAAGAAAATACAGATGCATTCTCAGATCTGTATAGCTACATTTAAGTCTGTTGCATAGTGTGATGATAAAACATTTCTGGGAAAATAAATTAAGCAGAAAGACACAGGAAGAAAGATGACAATATTCTGTTTCCTTTCACTTTTTTATCATTAGGCATGTTCTTACAAATATGATCTCATCTAGTACTTACAAGATAAATACTGATTATTTCTACTCATTGATTATGAATTTCATTAAATTCGCAAATTATCAACTTTATGTCATGATTTTAAGGTTAGCAATACATAAAAACTTTTCATTCTCCAGTGTTGTTTGTGATCAATTAGAAAAATGTCGACTTGATTTCTTTACGTGTTCCTGTGCTTTGCAAAGCATTCTCAGAGTGGAAAAAGTGGGAAAATGTTGAGAGGATTTAAATTTGGCTTCAAATGCATATTATTAAAGTTTTCTAGTTTTTGCTTTTTTTGGTATTTTTATGAATATTATACGAGGTTATAGATCTTAATTGAACAGTCTTTTCACCAAAGAGACCCCCATAGGAGCCTAAAATCAAAATAGAATCAGACTTATGTCAATGAGGCCCAACCAATTCTATCAGGTTTTGTTGGTTCACTGAAAAACTAAAATAATTTTCTATCTTTTTACTGTATCTCTTTATTTACCTCACCTTTTTTTCTTGTTTCTCTTTTTATTTGTTCAATATATTTCTAAGTAATGTCGCAGACCACACAGAGGAAAGTTTCATGCAAAATTAAAAATAATTTTTAATCAAGTACATCAACTGTCTCAATATGATGTACTCCCTGTGGTTGGCCTGTCTTAAAAAGGCTTCATTCAAAGAAATGTCAAAAACCCAGAAGGCTTGACTTGGTAAATTACTATGCAAGTAAAAATTGATCAAAATATTCCATGTAGCAACCTGAAAAGAGTTAGAGCTGAATTTCCTATGGCCTCACTTAATCTCCATTTTTTTGGTTAAATATGGGATCCACAAATACTCTTCAGAAATCTGGTTTATTGTAAAACTTTATTGTGAACTTGATTTAAACAAAATGCAACCTAACAAAACATTTTTTTGCAACAAAGGATCAGACTGAAGCATGTGCACAAAGAATCAGCGTTCTATGAAAAATCTCTTACTAACATTAAAAATTTGGATTAATGTGAAGATGTAGGGCCCGTATTATTGTACGTTCATGCAATGCATGTACATTTTTTAAGAAATAGGCACAAAAAATGTGGCATGCCTGAACTATGAGCATAGGACGGCACAAGTAGGTGAACTACATATGTGTGAGCAGAAACAATTGTCTGTACAAGAGCCCAGTTTTGGGGATTTGGGATTTTTGTCTTTTATTTTTATTTTTAAACTTTTGATGCCTGTAATTATGAACAGACTTCATTCTGGTTATTAAGAAACTGCCACCTTTTGCTGTTGAACAGTACTTCAACATACAAAATAAATGCTAGCCTTGTGTAAATTATTCTATCATGGAAAGTCCTCTGGAGAAGCTTTTTGGCTGAACATCCAGAGTCAGAAAAATTACAGTATTTATGCATATAAAAATAATTAGGTCTTGGTGTTTTCCCTATACAGTGTTTAGATTGTGTAATATTTCCTTTGATTGCCACAGAAGTTTGAGAAACAGGCTGGGCCTTCCTATGTATCAAATTAATTGCTTGGATGACTACACAAAACATATTAAAAAGAGTAAAGAAAGAGTGTGCCATTAATTATAAGGATTAAAGTTTCAGAGGAATTGAGTGCATTACTGTGGATTATCAAAGACTTTCTTTTACTTTGAAATTGGTTTTCATTTGCCATTGGAAAACAGAACTTATAATACTTCAGCAGATCTTTTAGTAATTTTTAAAATTATTTAAAAATGCATTGTAGGTTACAGGAGGTTTAGATACTAGGTATTGAAGTTTTTGGAGGTACATAACATCTGAAGAATTAACTAAGCATATTTCATTTGAAAATCTAAATGATGGTAGAATTTTTTATGCAACTTTGCAAATTACTTAAAAAATTATATTGTTAATTCTTCAATAAATTCATGCTAATGGATGAAAAATGTTTTGAAGCATATTGTGAGGTCTTTAGACCTAAATCAACCAGATATTGCAGCTATAATACTGCTACAATTTGCATCATTAACACAAAGAGTATGTTGATCAAGAATATGTTGTATTTATTTTTTCTATTTTGACTAAAACCAGAGAACATTAATTACTTTAGCAAAACTATTTTACTTTTTTTTTTTTTACTTCAAATGTACTCACTTTTCTGTAGACAAGAACAAGATTATTGTTTTTAAAGTATTTTAAAGTTTAAAATGTGTTTTTATAAAATCTTGGAAATGAATATTTTAGTTCAGCTATTTTTGACAGAATTTTTTGCCTCAGATTTTTCTCTTGTTTCTTTTGTCAAAAGAAGCTCTCCTTCATTTACCATACAGCTCCTTTGCTTATGATCAGAACACTGAAAAACAAAGCTCATTTTTCCAGGAATTAGAGCAAAGTAAGTTGCTAGTGGATATGGAGTACACTTGTCTGGTTCTGAAAAATCAACTGAAGGCACAGAGAGAGAGATGAATCAAATATTTTTGCTAATCATTTCACTACTGCAGGAGAGGAAAAGATGATTTGTTTTTGTTTGGATTTCTTTCCAGATGGGGGAAGAGTTTGGTTGTCACCTCTTCAGTTCTGAAGAACTACAGATCCAATAGAATGAACATCTAATAACGACTCTCTTATGATGGCTTTCTTATTATTGTTAAGCCAATTACTTATTAAAACTGTGAACTTTTAATTATTCATAGAGATTACCTGATTTACGCAATGTTGTTTTTTTTTTCTGAGTAAATTTTGGCCACTCTTACTTCTTCACTAAATCTGTACAGAATTATGGAGTTTTTTTTTTTAAAAATCCTTTTTCTTAGAAGAAAAATATGACAGAAATCAATATAAACCAAAAAAATTTAATTCAAAGAGGAAATGAAAATTTTTCACTTTCCACTTTCACATAAAAAAGTAGGTAAGAATTTTTTCCTAACAAATCTTATAGTTTTCATTGTAAAACATGTATTAGATAGAGTAATAGATGAGCCTGGCACTTTTCATATATTCTGGTAATCCATTACACAGCCAGTTAATATGAAGAAATAATAAAGCTAACAAAAATTAGGTCCTAAAGTATGTCCCCTAGGTTTGTTCTATATGCAATCATTTGACCAAAAATAACAGAATAAGAAACTAATTTAATTGTTATCTTACAAGTCTGAGCTTGAATGTTATAAGTAATAATTGGATTTTTTTTGTGAGTTTGTTACCAACTTCAGTGACTTTTCATTTACTAGTCATTAATATCCGTTGTCAGCCCTAGTATTGGAGTGCTGACATTTTGCCTTGCATGGGAAGGAATTATCATTAAGGATCTCAATAAGAAAAACAAGGACACTCATTGGTTAAGACTGAAGTTGTAGAAAAGGTGTCAGCAACCTCATGTCCCTTCTGCTGCTGGGAACCTCAGCTGTATCAACATAAGATGAGTTGTTCCTCCTAACATGGTACTCAGATCCCATGTGTGGTGAGGTTCACCAGCCCAAGTGCTATTTATGTCTTTAGAGCATCCTGACAAGTGAATAGCTTTATCAGTCTTTTACCCGTACAACACAGAACATTCTAGATGGCACACCAGTGTTCACACAGAGCATTACGCTCTTGCACAGCTCTGTAGGACCTTACAAGAGGGATGTACAGGTAGCATTGGCAAAGGCAGCGCACCCTCATGTCACAGAATGTGCTCAAGTTATCTCACAGCCACGCACTAACATACAAGTCTCTGTAAGCAAGGCCTGTGGTTAAACTGCCTAGACACTGAAATCACTGTCTCCTGCTGCAATATCTTCCATGGTGGCCCATGGTACATTTGTCTAGAATAAAATCTTATCCCAAATGAAACCCTTCTCTAGACGCTTTTCCCTGGCTTAGCTTTGCTCTGATTCATTGACAGCTTTAAGTAAATATTTTTTATTGCTGTCTTTCAAGTTTCCTAGCTGTTGTCTGGAGTACCCTGCTGTCTAAGAGATTATCTGAAATGCCGTTAGCTAAAGACTGTTTTCGTCTCTGACCTGCAGCCAAAGAAAACACTTTCTCTGTGGGAATTTAAGTTCATACTTTGCTCCTGTATGAACCCATAAATCACGGGTGCCAGCATGGGCATGTAATACAGTTACTAAAGTTGTCATTTCACACAAAGCTTTTTGAATTTCCAGGTCTTTTCCTTTTCTTCTTTTTTCTGCTTTCTGTCATGAAATATCAATAATTTCCCGTCAAAATGTGTGTCCATTGGTGAGATTTTAATGAAAATATGTTCATTCAGCCATACCATCAGTTAATTTTCTCTGGAAGACTTTCAATGACATAGATCTTGTAAGTAATTGCAATGGGAACTTTTAAGTAAGGGCACAGCTAGCAAGAGCACAAAAGATAGATGCTCTTCGGTTCAATTTGAAAGTGAGCTAGAGTCTAGATGCTTCTGGGAATGAGTAAATGTTACCTCTAATGCTCTAAATGCACATTCTGCTATATATGCTTGATTTCTTCCATAAAAAACAGTCGTAGGAGATCATCAGAATTGGAGGAGCTTCTCCTAAGCCAGCATTTAAACTGGAGAGAATTTCAGGTGAACTTCAGAGAAATAATTAATTAGAGGTTATGGAGAGACTCCCTTTACATCTTATGACAGATAAACAGTCCTGAACTTGCGGTCATCTTTATCCTTGTCCTTTCTTTGGTGAGATCACAGCAAACATCCTCTTTTCTGTCCATTATCTGTTATGCCAAAAACTTGCTGAAGTGTCAGCATTGTTTACCCACTCAGTTATGTGCAGAAGCACACTGCTTGTGTGATCACTCCAGGTTAAAACAGATTGAGATACAGAACTAATTTAATCTTACAGCCAAATCTGACTAACTTTGACTAAAGAAGAGTAGAAATATACAGGTAGCTACTAGTTCAAAGGAAACTATATGGTTCCTATATGTCAGCTTCTCAAGTACAGATATGTCTTTGAATGATACTTCATGGAGGTAGATAAAAACTTCAGTTTCTATTTCTAAAATCCAGATTTTCTCTCATTTTGTGTGCATCAAAACTGCAGCAGCTGGGAACGGGCATCTGTTGTCCCTGAAGTGAATAAATTCCACTGATGCTAACTGGGGTACCTGTTTTGCTGGTAGGTGTCTGTCTTTTGAAGGCATTATCAATAGAATTCTGATGGGAAGTGAGCAGTAGAAATCTAGGTTTAGATGATGACAATAGCTCCTCAAAACCCTGAAAGCTGTAAAAATAGCAGGTCCTGTGCCATGGCCTAAAGCAGGCAGCACATTTAGTTATATCATTTTCAAAAGATGTTTTACAGACCAATTTCAATGGTATCTTTTAGTGCTGTTCCAGACCAAAGCAAGGAGCAATGGAAAGGACAGTTCCTGCTTAGTCACCCGCATTATTACCTGTAATCTTCTTTAGCTGACTATTAGATAACAAATACTCTGCTATATACCAGCTCACTCTTACATTGTGCCACTGGGCTGCAACATGTTGAATAATTGATTTGATATTCACATTTTGATTACGACAGAAGCAAATTAATCTAGGTTGACTTAATTGGAAATTCATACACTTTCCCAGGCAAACTCTCAGACAGGTAGTATAAATGAAGTTGTTTCAGGATTTTCTGACTGTAAAATTGAAAGGGGAAAAAAAAGACAGTAATTTTAGTAAGTTACATAATGTTATGAAATAATGGAAAATGAACTGTCATCACCTCAGTCTTGTTATATTTTAATTCACAGCTGAAATGAGCCCAGACTGCCTCATTTATACCAATCAACCTCCTCCACTTCATTCCTGAGCTGAGTGGTTTAGGAAAACAAGACCCAAGTCTAACCAATGCAGAGAAAAGGAAGTATTATCAAACTTTTGTCTCCAGAGGACTCCTTAGAGTTCAGGACAGCCAGCTGGGAGATACTTTAAAAGTTGTATCTCCATTCAATGTGGTGCAGAATACTTAGAGAAGATTTTCTTGAGCCTCTACTGGCCAAAGTACATGCTTCAGGAATTTTAAATCTGAGTAATTTACTAGTGACCTATTCCATGTTGCGTAGTGCTACCTTGATTCTCCTTTTTGAAATTAATGTATCGTTTGTTGTTGTCAGGATAGGACAATAGACTGGCCATGTAATAGTTTAGGGTATTAAAGAATGGTCAAGTTCGGTTTATAAATGTGTTTAGCTTAATATTCAGAAGTGGACATTAGCACATGCCCAGAAAAAAGCCAGAAATGGGTAAGAACAACAATACTTGCTAATACTAGAAAGAACCTTTCCTACTATTTTTAGATCAGGAATTTCTGAAGAGAAATGGCAAACCTGGGAGAGGATCAATGATCACATTTCTTGTGGCTTTCAGTAGATTACTTTTTAGATTACTCAGGAAAGGCATCTCATAACAGCAACGGGAGATGATAAAAACATAAATGTCATTTAGCACTTGAAAAATATGCTTTTATCGTATACAGAGATTGGCCATTCTGTGAAATAAATGAGATGAAAGACACTGAGATAATGAAACAAAATAAAATATGACTTTGCTATGAAATAAGGTATGAACAAAAAAATCTGGACTTATTTGAATGGGAAATGTTTTTATTCAGCTCAAAACTGCTTTAAAAAAACAAAGAAAAAACCACTACAATTGAAACATTAAGCATTCATCAGTTTTCTGATTTCATTCCACCAAAAGTACAATCTAAATAACATTAACAACAGGATTGTAATGTTAAGCTGCATGAAGTATCTCAAATTTTTGGGATTCAGATGTTTAGGTAACATTTATAAAAGAATAATAAATTTAAAATGTGTCTTTTCTCCTGAAGGTGAAATAACTTTTTTTGGGTTTTTTACATGTTTTGGTTTTTTTTCCTTTTTCTTGTAATCACTGCTTTTGGTATATCAAGTACGTAATTATTTGTTGTTTTATAAATCCAAATGCCTTTGTAAAAGTATGAGCAAGGCTTAATCAATGGCCATATACAACTTTAAACTAAACATGGTTTTTATGGAAAATAAAATTTTTAAAAAGGCTGTTCTAAAATAAACTGTATTTTCCTTTGTGTTGGGAGTGACTTGAAATTATTTATAACTCTTAAAAATAAATTATTCTTGTTATCTTTAGCATAGCAAAATAGTGAAAACAATTAGATAAAAGTGTACTATAGTGCAAAGTAAATGGGCAAGAATAATTCAAAGGGACATGGATGCAAAACTTCTACCTGGAAAATTATATTCCTTCCACACCTCCTCTGTTCAAGAGTAGGTGCAATAGAAAGTAGCCAAAAGGATATTTAACATGTATTTCTAAAATTTAAAATATATATATGTATAAATAAATCGAAAATAGTCAGTTTGGAAATTTATTAGTATATTGCTCAAACTTATGGGACACAGGGAGGAAAATAACCAGCAGTTAAATTCAATTTAACTGAATTAAGAAATTTAACTTAATCTGAATTTCATTATTTGTACACAGTTTTATTTTATTTGAAGTTATCTGAAACAAGTATTTCAAATGACAGATTTTCTGAATTTTGAATTTTTCTTTAAAAGCATTGCTTCTTTTTCTATTATTTTTGAAGTTCCTTTACTTTCAGCAGAGAAAAGTTCCTTTGCTTTCCAGCAGGCATGTTTTCTATTTAGCAGAGAAAACATAAGGGAAAATTCCCTGGAATAGTCAGAGACAAGGCAGAATAAAAAAGTTTTAAGATCCACATTTAATATCAGATTGAATAATTAATAATTTTAAATTGCTTTTCATACTATAACAAGAGTCTCAGCATTTTCCTTTCTCAGATAATTTTGCTGAAGGATTCCAGTATTTCTCTCTGCTATAAAAGTGTCTGCAGGAGCGAAAAACTATTTAATTACTTCTAATCTTTTTAATGCTGAAAGCACTAAACTGGACAAACAAAACCATTTATTTTTTATTAATTCATCTCAGCTTAGAAACCTGATACTTTCTATGTTAGTTTTTTAAAAAATAATGTAGTATCTAAATTTATTGGAAGTTAATGAACCTTTCTCCCAGACAACTGTTTATAACTGTGGCTCTTCTGTAGCTCAGTGAGATGGTCTGGAATAACAAGTAGGATGCCGTTCCATGTAACTAATAGGTGTCTGCCCCAAGAAGGATTAATTTTTCTTGGAAGGTATCTCTCTGTTGACTTCAAAGGGAGGTTGGATGGCCAGGTTATTAGAGAAATCTCAGCTAATCATTGTTTTAACAGTTTTGGAAGGGATGATCTAAATTTTAATTGTATCTATACATGTCAAAAGAAAATGAAAAAACAAAGAGTATTTTCATTAAACGATGGAAATGATGAAAGAACCTTTGAATGGACAGCAAGAAATTCGCTCACCCATCTGCCTGCTCCAGCTCCTGCACAGTAACATATCTTGGTGCGATGTGTCACTGTGACTGTGTGATGTCCACTCGCTCTGGAATTGTCGCGAGTCCAGCGTCGGCTGGGACTCTGCCTGCACCTCATAATAACCTCTGTGCCTGGACTTTGGCCAAGAATCTGTAGAACATTTCAACAGGTCTTTCTCCCCATCTGGTGTGTTAATTAACCTTTGTTCTATCACAGGCTGCTTCTACTGCTTAGTGTTATCATAAGTCTAAGGAGAATAAAAGTGCTAGCAGTGAAGAGAGCCAGGGACTGCCAAAGATACATTTAACTTCCATAAAAACATGATGAAGGACACTCACAATAAAAGCTCTGTCAGTGTGGTTTTATCACTACAATCTGTCACTACTCCTGGTATATGATAATGTTGAGTTTTTGCAAAAATAAAGAACAATAAGTTGAAAAGAAAAAGCAGTTTCATTTCCATTTAAAAATTCTTTTATTTTGTCACCAAGCAAGCTTGGATGAACTTGGAATTCATCAGACTCTCACAGGAGCAGCTGATATTCCTGAAAAGTGAACACAGAAAGCCAAAAATGCTGCAGCATTTAACTCAGTCTTTAATTTACCAGAAATTCTGCAAATTATTTTTTAGGTCAATCATAGAGGCAATCTGAATAAAGACCCATTATACAGTAACCTTTTATCACATAGAATTATCTCTAATGTAATACTAAACATAAGAGCAAACAATAAAATATAATAACTGTAGTATTCAATTTATTCATAATTTGAAAATAACAATAACTACTATATTTAATTACAAGTATAGAAAATACTTACTGATCTGTTTCCAATCACTGTGAGAATATTGTCCATTACAAGAAGATATTATAAAAGAGAGGTTTTACACACATAAGGGATTGCAACAGGAAGCAGACCAATGGTTTTGGACAAAAGAAGATATTCTGGTGCTAGCTAGAAACATTAAAAAAAACATCCTTCTTGTTTAAACTCTAAATATTTTAAGAAAAAAACCAGTAATTTTAAGGAAATATATAATCAGGCACTGTTCCACACCTAGGCACAGTGAAATATCTAGGCTAGAAAGAGCTGAAAATAGACATTTACAGTAATATTCAGAACACCTAAATTTAGGTGATTAAATAAATCCTAGATTCAGAATCTGGTCACCCATGGTGTATATATCAAAGTAAAGAGGTATTGCAGAGGAAAATCCTAACTTGGTTTTGTAATGCCATCTGTCACATTGTCTCTCTCCTTCTTTCTGTTGAGTATAATGGGAAAATAAAGATTACACTGCTAATTTCATCACTTCAGTTATTAAAATTGTATAGAACAGTGCAAATCCTTGAGGTTCAAAAGTGTCTCCAAAGCAGCATTGAAGAGCTCTTGTTTTCATTCTTCTGCAAAACAGATGATTTTTTCTTGTAAGATTTAGTCTCATTAATGCATATGGTAATGACTTTTCCACTTGACTCCATTCTAAAAGGAAAATTCCACATAAAACAAGTAACTTTTTTTTTTTTTTTTTTTTTTTATCACAGTAGATATTTGTGGCTGTAATACAGAAGCAGATTCTTCAAGAAAAACATATCCTGCATATTCACAGAACAGAAAGGTTAAAATATTCTTAGGAATGACACATGAGACTACAGCAGAAGCTGAACAGTCAGCAAAGCAAATTAATACTGAAGCCTCAAAGACATATACGTCATTGCTGATGCCCAATAAAGAGGGGTCATATATATATAGATACATAGATAGATGCAGATAGATATAGATATAGATCTGTATATATATATATATATATATGTATGTATATATATTTTTATATATATATATATATATAGTATAAGGAAAAAAATGGTAAATACTGTATGCTTTCCTAGGAGTGAGAGGAAATAAATACTAGAGAGTATTTAAGTTACAGAAATAATTTCTAAATTGTATTTAAGTTCCAGAAATAATTTCTAAATTTTATGATGTTTTCAGGAAGGGCATATCATGACATTAGAGTGCTTTGTTATGCAGAGAGGATGCAAGGGATCTAGTCATTGTATGTTTTAGTGGGCATGCAATTGCAATTGCATAGACAGTGCTGTGGTGCTAAGAAAATGAGGTGGAATGTGGCATGTACAACAAGGATCTCATATTTCTACTCAAGATTTTTTACTATTCCTTTCCACTTCTTTTTTACCAGTAAAATGTGTTGGTTTTTTTTCTTTTTGTAAGAGCCAGTATATGACACTGAAGTGTTTTTAAATCTAATTTCTTCTTATCCCTGAAGTGGTTGATAATTTAAAAAAAATCATACACACTTGTCAAATTTTGCATTTAATGTAAGACTGTTTAGTGTCACTGAAGGGCAAGGGAGTAGATCACCGTTCTATAGCTTTTAAAATTTTTGTTTAATTAGCGTGGCACAGACAGAAATTTACCTAATACCGGAGCTGGCAGCCACCTTCCCTGGTTTGGGTGAAAATGTTCACGTCTCTGCAATGAGGCCTCACAGGCATTTTAAGACCCTTGAACTACCCTCTTCCCGAACAGATTACATTCTATGTAGCTGATATTGAGCTCCTTAAGCTCAGTTTGTCAAGAATCAACACAAATTTCATGAATGTGCTTCAGTTTTCATAGCGATGGAAAAATTTTGGTTTGTGAATTTACAGGAACCTGAAAGCAGAGTGTATCTTTGGGTATATTATTTGCATTTCCCAGAATAAAGTAACAAAGGCCAATATCTCAAACTATTCTGCAGTTCTTTACATATAAGCAAAAAAACCATAGCCTTCTTTTCAATTAAATATATGGAAAAATGTATTTCTTTCTTATCCAGTTCTATTTCTTTTCTTTTTTGTTTGTAAAAAAGAACTGACTGATATGAGATTAAAGAGGAATCTAGTTTACAAACACGCATGTGTAAACAGATGTTCTTTAAGTCATAAAAGAAATAGGATTAGAGCTTATCAGATTTGGACGGCAGCATATTACAGAGATAAGTGTCTTTCAATACCGTTACAAGATATTTTGATACAATTATCATAACTCTCCATCTTGTTTTGCACTTACAGAGTCACTTGCTTTTTTACAGGTAAAAAAAAATTCATTTTGAAGTAATTTTAAATATTTTATGCCTTTGGTTGGCAGAAGAATATTTCACTATATATCAAAGAATAGAGAATTAAATTAAAAACTATTAGCCATTTCCATTAGTCTCAATCATTGTGACAATAGGTTTTTTATTTCCAGACTTTGTGCATGATTCTAGGAAATATGAGAATATTTCATATCTAGAATTCGCTGCATGAATTTTCCTTAGCACACCAAAAACTTTCATAAGTAAAATTAGGTCAACAGTGTGAGAACCAGGTGTTTTCCCATTACCTTTTATGTCTTATGGAAGAAATCACTCAAATCATCTTCCTTTTTAGTTGGTACTTTTCATTTGTTCTTAGGAAATGACATGCCATCTATCTTTAGTTTTCCACAGTTAGTATTAATGATTAAATAGGAATTTGATCAGAATTTATCTTTAGCATAGCAATAGAATGGCCTATTTATTTTCTGAATATTTTTTTCCTTCAGAGGAATTTCTGAATAAATATTTTCTGCAGCTTATTTTGGGATTAATGACCTAATAGAAGTGGAAGTAATGTAAACAACACATTTTATAAAATGCATATAGACAGCTGCTAGATGGTAAGATGGAGAAGGCAGGATAGGAGCCCTGCTTGCTGCTCTAAATTGCTTAATTTACCACCACTGCTTTAGTACATATTAAGACATTGTATTACTTAGTTTTACTGCAGTACTTGGCAGTATGAGTGTCCGAGCATTGCATCTCCAAACCACGATTATTATACTAAATTAGGAGTCGACTGAAACTTCTCAGCAGGATATACAGAGCTGATTTACAAAAAACCCCTTTTACTGGTGTGAGGAGAGGTGACTAAGAGTTAATACAGAATTAAGGAACAGGAAGGCTGGTTGGATTTGGGACTCCTGTTTTGCTTCAGGGAAAAGTTGAAGGTTGTGATTTCTGCTTCGTGGGTAGGTCTTGCTGCTAAGCAAGGTTGCCCTCCCTCTGCAGACATTTTCTCCCTGGCAGCTAAGCAGTAAAAGTGTCGTTTCACATCTCTTGTTTGGCTGAGTAGACAATGAGATGTGAACATTTTATTTCACAACTTATTTACTTATAGATGGTTAAACACTCTTGTCGTTTAGACAGCAGTAAATGGTAGAAAGCATTTTCTGTGTTTTATATCTCACTTCTCAAAAGCTTGAAAATATCATGGGGAACTCAATTTGGGATTTTTTGAAGAAAGCTATTACAAATCTAAAAAGAAGTCCCTACAATGAGTTATATTCCACCCCTTCTCACCATACAGCCCTTTTGCTTGTTCCCTTTTCAAGGAAGCTTTTGCAGGAGTAGGCAGGGGATGCCTCTATTTAGCTTATCTTCTTGCTTCAGGGCATTTCTATGAAAGCTATGCTATGAGAGGGAAAAACCATAGCCATTATACTGTACTGCTATCATAAATCTAGGATTAATTTCTGGGAAAGTTTCTTGCTCTCATTACTTAAATCCAGACATGAAATCTTAGCTCCACATGTCTTCTTCGTGATAATTTTGGTGCTAATCATTGTATCTGATCCTCCTTTACTTCTGCATTTAGACAAGCCATCTATACACTAGTGATTTTTCTATTTTTCCCTCTGAAGAAACACATATATATGTGGAAATAAATTGTATTAAACTATTTTCTAGTAGATGGACTATACGGAAATATTTTCTAGAAACAATTAATCTTTGTGATTTTGTGCTGGCACAGTATATAGCCACTGTTATACATAATATATCTTTGGGGTATAGATCATTGCTTCATTTTATTTATGTTCCTCTCAGACTGGCTGCATATAACAAGCATTCTGTCTTGCTAATTAACTCCAGTGATCCCTTTAAGCCCTGATTAAGTTCTATTATTAAATTATTAAGACCTTTCCCTTGTGTTCTAGAGGAATTTTTTCCCTCGAATTTTGAATGACTTCTTGAAGCAATAAATAACCTTTGGAAATAATTCCTCTCTTTTTTTCCTGTGCACATATTTCAAGACTGTCAGGCAGGCGAAGTGTTAGAGTTAGAGGTTATAAAACAAGGGATTTCACCTGGAATAACTTTGAAGGATGTTCATAGTGATATTTTCATACTCTAAGTTATCTATCATTACACAATGGATTGCAGCAGATTTGATTACTAGACAGACAAGCAAAACCAAAATTACATAAAACTCACAAAGAAACTTCCTTTCAAACACATGGAACATTTTATGCTGCAAAAATATTTTATGTAAAATAAATAAGCTTTTGAAAGAGAGATACATATGTGATTTGTTCTAATTTTTCATGCTTTGATTATCCAATGTCTTTCTAGAAAGTAAGAGTTTGCATATATGCATATAAGGGAGCAATAAGAGACACAAGTTCAGCAAGACAGGACTCTCAGACCCACAAGTTTATGCACATATGCACACATAATTATTGCCACTCACTTATGCTATATATTATGCTCATTTAGCCTATATATTCCTCTGTTAGCAGAAAAAGATAATATTAGTAGGTAATAAATAGATTACAAAATTGTAAGATTATTTAGTACTTGGGAGGGAAATCAGATATTTAAAAAAAAAAATAAAATTCAAGAGAGTGATAAAATTGAGTGCAAAGTAGATGTATTATATAAATGTTTTATTATCTATTTTGCATAGACCTCTGTGAAAAGCATATATTCTGATTGATTGTATCAAAAACTGGGAAAACTTATTCAAAACCTGGGGATTAAAAATCATATGAATCATACTTTTTTGTGTTTTTTTAAAAACCTTCATTTCAGTATATTAATAATGTTGTTTTTTAAAACAAGCCCAGTAATTATAAATGGAAAAAATATTTCAAGTTTTTTGCAAGGAAATTAATTTTACATTTATATGCTAGGTTTTGTATCTATATCAATAAGACTAAGCAATTCTTTTTAAGTTGCTTTTCTGGTAGTTCTATCTTAAAATTTTTGTTTTATCTGCATTAAGTGACCTGCTATATACTTTGGCTTTTGAAGTCCAAGTTTACCTCTGTGAAGCAAGCACAAGTGAAACCCCACATACACATTTAAAACAGCAATAGGATGTGACAGCACAACATGATTCAATCATGTCAGAAGATGAGAGTTGTATAGAGAGATCAGCAGTGCATTTTTTCCATCCTTCCGAATGGCTGTTGCTTGTAGCAGTTTTCATTGAAGCAGATGACCTCTTTAGCCTCATAAAAAACTAGAAACAGCAAATCCTGATCTGGAGTGACTGGGTCTCAGAGAAAGCTAAATATGTGTAGTGTTAAAGAGTAAAAGTCCTGTTGTACAGAATGATTTTCTAATTTTATAAATGATAAAATCTCGCACATGGCAACATACAAATAATTATTTATCTCTGTCTCTTGCTGCTTTTTTTGGCTGCAACTCAGTTTTGATTTTATTTCCAATTATTATCTTTTGCTTTGGCCTAATAGCCATGACATACATTTAATCTGGTCTAATAGCCACACATTATATTTTATAATTCACACTGAGAGTTCAAGTGACCAAGGTTATAAAAACTGAAATGCACTTCAAATAGCCACAGGAAACATTTAATTCCCTCCATAATAGCTCCATGTTTACACTATGGTGGTATTTTCCTGCTGCTCACACTGCCAGGTGATAACACCTCTTGCTGTTTAGCAGTAAATTTTAGATATGGGAACCAAAGTTTCATTTGGGCACCCTTTATCTCCTTCAGAAAGGAAGGATTAAGCAAATAATGGTTTATTCAGAATCCTGTCATTATTATCCCTCCCAACCCAAGAAAATTCATAAACTGATTTGCATCTCAGACTTTTTTATGGTACAGTCATGAATTGATTGGGTTTGATTGAGGGTCACGTGGAGCACATGAAACTGATGAAGAATGAGTGAATATGTATAGAAAAATGTTATGCATCTCAACATATCAGCTTCAGAGATCACACTGAATATCACAAAAATCACACTGAGTATCGAAATAACATAAACAATATAAATATAAATATAAATATAAATATAAATATAAATATATACTATATACTATATACTATATACTATATACTATATAATATATAATATATAATATATAATATTTATTTTATTTTCATAGAATGGTAGAATCACAGAATCATAGGATGGTTTGGATTGGGAGGGAACTTAAAGACCATCTAGTTCCAATTCCCCTGCCATAGCCAGGAGCACTTTCCACTACACCTAGCTGCTCAAATCCTAGATACTTTCCTGGATACTCATGAAGAAAACAGTTTTTCCCTGTAAATATGTTAAGCTGTTAAAAAAAAAAAAAATAGAAACCAGTTTCTAATTGTGTGATTGTCCTGCAAATTTCTTTGCAGAAATTGAAAAATTTTATTCACAGAAACCCCAACCTCTGTTATTAAAAATATAATGTTAAGTAACCAAATGGCAGGAAATTAAATCAAAGAATGGAGCGGGGTGGGGGGTGGGGGGGAAGAAAAATGTATATTTTGAGGTGGTTTCAGTAAAGGAATTGGAAACATAACCAATAAAAATGTGCAAAGTGTGACTTATTTACTAGCAAACAATCGATTCAACTTATTTGACTGCTTTACATATGTAGAATATGGCTTCTGGAAAGCAGTTATTTTGTAGTTTGGTTGTTGTTATTTTTTACTTTTAACACATAAAACCAATGAATTGAACTACTCCAGACAAATTGTATTGAATTCAGTGTCGTTCTACTGGGAATAGACTGCCTTGTAATATTGCAGAATGGATGGACCTCCCTGGATCTATAATTGCAAACATCCTTCTCTGCAAATCCCTCTTTGGGGCTTTCGGGTTTAGTTTAACCTTAAAATTATTTTACCTTTTATAAAAGCTAACACTATGGTGAATTTTCTTCTAGACCTTGAGGAACATGGAATGGTTTTTTTTTAATTTTCTGATTATATGTTTAAACATAGTCTTTTGAAATATTTCCTTTTATTAACATTCATTCACATTCCTATAGAAGAAGGATAGTTCATGATTATCTTTTCAGAAGGGCAAGAGTTATATCTGCTTTTCAAATTATAAAAACAAAAAAAAATGTAGTTAAAATTAACAGTTAATTGATATGGAAGCAGTTTTTATTTAGGATAGTTTGTCATACTTCTGTCTTCATAGTAGTTCTGTCAGGAGCAACAGAAACTACTTATTATCAGTTGAAGCAGATATTTCCAACTGGTTTTGATTGAGAGTTACATGGGAGACCACACATATGAAGACATACCACACTCTATTGGCAGACTGTACTCTACAGGTGTCAACTAGAAAATTTTTTTTAAACCCCTATATTTTATTCAATAAGAGTAACATTTCAAGTTCTGGGGAATGGATTGAAGAATTCTGAAGTGAAAATAAATTTCTACATATATGACTTCTTAACAGAACATTTGAAACTATCCCTTTTGTAAAATGTTTTGGTTTGAAATATGTAATCATTCATTTTATGCTTCAGTTTATTTTATTAAATCATATCATGCCTTCATGCTTGCAACACATTCCAATTTGGGCCTCTAATAATGAAAGAAAATCTTGTAAAAAATTGACTTTTCAAATTTTTTCTACTAAATTTAAGTGCTTCAAATATCTCCAGCAGGATTATTTTGCCATAAAATGACTGAAGTAGCTGAATTGTCTTCTTTAGCAGTTTACCTGTCTCTGTCAATTTTAAAAATCCAAAACCAGACAGTTATACTGGAAACAAAAACTTCGGGGTTTTCTGCGGCAATTTATGTTTTGGCATATCCAATAACAAACTACGAATGCAAAATTTTGTGGAGATTTTAGAGATTGCTAAAGATCAGAGGTTTGATAATGATTATGTTAATCACGTGCTCTATGATGGTAACCTTATCTTTTACAGAAAAGTATAGCAATAATGTTGTATATCATGCTGATAAGGAAAATCTTTTATGTTCTGGAGTGTTTTATTCTAGCTTTAGGATAAAGCAATAAAACAAAGCAGAATTATTTTAGCTTGCCCAAACTGTGAACAAGATGCCCTGCATTACATAAAAGGTTCCCCCAAGGCAGCATATAAATTTATTCCAAATCAAAATGCATCAGTTCTACTGAATTTAGAATTAATAGAGAACATCTGTTTTTTTCACAGCTGAATGGTGGCACATGCTAGCTCAGCATAATCATGAAGCAGAACCCTGTTAAGACATCTACAGCAAAATCACAGATTGCTTTAAATTTATGCATGCAAGTAGTCTCATAGTCTGGACATGACTAAATGCTTTACTGCCTCTTTTTCATTAATTCATGTAGTTCTATACTTTAAGCTGTGCTTGTGGAAATTATGAAATTGCAAGTCTGACTTTGAGAAATGCAGAATCCAATGGAGAAAACTGTAAAATCACATAATTCATAGGCACAGCAGCATTGGAAATGCTTAATAATCTCTTCTTATTACTTTTTAATTATAAACTATTTCAACAACAGAGGTATTCTGGCACAATATATTCTCAATTATCCAACTTTTTATGGCTATGAGAACTTGAGGCTATTCTGAAGTTTTCTCTTTCAGGAAATATAGCTTATTTTTAGTACATCTCAAGGAAAAAATATATAATACTAGTATTTTCAACTACTTCTTGATATTTGAGACGTTTTGTATGATATGAATTTCAACCTTGCTGCTTAAAAAGCCATGATAATAAATGCCCTGTAGGTCTCCATAGTTCTAAGGATACTACTAAGAAAAAGGATATAAAGAAATTTTTTCCTGGGCAGAATAGTTTGCTTGAAATCTCTTTATGAGCAAAAACCTCAGCTTTCCTTCAGTCTTCTGCATTACATACTCAAGTTCTGAAAAACTTCAGAAGAGCAAATTGAAATTTTTTTCCACTTTTATCTCCTGAGGAGCATAATTTTCTCAATGAGATTAGGGACCAGGAGGAGCAGACTTCAACAGAGCCTATGTGTAGAAAGGTCTGAGAGAAGATGGAAATTTCTCCTTTAGCATGTCCACATCTTGCTACAATATAGAGTCAGGACAAAATTTCAGTGTGTGTGAAATACTGAACTGAGAACAGTTTCTGAGTTTGGGGTTTTTAGATATGGTTTTCAATTGAAGGTATGCTATTCTTATCTGGCAAAGAAGGAAGATTACTATACTGGAAATCCCTTTTTATAAAAAAACTGTGCAGACAGATGAAGAGCTATGTGCAAAGATGTAAAGTAATATGTACAATATTAATAATCACAGAATCACAGAATCATTTTAGGTTGGAAAAGGCCTCTTAAATCATCGAGTCCAACCTTTTGACCAACCACCCACCATCCTGTCAACTAGAGCATGGCACTAAGTGCCATACAAGGTCACTACCACATGTTCCTTACCTTCACTATAATGGAATATCTTTTCACTGCATGTCTCTCCAGCTGTTGTAGGTCGTGTTGTAACTCATCCCTCAAATGCAAGAGGTCAAAAGTTCTTTTTGACTGACCTGAAGCTCTGCTGTTATATATTCAAACTTCAAGTTTATTCAGCTGGATGTGCACATCAGCTGATACAATTATTGTGAATTAGAGGAACTCACCTAGGAAAATTCTTGGTCAAGGACATGTGCATTTTCCATCTTCTATACTTATATAATAGCAGATGAATAAATTTTCATGAATATGTATTTCATTTATTTGGGTGTAACTAGAGGACCAAAATGATCTGCTTATATATTTGTATTTAGACTGCCAGAGGAATTTTAGTTTAGTATACAGGCAAAATTAGTCACTAAACTTTAGCTGGTGTACACCCAAACACCTTTTCTCCCTATTAATGAAGAAAGTAATTTGTTTGTCTTTTCCTGGAATTTTGATCAATATCAGTTTGCTGAGATTTCCTGGTTAAATTTAATTTCTGTCTTCTTAGTTTTGTTATAGCATCACATCCAGTGTCTTCAGAATTTTTTTTAAAGAATAAATTATTCCATTTGGGTTTCTTTAGTTATGTGATGTTATACACTGAGCAGAGCTTCTGCTGTTTCATTTTTCAAGTTTCAAGACAATATAAAATATTTTTGTCTTATTTTCATTGGAGGAGTTTCCTTATATTTGGGTTATTTAGGATAGCACTTCATTGGCATAATGTTTCAATGATTACAGTAATTTCACAATTATAAGCCGCATCTGATTATAAGCCACACATCCAGGTAGCCAGGAAGACCATGGAAATTGTCCATAAATAAGCCGCACCGGTTGATAAGCTGCATTTTTAATTTTTTTTTTTAAAGCGAGGATCCATGTGCAACAAACTAACGAGTTAGTAACAGAATCGGGAGATCACGGGGTTTGCTGTCAAGTTGCTCAATTTGCAAACAGTTTGCACAGACCGGCAAAGCCTTTAAAAGCCCCTTAAAAGCCCCAGGCGCCCTCCCATGCCGTGGGCCTCAGCACTCCCGCCCCCGGCGCTGGCTGCTGTGGCTCCCCGCCTGCTCGGCAGAGGCAGCGGCTCCCCTCGCTGTGCGAAGCCGGCGGCTCGCCTCCTCACCGCGTGCTCGAAGTCGGCCACCTGCCGCTGCCTCGCCACGCAGCCCTGAGCTGTGGTGCCGCGTGGCAGCGCTCCCCTGCCCGCCGCTGGCACTGCTCTGCCGTCGGTGCCACTCCCCCGCCTACTGCCAGCACCGCTCCCCCAAGGCCCCGCCACCCCGCTAAGCCCGCCCCGCTAAGCCCGCTCCCCACCTGTCCCCCGCCCTCCTGGCCATGGCTCCGCGGCAGCTCCCCGGCAGGCCGCAGCTCCATGGCAACTCTCTCCCCCCACCCTTGCGCTTCCGGTCTGACATTTCGCCGGAAATTGTCCATCAGTAAGCTGCACCTGATGATTAGCCGCACTACTGGCTGGATTCTTCAATGAAAAAGGTGCGGCTTATAATCGTGAAATTAAATGTGTTGAAGTTTCTAGAGGTGCTTTTTCTTTCAGTGACTCTTCTATATAAGTCAATTTGCAGATAAAATGTGAAATTCTTGTGTTTTTTTGATTGGATGCTTTAATGTCTGTTGGATTTTATAATCCTTCCAAGCATGATATTTTTTCATCGCAGCTTCCTCTTTTTCTTCTCTTACACATATGAAATGAAATAAACTGATTCTCAACTGATTTTAAGCATTGCCTATTGACAGAGTAACAGCTTATTTATAACCTATTTAAAATTAAATTAATACAGCCTGTATTGCGAAGTTCACTATTCCTTTGTACTATTAATTTCAGTTAACTAGATCTCACTTGCCAAGATGAGCAAAGAGACTTCAACCTTTAAATTTAAAAGGACAATAATGATGTAAAAAAAGACAATAAATAATATCAAGGTGTAATTGCATGGTGTAAGTTATTTCTTCAGATGAAATTCTTGTCAAAATATGTATTTCAAATAACTCAAAACCAATATTGAACTTTTCTGGTTATTAGAGTTACATGAAGTAACCTGCTGATTATGTCAGTGCTAAGGCACTGGAAACAAGAAAAGAAACAAAAAAATCAAGCCAACAAACATGGGAAACAAGTAAATTTCTTGCTTCTTCTTGCAGCCCCAGTTTAGGCTAAATGATCTGTGGCTTTGCTATTCAGCAGGACTGTGGATCTGGATCAGTTTGTGGTAGACCAACCACTGATGTTGCATCTTTTTGAAACATCAGTGTTCATGGATACATTAGTGTTCAATTCTGTAATGTCTTTCCCGGTCGGAATTCTAGTTCCTTTTGCATGCCAGTCACAGACCATCAACAATGCTTTTCTTCATAAAATGCCTGGGCAGATTATAATTCTAGAGCCTTTGCTGTTATATAGTCCTACTACTCCTACTGATGAGCAAAACCATATTTTCGCATATTTTACATCAATGGAAGTCAGTGGGTGTTTTGGGTGCATAGAAACAATTGAAATAATTAGAAAGCAATTTCCACTTGATTCTCCTATCCTCCATGGAGCATTCAACAGAATTTCCTTAAAGTATGCACTTGGAAAAGAGAACATTGGTCTGCTAGTATTATAAAAATCGCTATCTTTCACAAAACTCTAGAAATCACACTATTTTCAATTTACGGTTGATTTAGATAACATATCAGTCACAGTGAGAGAGTGGTTTTCTTTTCCATCTTCATTTTCCCCTACACATATAATTTCCACAGAACTGTAATACACTCAAAAGCTTACTTTCAAAATAGACAATAATAGTTTGAAAAGTGTTGCCATTTTCCTGGGGTGTTTTTCTCTTTCTCAAAGCTGGGGATTGTTTCAGAAGGAAATACCAACCATTTCCAAGACTAAACAGTTTTAGAAATGCTTTTGTACTTGAAGAGAATAATCAATTGTCCCAGGTTTCTTTCACTTTGACTAAAGGCTGTGTGAGGTAAAATGCAACCAAATATGCAAGTAGAGAGGATGGAAGGTCTTCTACCTTTTCTCCCTCTTAAATCTCCACAATCTTACTGTATTGTAGACTCTGGTCACTGTATTCCATTTAGTTAAAATGGCTATGGAAAATAAATCCTTTTGTAAAAATAGAAAAAAGCAGACATTAAGGAACAGCGAGGATTCGCTCTTTTATTGTCAGGAAAACAGACTCCGTACAAGAACTGTGTGTCCTACTGTCATTGTCCTCGCCCTTGCAGTACTGGGTTATTTGTCTATTTTTTTAGTTCCAGTCATGAATGGCTTTTCCTTCACACTACAAAACAATGATGTGGTAAAAAGTACTTGCATGAATTCTTTGCTGACATGGTAATAGGCTTTGCTTGCATTCATGACCTCAAGAAGTGACTGTCCCACGAATGTCCCTGAAATGGTAACAGCTTTTTTTTTCTTTTCCTATTGTAACATTTTAATGGCTGTATATTAAATTATTTTTCTGAATACATATATATCTTTAGAGTGCTTGCTTTCACTGCTTTCAAGTGCTCTGCTGTTTATTGTCCTGAGCTTCTTCAGTAATATAATGAAGATAACCTTGAATTTTTGTTGTTTCCCCAAGTGTCTCATATTTTAACTCACTGAGTACTGCAGAAGCCAAGGACTACTGTGTTTTATTCTGAAAGTGAGTCTAGAGTGCAATAGAATTTCAGCAAGTTATATGAAATGTCTCACATGGTACCAAGTTATGCTCAGACCTAAAATGTAACACCTGGAAACCTGAGGGTCATCACTGTTTCCTAAAGATTGAAAAAAATATGTGGAATGTCTGATACTTACAAAAGAAATCCAGAGAAGAAAAAGAGCAAGACAGAAAGCCCTGCATCCCAATTATCCACACTGTTTAATGCTTGTCTTCTCAGCTCTGCCTTTGGACTGCTACAAATACTACATCTACCACAAGGGCTAAAAGCTCCGAGCAGGACTTGAACCAACTCTTGCCATTTGGTCTTCACCTTTTACTTAGCAGAGCAGAGACTATCCTTTGTAATATTATTATTGTTTATAATGTCATCAGGCTCACATTCTTGCTTTACAGTCTTTTCAGACAGTGCCTGAATGAAGAAAAAGATTAATCTAAAAACTGACAGGGAATATACAGTAGTTTCACGAATATAAGCCGCACCTTTTTCATTGAAGAATCCAGCCTACCCCAGTAGTGCGGCTTATATTCAGGTGCGGCTTATCTATGGACAAATCCCAGCGAAACGCCAACCCGGAAGTGAGAGCCGGCCAAGCAGAGTGGCAAGTGGGAGCTGCCGGGAGCATGAGACTGCCCAGAACGGGGGCTGCAAGTGTGCGGCCCAGCCCCTGTGCCACCGGGAGCCGGTGGGAACAGGGGAGGGCCGGGAACGGGGGCTGCGCAAGGGCGGCCCGGGCCCCTGCCGCTGGGAAGCCGGGCTGTGTGGGGCTGGGCCGGAGCGCCCCGCCCCCTCTGCCGT
The DNA here is from genome assembly GCA_009812075.1 of Sialia sialis. Lineage (NCBI taxonomy): Eukaryota > Metazoa > Chordata > Aves > Passeriformes > Turdidae > Sialia > Sialia sialis. The sequence continues at coordinate 56,582,783 of VRYO01002772.1, read as the reverse complement.
GTGAGTTAAAAAAAAAAAAAAAAACAACCACGGTTTATATTCGGGTGCGGCTTATATATGGACAAATCCCGTGGTCTTCCCAGCTACCCGGAAGTGCGGCTTATATTCAGGTGCGGTTTATAATCGTGAAACTACTGTAACCACTTTATACAAAGCATGAGGAAAGTTGTGTAAGGCATTATTCCATTCACAGAATTCCATTCGCTTATGTTTCAGTCTTGATTTGGAAAGGCCCATGCTTATCTTGAATCCCTCTGAAGTCAAAATTTACTTGTGCATAATATCTCTGTTGCTTCACAAAGTTCTTTCAGTGCATCTGAAGGATGTACGCTAGGGAAAAATAGGGGAGTATCTACAGAAAAAAATAGCAGTCACCTGTCTCAGCCCAATAACAACAGCACAGAACAGAATGCATTTGGGGATGGCACATGAGGGATTGTTGCTCAGAGATACAATGGTCCTGCTCTTTCCCAGAGACTGAGATTTGTGCATGTGCAGCATCTCCCAGGGGCAGTTCAAGCTGTGGCAAAATTGTGTCCCCATTCATACGCTCCAGAGCTTAGTGCCATGTAAGGAGGGGAATGCAGCAGCTCTGTTCCTTTCTCCCTGCACTTCAAGGAGCTCTGTCAGGCATGTCATGCTGCAGCCTCTGCATCCCCTAGTAAATCCCTGTGCCAAAAGCTAGATTTCTTTCCCAAAGTGTTTCAGTTTAGAGGTGCTCTAACCAGATAACATCCAATGTTTAAACCATCTTAAACCTATCACAATTCAAGCTAAATACCTGAATTTTACCAAGCCATTCCACATGCCTGGTGCTTGCCTCAGACACGTTAGTGTGAGTAAACAGTAAGCTTCCTGTGGCTTTGTTTTCCTTCATGATATACAAACTTCTTTTATTAATAACAGGAGGAAATTACATCTGGTGAATCTCTGTTAAGGGCATTAGTGAGGGGTTGATTTGGCATAGCAATTTTCACTTGGGACCTGTTGAAATCTGCACAGAAAGGAGTCCTGTTTTTAGCTTTGCTTTGAATGTCTTTGCTGAAGAATTAAGGCAAAGTCTTTCCTTCACACTCTGATTTGTTTTACCTTCAGAAGGGGAAAGGGCATTTACTGTGATCCATGGAGGTTACTGCACTAAAGCTAAGAACATTTCATCAGAGAAAACAAATACAATTGTAGAAACAACAGTGAAATTTGATAACCTTCTAATCTATTTATCAAAGGGCCTGCAGCTCCATTTCAAGGCAGGTGAAGGAATACTTACTGAACCCAGAAAATGAATCTACCTCCACAGAACTGAGATAACTAAAAAGGGAGAAAGAAACAGGCACAAAACCGTTAGCACCTGCCAACTCTTATTAAGAGATTAGAATGCTTAAAAAGACAGCAAGCAGCTCAATATTTTCTTTTAAGTTTCTCTTGCCTGATTTCTCATGCATGCTGCTGTGCACCGCAGTGAAACAAACAGGTCACATTTCAGCTCCTCAGAGCTTCAAAAGCACTCTATGGCTTAAGAGCAAGTAGTTTGTCTTCAGACTCTGTAAGATTTTTTTAAGAAATGCATCTTTTTTAAGAAATGTATCTGTGCCCAAATGATTGACTCTTAGGAAACAGAGTGAGGCTAAACGCTGGCAAGAAACTTAGTTCCCAATGTGACAGTAGAGTTACTTTACACATGAATGCTCAGTGATTTAGGAATTGTTCTGAGATACACGGAAATATCCTACAATTTCAACAAGTTTCCTCTTTAATCAGTGGAAAACACAGTTTACAAATAGGCTTCTTGTGAAACAGTGATGAAAGCAGCCCTGCTAGTCATGCAGATCAGAGAGCATCAATCCCAGTGAAGCTGACAGGCATACAGACAAATGTTTTAAAATATGAAGAGCTATTTCTGGCAGAAATGGGGGACCTGCTGCCACTTTGAAATGCTAAAACTTGCAGGGGAAAAGGCCTGCAACTGCCAGAGTATGAACCACATGCCTCCTGAGAAGGGACAGTCAAGTACCCATTGCATTTGTTGCTTCATCATCCTTTAGTTTAACCAGAAATTAGATCAAATAAAGGCTGAGGGAAAATTTTCAGTTGCAGAAAAAATGGTGTTAGTGCACTGAGCTGACTATAGAGATGTAGTCTATCGCTGGTGGGAGTAGGAAAAGGGCAGGGTTAAAGGGAGCAGTGCAACCAAATAACAGAGGTCTTCACTGCTCTCACAACACCAGTGGCAGGACCAGGCAAACCTGCAAGGCTGTTATCCTCAGATGGGCAGGAAGGAATGAACCTTTCCTTCCTCAACTATCTTTCCCCAATCAGAAGCCAGGCACCCAGGCAGAGATCCAGGCTCTTGCCTATTGGGCTGACATGATGATTTCTAACCTCTACTGCATTTGGCCCATTTAGAAACAAATAAACAAAAAACAAACAAACAAAACCCAACAAAAACCTTAAGCCAAAAACCAGAACCACTGACCTCTGCCTTCGTAAGATACCACTTGGAGTACCGCATCCAAGTCTAGAGTCCTCAGCATACGAAATGGACTTGGTAGAGGGGGTTAAAGGAGCCATAAAAATAAATAGAGGGATGGAATTCCCCTGTTACAAAGACAGGCTGAAGACTTCGGTTGTTCACTCTGGTCAAAACTTTGGGGACACCTCATTGTGAAATTTCATTACCTTAAAGGGTAAAAAGGAGGGAGAGAGAGTTTTTATATGGGCAGATAGTGACAGGGCAAGAGACAAAGGTTTTAAACTGAAAGAGGGCAAGTTCAGATTAGACAAAAGGAAAAATCCTTTAGTGATAGAGTGGTGAGGGACTGTAAGAGGTTACCCAGAGAAGCTGTGGATGCCCCATCCCTGGAAGGCCAGGTTTGATGGAGCCCTGAGCAACCTAATCTATGAGTGGCATCTGCCTGTGGTAGAGGGGGTTGGAACTAGAGGGTCTTTAAGGTCCCTTGAAACCCTAACCATTCAACAGTTCTATGAACCTAGGTGACTAGTGTTATCCTTGAACAGGTCTTCCCTTCACTTTCCAATCTTATTATAGTGTTTGGAGGTTTTTTTAGCTCTGAGAATACCATATTTTCACGACCATAAGGTGCACTGGGTTATAAGGCGCAGTATCAGTGAACAGTAAATTTTCAAACTCTTTTCATATATAAAGCACACGGGATTATAAGGCGTACTTTTTTTTTTTTCAGCTTTGATCCACGTGCAACTTTTGCAACTTTTAGCGTAAAACTGGGAGGGACGGACTCGAGGGATGTGTGCGTACCTGCTCGCAGTCATTCAATTGTGAGCTTCATGTTTGTTGCTGCGCAATGTGAAACAGAAATTGTTTTGAGATCACTTCAATACTCAAGGCTCATATATAAGGCGCACCAGATTATAAGGCGCACTTCTGGGTTTTGATCAAAATTTAGGATTTTCAGTGTGCCTTATAGTCGTAAAAATCCAGTACATTATTTGTTTGGTTTTGCTTGAAAGTGCAGATAATAGATACAGAATAGATGCTGACTGACCAACGCCCACACCCAGGTATAAAATGCACTTGCACAGAAAATGTCATTGAAAGAAAAAGATCTTTTTGCAAACAGAAGAACTCTGCAGAGAAACATGGGTATAAAAAAGATTACATTTTATTAAGCATCCTAACAATACTGGGAGTTGAAATTAATCCATTGTGCTCAAATGAAGAAGCCAAAGTGAAAACAGTTTTGGTATACACAGCATTTTAACTTCAGTTGGTTTCTCCAGTTCCTGTTCTATACTTTGAAGTTGTACTACAAAAGAAGCCTTAATTCTCAACTTTCTCACTGATCCTGTAGGGCTGAGATTAAACCAAAGTACAGATCACGTTAGAAGAAAAAGTGAACCTGACCTTCTTCAGAATGGAGACAACACATAGGACAAAGCAAAACATTTTATAACTTCATTAAGTCCTCTGGATGTATTTACACAAATGTCACTTTGCACATTCTGGTTTTTAAAAATATATAGCATAATGATACTGCATATTCATTAAAAGAATGTGAATGTTTCTCTACAGCCCATTTAGTTTGGGCCTATTCAATGACAAAACACTAATCAGCACCTGGACATGTGTTGCAATCCAGTAATTGTATAATAGCTTAAACACAGTGTGGTCCTCAAAGACAAACAATGCTATACATATTTCCTAGGATGTCTCATTTTTTATTTAAAGCAAACCCATATTTTACAACAACAATAACTTACAATTAAGTTTTAATTTAACAGACATTATTGATCTAAGCTCCAAAAGGATTTAGTGATTTTTTTTTTCTAGATTTGCTTTCAATCACCTAGTGTTCAATTTAATTAATTACATTGTGTGCCCTCAGCACTTTTGTGTTTAATTACAACACAACAGAGAAAGATTTTGCTTTAAAATCTTGTGTTATCTTGTATATGCTTCTTTATGGAAAATTTTTATGAGTGGATGTAGAGCAGCTCAGCCACTGTGAATGAAATAGAAATGGGACCGTTTGTGTATATATACATTATTTTAATGGATTAATAGTCACCTCTCATATTCACCTTTATTGACCTTTTACTCTCTACTACTGCTTGTTTTATTTGTCAAACACTTTTCATGTCTTCCTAGAGATGGTGGGAGTTACCCAGTCCTGACAATGCCTTTGAAAACTTGAATTTAAAAGTATAAAGTATCTACACAGAGATGCATAACACTGGAAATTATTAAGATTAAAGAGTTATAATTAATTTCCATGATGGCATTATGCTTTAAAGCAACAGAATGATACAACACATGATTGTTAGTAACAAACTTTTAATCCTGGCTTGTCATTTGCCAGTGCTGGTTTCTCTGCTCCTTGGAAACTGTCACGACTTGCCATTTTTCCTCCTCATAGTTTTTACAGAAATAGAGGAACAACTTTTGGAAACAACTACATAAATCCAAGTAATCTTCTGACAGCTTTACAATTTCTATCAGAATCCATAAAATATAGTGTTTTCTTTGAAATTTGCAATTATATTGGTGTAAGAATAATCAAGTCATTTGACTATCGAAGAAACTCCTCTTTTCTTAAAAAAGGGTCTATTTGTAAGTTGTACAGGAGTTTAGGGAATATGTTTAAATTCCCTCTCCATCACTGTGAACTTTTTGAATAGTAATGTTACATAAATTCAGACCTTTTCTATCACTACATAAGGAAAAAAAAACTTTCTTTTTCTAATTTTCTGAAAAAAGTAAAGGAAACTGATGGATCAGGCTATAAAGGTAGTAAAGTACTTTCTCTGAACTTTCTCTGCCAAATATATATAATTGAGAATTAATATCAAGTGATAGTCTCTTAAGTTTAGAGGGTCTAATAGCAATCTAATGATATCTAAATTTAAGTCATTAAGAAGACAAATACAAGCTCTTTATAGCAAAAAGATAACAGACATCACTTAAAACAGAAGAGATTCCAAAATATAATCAGAAAATATTTTTTATTAGGCAGGAGGACCATCAGGAGTAGCACAGGGAGTTCTCTGCAGGCTCCGTCTTTGGTGAGGAGGTTCAAGAAAAATCCCTGAGCAACTTACTCTCATCTTACAAGTGGCTCTGCTTTGAGTAGGGAGGTGCTGTAGAAATCTCCTGAGGCTCTTATCCACATGGATTATTCAATTAGTCAATTTAATGATTCTCCAGACCTGTTTTAAAACCACCACACCATATAGCCTTTAGTGACCTTTTTTGTAATGACAGCATCTCTTCATTCAGTACATGTCTTTTTGCTCACAAATGTTCTTGAAATTAAATCCTCAATTTGATTCTCCATTTTGTAAAAGTGAATCTTCAATATATTTTTTGTAAGAGTACATGATAATTAACTAGCTTTGTGATTTTCTCAGTCTCATTCCTGGGTTTTCAGATGTTTGGAATAGCTGATGTTAAAACATGACTTTGCATATACTTAAAAAGACAGCACTCCATGACACACTGTCTTTTGTTGAACAAAGGAAATACAAATCAGTCAGTCAGTCAATCAATCATGTAAGTCAGTGATTTAAATAATAATTTTTGAGAACTTTAAAACAATTTGCAATTAATATAAAATTGATGAATACAGGTAAAACAATTAATCATAATATAAATCAATTAATCACAGGTACTAGTGTATAAAGAGAAAAATATTACTCTTAGTTTTTCTCTAATATTTTCAAGCAATTTTTCTGAAGTCATGAATTCTGATTCCTCCTTTCTTGTGTCTTTTGCTTATAGACTATTTCAAGATAAATAAGACCAGGATGAATGAATCAGTTTCCCAATAAAACAATAAGAGACTTTCATTATTGAACTGAAATGAGTCCTTGTCTTTCCCTGTCCTTCATGAAAAAAAAAGATAATCAGCTGTCTTCATTATAAGATTTTTCAGCATGATAGAGCTAATACTAATGCATTTTAAATTGAAAATAAATAGCAGGGCTGACATTTATATACAATGCTAGAAAGTGACAGGATACTGTATGTGGTGATGTGTGTCATTGGCTGATGCAGACTGAACACATTATCCCCATCACTCCCTCTGTGCATAAATAAGTGTAATTATTTAATCTTTAATTTTGAACAACTACCACTTTGGTCTAGCTCCTGCATTTCTTTTTTGGAATTATTTGCTCCTCTCACAAGAAGGACTTCCTGATGGGAGAAATTATTTAGCAAATTTTGACATGCAACTGCTTTGCACAGTTTTTTGCAAAGTCCTTGGTGTGCCTTTTAACTGGTCATGTTCAATTCAAAAGCAGAATTGTCTGCCAATAGAGTTGTTCCTAAAGCACGTTTTGGAATGAGAATTTACCAATAATATTGTTAGGAGTCAAATTCTGACATATTTTTGAGTTCCTTAGAAGAGGTTAAATTTACAGACAAAGAGTATCTACATCCACAGAACACAAAATCTACTTCTTTGCTTGGATGCATGTCCTTTAATAGAAGAATTGTATTTTTAAAAAATCAAAATCAGAATTTCATGATGAAATTTCTTTATAATAAGGTTCTTTTGTAAGGAAAATGCCATATTTCCCACATACAGATATCTCATTACATTCTGTGGTTCACTTGTGCCATGAGCTGTGGATGTAAGGCAAAACTATCAAGTAAAACAAATTTTTAAAATAAACTTTCCTTACAATTTGGATCTATTTCATATCCTTAGAATTAGTAGCAGTTTGTCAATAGAATGTCAATAAATATATCCCCTATTATAGGAGTATATAGTAGGGGAGGATTATCTCAAAACCTCTGCATCCCTAGGCTCTTTCAACAGGTGAATCATAGTGGAGCCAATGTGTCTCCATTGATTACGCAGAAACTGAAGAAAAAGATGACTCTGGCACCTGAAGTGCCTGGTTAGTAATGCTTCATTAACAATTTAACTGATATAATCTCCACCTCTGCAATGCTAGTACAGCCTTGCTTGAGCTAAGAATAGAACTTCGTTTTGGAGACTGGAGGCATTAATTCCACCTGCACTTCCTTTCCAACAGTTAAACCACAGCCTAAGGCATTTGGTGCTGATGGGTGTTTGAGACAGCTGCAATTTCATAAATCAAGAAAAATTCACAAAAATAACCCTAAACCAATATTTCACAAAACATATCCAAAATGAGAAATGTAGAAACTTAAATAACTACTTTTTATATTATTATACCCAAAAGAACAAAGTCTGTTTCATAGCTCTTTATTTCTGGTCAAAGTATTGTAGACAACAGAAGTGACGTGACATCAAACTGGGAAGAATGGAAATAGCAAAATATATCTCTACATTTTGAAGTTATACCTGCAAGGAAGTGAATGAATTTAAAGAGAGAGGGGCCATCACATATAGTGCTGTGTTTCTTAAGCCTCCTTAGCCGTTTCTCCCTCTCTCTTGTATCACTCTGCCTAATCGTGTTAACAGAACATACCTTTTAAAAAGCTATTAAAAACTAACTCTTGTCTTGACAATTACATTTTGAATAACATTCTTCAAAGACTCTTCCCAAACAGGGCTGGGAAATCCTATTTATTATTCAGTTTGCACTAGCCCATACAAACTCCTGGCACTAGAGATTGTTTTGATGCTGTTGAAAGGAAGGTCCAGAACAGCAGGGTTAGCATGTGTTCTTTCTGAAGTCTATCCTGGGATTCTGTATGCACACCTAGAAAGCTGATCTGATGTACTGGTGACAGACTCCAGAATATTCCATCTTGTATTTCTTACTACACTGAGTGGTAAAAGTAGACCCTATAGACAGGTCCTATGGCCCACCTCTCTCTTGCAGACTTGGAGTCTCCCACAAACACAAGTGTCAGGGGAGGTTTAGATTGGATATCATGAAAAATGTCTTCCTGGAAAGGGTACTCATGCACTGGAACAGATCATCTGTCTGGAAACTGAACAAAAAAAATTGTAGATGTGATGTTTAGGGACATGGTTTAGTGATGGACTTGGCCTTGTTAGGTTGATGATTGGACTTGATCACCTTAGAGGTCTTTTCTATTCTTAATTATTCTGTGAATCAATGCTTCAGGCTGGTCTGAACCATGACTCTTTCCCTCCATTCTACTCATGTTCTGAGCTCTTCCTCTCCCTAAAACTCAGACAGATTTTCTGGGCTCTTGCCATCCTTTGATATTTTCCACGAACATGATTTTCATGAAGATGAATTAATGCAGACACTCTTTCCTTTAATATTTTTCCTGTTATTGCTGATCCACAGAGCATATACAACATGGGACCAATTAGCTCTATAAGAATATAGTCCCTAAATGCCTTTTAATCTGCATAAAAGAGGAGTGGCCATGAAGAGTGAAGTTCCTGTTCTGTTAACCTCCAAGAACATGGCTTACTGAGAAATCTCAGTAAGTTAGATTGTCACTGTTCTCCAGAAGGAGATTGTCTCACAACTATGTTCAAACTCAACTCCAATTACAACACAATGTAGTATCTCAAAGTGTCACCTGTTTATTTTTGAGACTAGAAGTTGTGGAAACAAATAGAGTGGAAAGAAGTTTTTTTTATTACAATATTGAGACCGCAACAGTACAAACCAAGCAAGTTTTATCTACTTTGGCAAACTTCTGGGAATTCAGCATGTCCTCAATTTCTGACTTTGTGACCAGATTTCTTGTATCATTTTAACTATGTAAGAGCTGCAGGAGTCATAAATTCTGTTACACTCAATGGGATTTTTGGTGTTTTAACAGGCATAAAACCAGATGACGAGATGTAAATAGATTTCATTTTTAAAACTTAAAAATTTTAAAATCTACATTAAAATTTAAAAAATCAAAATGTAACTTAGAAAAATAGCTCAACTGGTCAGCTAGCCTGCTTTATTGTTGGATTTTGTCTATTGCAGTTAATCTAAGTAGTGTAACTGGGCCCTGATTCTGACCAAGAATTGTGGCTACTACACAAGTCTGTGAAAAAATAGTAACTAAATATAAGTGAATTTAGTGCTAGTGAGCAAGGAAAAGAACTGAAAGCAAAATTCAAGTTATAAAAAAATAAAAATCAGCTAGCACAGTATGGTTGGGAACTAATTTAATATAGATAAGTCACTAAGAAGGAAAAAAGTAGACAGGGGAGATTTGTGAAGCTCCCAAGAAGCTTGTTAGTATTCATGAGAGTGGATCTTTAGTAATTATCATGACACACAGATAGTTCATAGCCTAGATGAAGGATTCTGTATGTCAATCAGTGAAAATGTAATCACCCAAAAAAGAGATGTCTGAGGCTGGTTTCTGAGATTAACCAACTTTGAAGGAATTTGGAACTTTAGAATTTTTAGAACCTTAATGGCAAAGGAGCGTAGGAGCTTAATGTATTATTTTCTCATTCTGCTGAAGAGGACAATTTTGCCACTCAGTGGTTTTCGGGCCATGTCTGAAATACTGGGTTTGACTTTGTTTCCTGTAATACAAAAAAGTTTGGACAGCCTGGAGAAGGTCCAGAGAAGGGCACAAAAATGATCTATGGGAAATCTGCCATAGGAGGAAAGCCTGAAAGTCAACCTTGAGATTAAAATATTTGATGGACACCTCATTACTATGTTCCAGTATTTAAAGTGTGTTACACTTGCTAAAGATGGAGACTTTCTGTCATGATTTAAGCCCAGCTGGAAATTAGGTGCTATGAAGCTGCTTACTCAACCCCTCTGTCTGCCCCTCACACTAATGGAATGAGGAGGAGAAACAAAATAAAACTTTTAGTTTAAGAGAAGAATATCTAGATAATTAAAATAAAATACAATGGCAATGGCAAATTATAGCAATAATGATAATAAATACAAAAAAGTAAGTAGTGCACAATATGACTGCTCACCACCAGCTGACTAATGCCAGGGCCCCCTTCTCAAACACAGATCAGCCCCCACTTCAGGGTAACTTATCCCATTTTATATTCCAGGCATGATGTTCTGGGGTGTAGAACATCCCTTTGGGTCACCTGTCTTGGCTGCTTCCTCCCAGTTCCTTTTGTCCACCTCTTCACTGCCAGAGCATGACTTAGGATAAAAACAACTTAGCAAAGGACCAAAACATCAGTGTGTGTTATCAACACCATCCTCGTTCAAAATCCAAAACACAGCACTGTAACAGCTACTGAGAAGAAATTAGCTCTACCCTAGCTGAAATCAGGACACTTCCTTTTTACAAGGAGTCACCTGGGAAAGTCAAGGGGTAGAGGATACAAGTTATTTCTTGGGAGGTTCCAGTTAAACACAGGATGAAAATTTTTCACAATGAGAAAAATTGGAACCTTTCACCAGGAAAGTGTGGGACACTTAAGATTCATCTGGACAGGGTGCTGGGCCACGTTGTCTATTTTGCTGCTAAGGTTGTACCAGCTGACTATCGGTCTACTAATGTTTTAAGACGATTCATAGTTTTGCCATTGTGTAGACTAGTATTAGCAAGGGTGAAATTCCTGGCATGAACAGAAGCAACTTATTGTGGAAAAAACTTATTTGGTTCTGTGTTTTTATCCCATTACAAATTCCGCAAAATTCCATTGTTTACAGCACAGGATGACAGACTATGCTGTCAGTGCCGAGTTCCCAAGATGTCTTTGATATTCATACACACAGCATCTGAATTTCAAAAAAAAAAAGAATAAAACCTGTCAATATGAGGAGAAATATAGCTTAATCAAAAGGAACATTAGCTAGGTCACAGAGTAGCAGAGGAAAATCTGCAATTATTGTGTTGAGTGCATTTAGGAAAGAGGTATTTTGAAGGAGTCAAAGGAAAGCTACCAGACATAACAGGTTTTGATTAAGGAGCAAAAATTATTTTAAAAAAGACAGGAAAAACTTAAAAATAGGTATGCTGTCAAAAGTTTTGAAGTGTTTGAATTCCAAACAAATTCAAAGTTCAAAAATAAATTTTGGCCTAGTTTTAAATAAAGATCTGTTAATGTTTAAATAAATAATAAGCAGTTGTTGCTGGGAAATTATTTTGATTACATTTATCATTTTCTGCTTTTCTTTTTCCTTAGTTATTTCTGGGCAATATCACACAGGAAACATGGTGTGTGCTTCTGATACTTCAGCTGGCCAGAAGCCATATAAATGTGCAGTAAGCTGCACAGTAACTTTAAGTCTATAAATTAACAGAACTGTGCAAAAAGACATAAGGGCTTCCTTACTCCTCATTCCAATTATTCTCTTCTCCCACACTTGCAGTTTATAAGGCTGGATCACAGGTCTAATTCAGCTGAGAATGAAGTCAGTAAAAAAGATCTAGTCTTGCAAGGACTTGTATTATAAAAAAGCTAATCTGTTTTCCTTGTCTTTGACCTTTCCGGATTTTTTTTTCTTTTATTAAGCATTTAAATTGTCCTTTTAATATATGAGACACATATCTTTTTTACCTTATTTTATTAAACAAAGTGGGCAAATCAGACCAAGCATTTCCAATGACTGCTTTTACAGGTTTCCCATTGGTTTTGACAAGGAGTAGAAGCTTATATAGTCTTCTGAACCTGTAATTGTGCTTTGGATACATATCAACAAAGCCAAGGCATGATTTATTCAGAGCTATCTCCCACTGAAATTCAGAGTACAGTAATTTCACGACTATAAGACGCAACATTTTGACTAAAATTTTGATTGAAACTCGGAAGTGCACCTTAAAATGCAGTGCACCTTATGTATGGACAAAGATTGGAAATTTGCCAACCCAGAAGTGTGAGCTGAAAGCACCAGAGGCTAAGCCGCGGGCCAGCAGCCGAGGCACATGCTGTGAGAGCCACGGCAGCCAGTGTCAGGGGCGGGAGGAAATGCTGGGTCCTGCGGCATGAGGAGGGACCAGGGGCTGCGTTTAAAGGCTACGCGGATCCATGAAAAATGTTTGCAAATGGAGCACCTGCCAGTAAACCCCGTGATTCCATTAGCAATTTGTTACTTTGCTGCGCGCGGATCCTTGCTGCAAAAAAAAAGTGCACCACCTTATAGACCAGTGTGCCTTATATATGGACAATTGCCAACAACTCAGAAGTGCACCTTATACTCCAGTGTGCCTTTAGGCATGAAATTACTGCAATTCCCCAGAAGGCAGCAGTCCACAGGACAGCAGTCACTCACACGGATCTATCGCTTACCATCCCATCCACAGTCTTATTCCCATGGTAGTCAGCACTTGTCTGTGCAGAGGAAGAAGCCAGAAATATCAGAATAAGGCACTGTAAGGCATCCAAGCCTCCTTGTGCACATCTGCATTTTAAGTATCTAATGCTGGAACTCTCTTGAAGTAAATCATGTAAGTAAGTGCCTTTACAGCTGCAGAGAAAAGTCTAGAAGTTCTTCAAAAAGAGACCAAGTACACCTCTATGAAGTATCTAAGGTGAACCAAGTTTTGCACTCTGAAAGTCTGCAAAAATACTTTACTCCAGAAAGTATACTCTGGCCTTAACTTGGAAAAGTCATTTTCTGAATCTTAGTTTCTTGTTGTCAAGAAAATATTACTGTCTGACTGCCAATCTCATGTTTTACATGGAAAAATATTTCCATCTCTTATTTCAAAAGTTATATTTTTAAACTTCATTATTCCTTTGGTCCTTTAACCCTTTTTTCTGGAACATAAAACAACAAGATCAGAAAATTGTCCCTCATCTCTACAATATTTGTAATTATATGCACCTTTTTCTGTCACCAATTTTTTTTTTCTCTGAAATTTCGTAGCTTCATCTTTCAGTCTTTCTTCAGCGGTCCCAATGACAGAAATGCTGTAATCTCTGGTTCTCTCCCTCCTTTTTGATGTGGGGTAATCTCTTTCTGGGTGGATATTTCAGGTAGGCTACTGGCATTGGCTGTGCAGGAGACTTTTTCTAGTTCATTTTTCAAGTGTCATAAATCCACTTGTCCTTTCCACCTGCAACTGCACAGAGTTCAACGTGATTATTTTCCAGGACTGACATGTTAAACATAAAATCCCTTACGGTATACAAGTAGATACAATTTTCTTCATTAAACCTCTTTTCTTTCAGTTCTTCAACAATGAACTTCAGAAAGTTTTCAGTTCAGCTGAAGTTAAATTTTTTTTTAATAAACGTCATTAACTTTTTTATTTCAGTGCACTTGTTTTCTTCTTGTTTAGCTATCTTTCTAAGATATTAATACATTAATAAGCAAAACATTGAATATATATGAAAGTCTGAGACACCTTACTTTTAACTTTTTGTACTGATGACTTTTTTTTTCACTTTTTTTTCCCACTATCCATTTTGTACACATGACTGTGTAGTACCCTCAAACAATAATAACTTCATTTGTTTATTGCCTTTCTTTAGAGAGCTGGTGAATAGGTTTTTGAAAAACTAAATAAATTTTCATCAGGATCACATTTTTATTTTTATGCTTTGGAAGAGCTTGAATTCATTAGAGCAAGAATTTACCTTTGAAGAGATGAGGTTGTTTATCCTTTCTCATACCACCATATATATTTAATTTTATTATTCCACTCTTAGGTATTAAGCAACATATTGGCTTCTGGACATGTCTGTGGTTTACTTTTCAGAGAGTTTCTGAATGGCAGGGAATCATTCTGAGGTACAAATTAAAATATATTCTACTACCAACCCTTCTAATCTATTGACTTTCTAAAATGGCAGACTGTACAATTTCTGGTAGCAAGTTTGATGTTTTACTCTTAGGCTCTTTGGTAGTCTTCCAACATTCTCTTCTATTTGCTGAACAAGCGGTAGCAACAACAAATAAAAGTAAATTTGAAGGGCAAAATATTTTCCTTGATGCTACTGACCTATGCAAATTGTTGGATGTGTCAGCAAATAGTTACATTCAGACTTGACCCAATGTACTACAGGAAATCATCTAAGAAAAACTGCAATGGAGTAAATATTTGAAAATCAGAGAGCAAACAGCACTTGTTAGAGCAAAAAGTTCCCTTTCTAACAGCTTGAATAAATACTATTTTTGCATAGCTCAGACAAGCCCCTAGCAAAAGTGGGGATAAATGTTACTGTACTGGCAAAGTCAAATACATACAATGCCATAAAACCAGTGTGGTAGTAATGTAATGTTTCCATTACAAGCTCAACTTGTTTCATTTGTGTGCAACTCTTCCACGATATCTCTGTGGAATACAGTGTCTTTTTGGGGATTGTTGCTGCATACCAATCAGTAAAGGAATACAAATGAATTATGAAAAACAATGAGCCCTAAATCCTCCTATTCTCTCTAAGATGGCACCGCATTTAACAGAGAGCCTCTAAAGGCTGTAAATAAATTGATATTGATATCTAATTCATAACAGGAATATAGAATTTTCAGAAAATGTCAAAAATTGAGATAGCATCATATAATCAAACAGGATCAAATAGAAAGAATTTTATAACAAACACTGCACATTATGATACTGTGTTTTATTCAGTTTGCGACAAAAGTACTTCATCAAGTAGTGAAAGGATTTTGACATTTCGGACAAAAACATATATATAGATTTAATACTATTAAATATGATGGAAATCAGGCAGAGGAAAAGCAAGCTAATAATACAGCCATTTACAAAGCAGTATCACACTCGTCATGCAATTAGATAAGATGAAGGGGTTTTGTTTGCTGAAAACAGTACCTAATATGGGCTGTCTTGAAATTTCCAATTTTCAGTCTAGCATTAAAAAAACCCCTTTTTAATTCCTGGAAGAGGCATGCAAAACTGATCCCAACCAATATCAGGCACTTTGAAGACAACAAGCATTGTACACACTGTTAAAATCAGTTATTCCTTCTGCAAAACTGTACAGTAGTGCTAAAAGCTGAGCCTCTCCTCTCAGGCTGGAATCACTGAGACATTCCTGGATCTTCTCTGGAAACTCTGAAAGTACAACAGAGTTTGAAGGATATAGACCTATTTTTTCCTTCCAAAAACTTTCAGGCACTGGAAGACATGAGGATAGTTTAGACTGCTGCTAACACAGAAAATGATTGGGAAAAATAAAAAAGCATTTTAATTTTGGAAATGTAGGATAAAAAAAGGGAGGAAAGCAAGAAGAAAAAAATAGATAGGAAGATAAAAGAACTGTATCATTCATATATTCTTACTCCACCCAAGCAAAAAATGAAGCTTTTATCAGTCAGAAAGGCTAATGACATCATTTGTCTCAGAGAAACTAAAAGTGGGTTTATTTGTCTGCTTGCTTAGCAGTTTTGAATTCTGCACCCATGATTATCTTGTGGTCTCACTCTTGTGCATTCAGTGAAAAGCTGTGTAGTCTATGAGCTCTCAAAGAATCCAGACTACGGCTAGCAGCATCTGCTCCCTAAGCATCAATCCCATCAGCAGAAAGTTCTTGATACTTTTATTTACTACTAAGCCTCAGATCTCATGGTCTAAATCTAAACCCTTCTCAAAGTGATACCTATGTCACTTTGTCCTAGAGAAATCCTTATGGAGCCCCTCTTCCACTGTGTATAAGACATGACCACTGGTCTGGCACACAGAGTTAGGTAGAAGTCACAGATCTGTCTTATCTTCGATGGAATCGTAATTCCATGACTTATTTTTGTGATTTTTTTTCTGATTGACCAATAAGCAAGATTTAGTGGCATAAACTGATTAAGAACAATTGCAAGTTTAGGAGATATAAAATATGAATTAGATTTTAAGTGCCAAAACCTCATAGATTTAAGGACTTGAATAAGCATTTCTAGTGTCAATAGCACTTGAAGAGTTCCACTTTAATTTCTGAATATCAGCAAGAATATCCAGTAATAATCTCTTACTTTAATATGGGTCTTAATGGTGGAGAATTTGCCTGACAGAGATTTAATTCTGTGTTTAATGGCATCAGCCATCTCTGTCCACAGGCATGTTACATTATATAAGTTTGCTGCTTGAATAACTGAATAGAGTCCTAGCTATCTTAAATTTATTTTACTTATCTTTATATATGAGCAAATTTAGCAGAAAGAATCAAAAATACAACTTCAAATTCTCTCCAAGGTAAATCCAGTCAAAAAAAAAGAAGTCAAAATACAACCAATTAATTAAGGCTGTTGGTGAAATAGAAACTTCAAAGGCATATGATTAGATTATAGAGGAAAAGTAGAAAACATTTTAAATGTAATATGAGTTTCCCACAGTGGTTAAAGTTTGATCTCATAAACACTGTGTTATATGCTGTAAAATCTCATATTGCTGAAGCTATAGATGGGAGTAGTCACTGGGGGCACAGTTGTAGATAGTTTGCACAAATCCTTAAATAGATACATGATGCTTCCAAATCTTCTGTGAAAAGAGAAGTGAGATTTTGTAGCACTGTCTATGCTGGTGATTATCAGATTGGCAAGTGAAACACCAAAAGGTATGTGAGAGTTGTCCTTTACTATGTTATCCTCTATGATGACAAGTGTCATTCTGCTGTGGCAAATGTCTATTCCCTTGCAGAGCCACCCCACACTGGGGAAAATCCTCATTTGAGAATCTGGATGAGCTTATTGTTGAGCTTAATTGTGACCTCTTTGGAGAGCTGATCGTGCCCTCCAAGAAAATATGAATTATCAATTGCATGGCCACAAGCTGTCATGGCTCTGATCGCAATGTCATATGTAGTCCCATCTTGCCCAAATTTGGCTACCTGGGCTCAGCTTTTGGTGCAGCTCTGTGGTCTTATACCAGAGAAAAAATAACTGCGTGTGGAAAAGACTCCTGTCCTTGAGGGCTGCTTTTTGGCTCAGCCACTCACCCTGTTAGGATGTCTCACTTCAATGTCATAACAACAGCATGCAACTCTGAGGTCTTTCTGTCAATCTGTAAGTTAGATCAATGTAGGAAAAGTAGCAAAACTCTAGGACATAGAGTCTAACAATATTGAATAATGCAGTGGAGTTTCTGGCACTGTTCTTGCATTCAGAATTGTCTAGGGAAAAAAATATGGACAATCTGGTTTGCCTCTAGATAGTTTACAACATAATAAAGTTCTCTTAATCATTCAATTAACCATAATTAAAATAAACTTGATACAGTGAAATATATCAAGTGAAAATATACTTGATATCTGTGATAAAAATTATATTAATAGAAACTGCTCCTTCCTTAGTTTTAAGTTCTGGGGGTCTTTTTATTTTTTAATATATTTCAGACTCTAAAGCGCTTGTCTTATGTCTGCTGCCTAAGAAATGTTCTCCTTTGTTCTGGATTCATTAGCTCTTTGTCTTTAGATTTTGTCATCGTATTTACTGAATTTTCATAGAATCAAGAATTAGCACACAGAATGTGCTGAGGTTAATAACCTCCATTCAGTTAATGAGTCTGACTCCTGACCCTGCACAGGACAGCCCAAGAATCACATCATGGAGCATTGCTCTTGAACTCTGTCAGGCTGGTGCTTGACTACTTCCCTAGGGAGCCCGTTCAGTGCTCAGCTACCCTCTGGGTGAAAAATCTTTTCCTGATATCCAATCTAAATGTTCCCTGACCCAGCTTCATGCTGTTTCCTCAAGACCTGCTACTGGTCAGCTCGGAGAGGAGATCAGCATCTGCCTCTCTACTCCCTGGAAGATGAAAATTCAATATTGAAGTTGAACAAGTCTTATGCTTAAACAAGTTATAATTCGAAATGGAAAGAGAAATTCGAGGCATAGGACACTTTTTCTCTGTGTATGTTTGTATCAGGTTATGGCAAATCCCCTCATCTGCCAGGAGTCTACAGTGGCTGTTGCAAAGTGATTGAAAGCCCTCAGAACCCATAAGGGATTCTCTCCTCTGAGCGATGATGGAGATTAGTAGGCAGTAAAAATCAGAAAGCAAAGGATATAAAGACTCTCCTTGTCTCCTGCATACACTGTTAATCAGTAGTACCAACCTTCTGAATGCTGTCATGGTGAGCTGATTTACACAGACTACCATCACTTCAGAAATGATGTAGAGCAGAGTTAAACAAAAATACTTTCCAGTCTTAGCAGATCGCTCGGTTCATGAATTCAGATGTAATTTTAGAAGGCTGTAAAACTTTAAAAGAGGCTTCTCACCATTGTGAGCTGATTTGAAATCAGTATATCTTACATTTTCTGGGGAAGCTGACCAGACGTTTTAAAAATTATTAATTTGCTTTATTTTTTATAATTTGAACATTTTAATATAGTTTATTATTAGATAGAATACTATTAAGCTCACAAAATCAAAGACTAGTGCTTCCTTTTTTTTTTATTAAACAGACTACTTATTTCCATAATGAGTTATTTAATCTTCAGGTTTTTTTAAGCTCACCCAAAGGGATGTTTATGATCTTCAAAAGAAAGTTTCCCTGCTATATTAAGTAACAGCTAAAACTGAATTCTGATACAGAGGATGAGTTCAGGTTTTAGGGCATTATACAACAACACTGAAGTTAATCATCCTGATGACCTCAGTTGATTGGATGGCTAATCACCAGAAAGACAGGACTTGTGGATCAGGTTTTTGCACATTTTTGCATTGCAGAAGCTGGATTTATTTTGGAAGATAGAACTATTATAAATGTCTCCTATGTATGTATATTCATTCTCCTCAGGGTTACCAAAGTGAGACATCTCCTCTGCAGTAATGTCTCCTGAAAGAGAGGAGACATCAAATTAAAGAAACCTATTTCTATTAGGTGCTAGCATTTTTCAATCTTTCAGTTCATCCTTTCCAATATAAAAAAAAAAAGATGTGAGCAGAGCAGCTTGCAATGCCACATCTGTATTTTGTTAAAAGAAATCTTGTTACACGGCATACCAACTGAAGCTGAGATCAACAATATTCTGGCAAATCAACCTTGGTTTACTTTTTCTCTATCTTCAAATAAAATAGCAAGTGTATCTTTCACATGAAATTATTCATATAATGGGTAAAATAGGGAAAGAAACAAGTTTGTCTATTTAATTTAGGAAACACTAAAAGTTTTGGCTTTTAACACAATGTTTTGCATTCTGTGGCATCGAGATCTGAATAAATATTACAATATTTATCTTATGATATGGCATCCATGAAGATACAGAAAATATTCATTATAATAAAATGAAAACAAAATCAAAGGGTAAAATAACTGCAAAACAGATGTATTTGTTCTGAAATTACTGTAAATTTTGGGCATAAGTATCCATAATATGAAACAGGTATTCTCATTTCCTGGTACAATCTTACAACATAAGAAATTTTTTAAATGCACATAGAATAGAATAACTAGAAAATATAATATCTGTTGTACAGGAAGTTCAGATTGATATTTTTTATTAATTCTGGGTCAGATTTAAAAAAAAAATCTAAATGTAAATTTCCCCCAGGAAAAAAAAATAGGTGAGGTTAGGAATGAGGGTTGGTGTGAATGCATATACAAAATTACTTCTCCAAAAAGCAGAATACCTATGCATCAATATCAATAAATAAAACACAATAATGTAGTGTGTATTTAAATGAATGATTTATGAGGAATATTTGAGTGTACAAAGAGAATGAGAACAGTTTATTTGGAAAGAAATATTTGAAACCTAATGAAAAAGAATTCCCCAATGAAAATTATTTGATTTTGATAGTGATGAAACAAAATGAAAATTATAACTTGAGAAAAAAAATCTCCTTTTAGGCACTGTTCTTATAAAAAAAACCTATTTTAAGCAACCCACATATTTGAAAGCCACTTGTTATATCTTTCCTACTGCATGTTTTGAAGAATGTTTAGTCACTAATGGTACCACTGAAATTCATTGTCAAAGGTACCTTATGGAGGGTATTGTTCCCTCCTATCTGGTCACTGTTGCTGCATTATTTGTGTGCTTTGCCAGCCCTTTCATGAGGCTGCCCAAAGCCTCAGAATGGGAACAAAGCCCAGCAAAAGAGAAATGCCAACATCAGTCCTGCAACTCTCATGGGCAGAAGGCTCTCTGTAAAAGCTGATTTTTTTTCTACATTACACATGCAAAATGCAGTTTTCTTGAAGTCAGACTGCCCTAAACACTCAAAAAATGACAAAGTTCCTTGGGGAGTCCACGTTTATAACTGTTGTCAAACTTAATCAGGTTTTGTACCAGTTAGCCATCTATATTTTGGTTACACAATCTCCATAAATGCACTTGTAAGGTATCTAACAGACATCTCTGCTTGTAAAACATGATATCTCAGGTCCTAATGCACAAAGCAGACACTGAGACTGACCCAAGTATTTCCTAAGGAAGATGTACTGCCTCTCAAACCAACAGATAATACCCTAGTGATCCAAATATAAAAAGCCTTTTAGAGGTTGCACTTCACAGATGTAGCATTGCTTTGCTGCTGTAAAGCACTCATACTATTTTAAGTGACTTTTACATGAAAATTTTCATCACTGGGAGAAATAGGTGTGTTCTTCTGAGGTTCCTCATTGCCACATAGAATCCATGATTGCAATCTCATCCCTTTATTTCCAACATATAGTGTTTAATATATTCATCTTTTGCCTGGTCAGTGTTCAGGCACAATTCTACATGAATGAGTGAATATCTTTATTTATGAAAGTAAGGATTGGATAGATCTTTTAGCCTTTGCCTGTAGCTTTTCCCAAAATCTGTTATTGACAATATCTCAGGTCATGAAGTATTACTACTGCTCTTAATGCCTACACTTTGAGATTGTGCAATACTTTAAAAAAACAACAACAACAAAAAACAAACAAAAAATCCACTAAAATGAAGCAAAGGAATTTGGCTGAAGCAGATAGTTTAATAATATTTCATAGAAATGTTGACATGAGGACCCTGCAAGACACAACATTATTGGCTGTCGTCACCGAATGCCGCAGAGACAACAATTCACCCTGGCTCAACAGCAACAACAACAAAAAGTAAACCATGAGATTTAAACATATGGTGTAACCTTAAATGCACATATAACGTCTTTAAATAGTTGAAACACTCATAGCTCTATGAGTCAGGCAAAGATTAGACATGTGAAATAGACATCGCCCTTTGCACACAAAGCGGTACCTTCTGTACCAGAATCTTTAGGGTTACAGAAAATCACATGCTATAGCTGAGGCTGACAGGGAACAGATCTCACTGTCCATGCACAGCTTATTCACTGTCAATGAGTAAGCATGTACCAGCACCACTAAGGTAAAATGAATCAAAACTTGAAGGCCACATCACTATTCATTTTTAAATGAATACCGAAAAAGCTCCGCTTACATAACAGATTATTCCACAAATATTCTGGGAAAAAATTAATTAATAAGTCAGTCACAACGTGAGGTCCTCTTGAGTATACATAACAACTACAGAATTTATCTCAAAACACTCACAGATTTTGGGAGAAGCTGAGCTGGAAACAGATCATGCTTTCTGAAGGCAAATCCTTTATTCCAATACGGTACAATTTCCTGATGTCATTGAAAGAGTCAGTGATCACTTCTCAAGCTCATAAGGGGCTTCTTTGTTTCCAACTAGTATGTGAAATAATTCAGCTGTGATTTCTTTGAAGACTTAATTTTCACCGTGAAGAATGGATATATTTGCAAAGGATCAGTTAAAAGCAGTTAAAATTTATTTTAATTCAGAAAAAATTACCATTTTGAGAGAGAGAATTTCTGTTATGACTTTTCTCTCTTCCTACTTTCTTTCCCTCACACCATTCTCCACATCTACACAGTAAGAGCTATTTGATGGTTTTTAAGTTCCCTTTTGCGTAATTATTATGATAGCCCAGCCAAAAACATCAAACTTTCTCTCATTGAGAAAAAAAATGTTTTCTATGGAATACAGTTAAAGTACTTCCTGGAAATGGCAGTCAGAATCAACATGGGCAGAAGTTGAATTCATCTCTTGAAAACCAGCAAGAAATGGTTTTTGTAGAGAATGAAACTGATTGATCTTTTCCATTGTGTTCTGCTGACACCTCTCATGCAGTGTGACTCCGATGATTAAGGCTACGTACTCAATCTGTTTTGACAGAACTTAGGCTATCCAGAATCACATGTATTATGCATGTCTGGATGAGTGAGAATGAGATGGGGAGGAAGGGAGACTGTGGCATATATGCATGGTACTTCATCTTCCCATTGCTTTTGCAGTCTTAGCAATAGATTCATAGAATCATAGAATCATCATAGAATCATAAAATCATAGTGGGGCAAGGGTTGGAGGGAACCTTAAAGGTCATCCTGTTAAAATTAGTTTTGTGCAGTTGCACAGCCAGTTGGAAGTCTGCTAGTGTATTGACCAGTGGTGTGGTCAGTCAATGCACTGTTCTACCCAGCCATTCTGTCCACACTGGGGGCCAGCAGCTCCTGGTCCCTCTCCAGGTGATTAATGAAACAGTATTAACTCAGAACTCTGTCTGATTGCCTTTCAAGAAAAAATAACTCAGACAATGTCCAACCTCATGTGTGATATGAGATACAGAATATCCAAAAAAAAAGACAATACCGGGACTGTCAGTCTCCACGCAGACAAAAATAAGTGTTCTTCCTAATGTCCTGAGAGAAAAAGTACACAAGGTGCCCTTTCTGCTTCTCAAAATTCTCCCCACACACACATACACTTCCTTTCTTCCTGTTAACTCTGAATCCTTTTATTATTTCTAATGATTTGACAAGAAGATGCAATTTAGCGTCTAGTTTGTTTGTGATGCTTTCATTCTTAGCATTGCTGAAGCTGGTTATTTGTGTTGGGTTATTGGTCACTGAAGTAATAAAATATTTTTTCTACATGAACCTTGTGCAATAGAAATAAAATGAATGCCAAATAAGAAACTATTCTGCCCTACTGATAATATGTTTTTATCATAATATTGTTAATAATTTAAAACTACCAAGAAGATTTTGATGATGATCATTCTAGAGAGACACTCAGACATTTGAATATACGTATATAATACCAGCATTGATTCATGCACTTTTTCAAAAGTGTAATCGTATTTTTTTTCCTACAAGTACAAAGAAGGGTAAATTTAATTTATTTAGATGAGAAAAATTGCCACTAAAACCTTCTGAGATTTTTTTATCTATCCTTCTGCATATGAAAGAATACTTTATTCTTATGTGATACTACTATCTTGTCATCACAGTGTCTCATCTAATAGCCACAAATGTATCTCTTTAAATGCAGAGTTATGTTGATGGTAAAGAGATTAGATATTTAGATATATTCAGATATTTAATCTATGTATATGGTTGCCATGATGCACCAATAATCCTGTTTATTTTAGTTCTTTCCCTTGTTATAAAAGAGTAAAAACAATACCAACAGAAAAACATGAGGGGTTTTCTGACCTTTGAGTTCAGTTTGGCAGATTTCTATTAGGAACTATGATATTTCAAAGGTTTCAATCATCTCCCAAGCCAGCTCAAAGCCCAAGACCATTAACTTTTTATTTCTACGTTACACATGAGCAATATGCAAAAAGATATTATGGTGTAAAAAATTTTGAATTCTAAAAAACTGCAAATCTTCATGTGTCAATTTTGTATGGTTTTGATACCTTGACTTCAATGAATAAAGTATCTGTCAATAAAAATTAATAAATAAAAATTAAAATTCTGAACTACTTTTTAAAAATCTTTAGATTTCACCTTTTTATTCAAAGACCATTGATAGTTGTTTATTCTTACATTTTCTCCATAATGTATGTATCTTTTCCATCTTATAACTCAGTTTAGTTCAGTTTTATTTAGAGGTTATTTTTAGTTTTCTTTCCTTTAAATGAGGATATAATACAGTGTGAGTTTCATCCACTGCTGCCACATCCCCTCTTTCCTTTCCTTGAAAGGTAATCCAAGGCATTTGCTTTATTGACTTGACTCTTGAGAAAGTGCGTTTTGAAAGAGCAAGGGTTCTGTTCTAGAAAACTTTACTTAATGAAAAACTTTGAAGATTTTTTCCTCCCTCTGGCTGTTTAACACATAGTTTCCTCACAAACACCTCCCATCTTTTCCACTGAGAAAATTACACAGGAAAATACTAGTAGAATTTAACTAATACTTAATTTTTTTAATATTAAATATTTTATAAGAGAAAAAATGATTGTCTTTATAAGCCTTTGAGTTTAGCTATTGGTGCTCTTTAAGAAGGTAAAAACTCTCATATTGAAGCATAGTTTGTAAAGTGAACACCACACTCTATATATAGGTCACTGATAGTTTGAGGCCTTGTTACATAACTCCTGTTTTAAGACTCTGAAAATAAACACTTTGGAACTTAAATCATGTCTGTAGTAGTAAGAGCAGATAGGGACCACATTCTGATCTACTAGCTAACCCAGCACAGCTCAACCGAAAATACTACATCATTTTCCTTTTTCTCCAGAAAAAGACAAAACTGTTTCCTGTGTGCAGTTCTTAGCATACACCTTTTCCCAGACAATGGCTGAGCACCCTCTGGAAATGTAGGAATTACACAGGCCCAAACTGTGAAGGCAGTGAACTGACAGACAGACATCAAGATGAGCCTTGTCTAGGAGCTTATGTCACCTCACTGGGTAAAACAGTGCAAAAGGGAACCAGAATATTAAAAAATACCAATATAGACTGTAGACAACCTTGAAATCGGCTGTGGGGTAAAGCAAATAAGGGAGGACACAGAGTGGGAGGCATTCATCTGAGAAACAGATCTCAGGAACATACTTATGTGTTCTTCAGAAATACAGACAAGAATTCAAAAGCAATTTTGGGACAAAGCTGAGGACTTGTGAATCAGAGCAGGAAAATGATGTGTATGAATGGAGATTGGATATACAAAAATCTTCATACAAACCCACGATTGCATTATTTACTTCTGCTCCTGAATAAACATTTTCTGTCTTGCTTCAGTTGACACATGGTTTTGCTCATTTTCTTGTTACCATGTATGGTATATGTTCAATATTCTTCCTAAAACTGATCTACACTTTCGAATATGACTCATAATCTTACTTCTGTTTGATTTATTTTATGAAGAGAATACGTGGATTCATACTAAACAGGTCTAAGATCAGAAAAGAACCTCTGTGAATGTGTAACTGTTACCAGACCCACCATTCCTGTTTCTAACCAATTGACTATGATTACCAATTAAAAATAGAAAAACTATTGCTTTATTTCACCTAGCCTTGAATCCTCTGTGCAGTTTTGGGTAGTACCACAACATAAGAAAGATGTAAAGCATTTAGATGGCATCCAAAGAAGGGCAACAAAGATGGTGAAGGGCCTTGAGGAGAAACAGCGTGAGTGACCTGTTCAGCCTGGAGGAGATTGAAGGGAGACCTCATCGCACTTGCAATAACCTTGTGAAGGGAAGAGGAGGGGCAGGCACTCGTGTTTTCTCTGTGGTAACCAGTGACAGAAGCCATGGGAGTGGCCTGAAGCTGTCAGAGGAGGTCTAGGTAGGAAAAGCATCCTCACCCAGAGGATGTTTGGGTGTTGGAACAGGCTCCCTGGGGAAGTGGTCATGCATGAGCTTGACAGAGTTCAGGAAGTGTGTGGACAATGCACATGGTGTGAGTTTTGGGGATGGTCCCAAGCTAGGCCAAGAATTGAACTCAATCATCCTTGTGGTTTTTTTCCAACTCAGTGTATTCTGTGATTTCATGATTTATTGTTGCAAATGTCAGTAAAGCAACTGAAGCCACAGAAATGTGGTGGGTGATGTAATCAACAGTGGGAAAACCACTTTCTGTTTAAAAGTTCATTTAAGAGCAAAAGGTGCATACATCTCCTGGTCTTCTTCTCAATAATCATTTACTGTGAATAAGAAACCTTAGTAAGCAATTAAAATTGAATTTATAATGAAAAACATTAAAAAAACCCCCATGTTCTATAGCGTGCAGTAGGCAAATCTGCTGTAAAGAGATAATCACAAACCATAGATTGGTGATAAGACTTCAGTTTATCCCCCAGCAACCTTACTCATACCTGCCACTGATGCAAACAATCTGAAATAAAAGTTTGGCCATTCTGGGGCTACTAAATTGGAATTAATTATACAATTTAGGATGCTATTGACATTTATAAAATTATAACCAATGAACAATTATAACCAATGAGATGAAACATACTGAAATCAAACTCTCATCTAGATTGGTCATTTCAGGTGTTGGTTTATAAATTTCCTGGGTTTAAAAATTTAATCTATAGTTTTACATTTTATGACATCATTCCTAGAAAGAATGGAAATGATCAGCTGACTGTATTGATTTTCAGTCTATGTTTAATGAAAGGAAGTTAGTAGGTTTTTCAGATAATTTAAAAATATTTAAATGTTGGGGTTTTTTTGTTATGTAACAAGCTAGACCGCAAGTATCTAGACAGTAAATAATGTACTCCAAAACAGTTAAGTGGAAAATAAAATGGGGAACTAGGAAATCTCTCTGTACTTGGTCACATAGGTTTTTCATCAGCCTGGTGTCCAACCTAATTTTACATGAAACTTTTCTGTGTGAAATAGTGTAATACTAATGACAAACATCATTGTTTGGAAGACAAAAGATAGCAAAAATTTAAATCAGCATGTGTATTTTACTTTTCTGTTTAAATGGTGACAATAATTGCAATAATCACAAGTTCTGCAGCCACAGCTATGCAGCATCAGATGAGAGCATCTTTAAAGTGTTTCTTTTAGCACCCAAATGTAGACACTGGTTTTCACTGCAGCAGTTTTATCCCTACTGTACAGCTGTTGGTGTTCAGGTACCCTAATGTGTGTTGTAATGCTGTGGACTGCACAAGGTTTTATTTGAAGGGAAGCAGCACCATCTATTGCAACCTGATAGCTTAGCTCTAGATGATATAAAGACAGACTTGGCCTGAGCCCAGTTTTCAACTCTTTCTTGCATGCACTTTCATAAAGTTGCCCTTGTCCAGCTTCAGATGAGACTGAGATCTCAGTTTATGGTGGTGCAGGGACCAGGCTGTGTTCCATGCATGTCCAATAAAACGTCACATCTAAGAGACACAACTGTGTACAAACTAAGATAATATAATAGCATAAGCCTAGTCCTGAATAACTGTTGCTTTTAAATGACTTGGCTGGAGTTTTCATTTCTGAAGTGGGAGGACAGTCAAAAGTTAAGAACATTTTTTATCCAGGTGATATTCTCTCAAAATTTTCTTCTAAAAGCAGCATTAATGTAGGTGTGCAGTACAGTATGTTCTTCTAATAATGACAGTGCTATTGTCATCCATCTATATTTCTGGTTCTTCTCTTTTTTCCAGACTGTCTACAAAGCCTGGCTCTGTTCCCAGTATTTTGAAGTCACACAGTTTCACTGCAGCAACAGAATTCCTTGCAAGCAATACTGTTTGGAGGTTCAAACGAGGTGTCCCTTTATATTACCAGACAATGATGATGTCATCTATGGAGGACTATCAAGTTTCATCTGTACAGGTATGGTATAGAAAAACTGATTTCACTCGTTTTCACAAGTCTAAATGCCATAGATTTAGCTCTGAGAGCCTGAAGGTATTTCACCTCAGATTTGTTGGAAATGCTAGGATTTGAACTCAGATCTAGTAATCCACAGTTATGATATAGCCTGCCAGTCATCAGTTTTGCAAAACAAAATTACTAGGAAAAAATGGTTCTGGTTATTTTTTACACTTGATAATTTGGTGGAGGATTTATTTTACTTCATGCAACACAATATTCAGAATAAAGAGGTTGCATGCAATATTCAGAAAAAAAAGAGAAAGACAGGTCCAGTTTTTAGCAACTTCACCTTTGATTGCTGCATTCTTATGCAAGAAGAATCAAGAATCTGAAGCACAGCATTCAAAATTGTGCGGCAGATCTCAGAAAATGTTTCAGAAAAGACCTTTGAATAGTGAAGAAATTTAAGAATCAGTTGTTCACCTGTGACCAACTGATCTTTGTTTGTTTCCTACAGAGTCTGGTTATAGTCTATGAATACTTTTTCATTTAAAAGGCGTTGCTAAGGTAAATCTCAGGTACCGCAGATACTTTTTCAGGAATGGATGGGAGGCATGCACACAAAATGTTAACTTATACCTAGGTTACCTTCAGATTTACGGTGCCTAAACTGTCATCTGAGAATCTTGAAGATATTCAGGTAACTTATTCCCATAAACCGTTTTTTTTTTTTAAAAATCAACACTTAGATCATTTCACACCCTTGTCCAAATATCAGAAATTAAACTGTCTTCACCTCTAAATTAGGGCTCCACTGGAAATCTTGATGTTGAATAAGTTGTCTAAGGTAAGCTACTTAAAAGCAGAGTCAATTATAAAAATCCATAAATGTTACATAACATCTCAGATGCAGGCATAAGAATTATGGCCCCTCACTTCTCCTTATACCCTGGGTTTAGATTGAGGGTGATTCTTGTAGCAAGGCATTTTCTGATTTTTTTTCTTGGAGATTAAACCTGTTAAACACAATCAAACAAAATCCATCCATACGCAAAAGAAAATATAATGAAAAGTGAGCTGAATTAAAATTTTGAATCATTAATAAGGTGCTTAAGACTTCAATGCATTTAAAAAATATATATAACTTTACAACATGTATATGCAGTAAGAAAATGGGCATTATTTTTCAGTTTGAGGTAGTATAGTAGAAGTGAGAGACTTAGGAAAATTTTATTTACCACAAGCACACAATCTACATGTACATGTGTGTGTTCATGTATAAGCACATGTACACATATACACATATAAAATGGCAAGAAACCAGACCAAAATCAAACAAAATCATCTCAGCATGTACTTCAGAAAACTTGTTATGAAATATATATCCATCTCTTCATTTTCGTGGTGTAACTCGTAATCCAAATTCCTTCCTAAAACACTCAAAATAGATGATTTTGAAAAGACTGCTGACATCTCTGAGTTAGAGATGAAAAAGCAGCTTTAGGGGAGGATTAAACTCATTTTATTGCAGGTATTAATAATGTGGGTATCTACACATCAGCTGTGTGACTAAGCTCTCACTAGAGTCATTGGTGTAGACAGTGGAGCTGAGAGCTGTTTCGTTCACCCTGAGCTGGCACTTGCACCTGATGAGAGGTCTTGTTCACATCTCTGGCTGTACTCTATTTGCTATAGCTGCTGTTAGACACCAGGGTCTTAAAATCACAGTGACCTAAATCTCATCTCAGCAGCCCACTAAAAAATATTTAATTGAACTTTTTGTCCTTCCGAGTCCAAACCTAGCAGCAGCAGAGCAGAGCTTGTATTCACAGAGCCACAGGAGTCAGTATGCTGACCCTAGAGAGTTGTGTGCAAGGCAAGATGTTGAGGTACGAGGCAGCAATTCAAACTCTGTCTGGGATACAGGCCCATTTTCACACTTATTAAGCAGCAGCTCACTGTAGGAGTGCTTCCTGCCACTAAAAAATGAGAAAATAGATACAGTAATTTC
>VRYO01002772.1:56491529-56551968 GCA_009812075.1 Sialia sialis | reverse complement strand
ATAAAGAATTATACATCTCTTCAGCTTAGTGAAAATAAATTTGTTTGATACAGAGTACAGTGAGTTCAACAGCAGATAAAATGCTCTACCTCAGCATAGTTTGTGATAGAGAACTTGAAAGTCTTTTGAAAAAAAACAGCAGAAGGAAGTTCACCCATTTCTTGAGGGATGTCTCCTACTGTGAGTTTGTGAGTTTCTCTTTGGTATACACCTTCTGAGATTTCTATTTATTGATCTATCTCTTCATTAGAAAAATCACAAAAAAAAGTCAAAAGGTGTCTTCATTTAATATTTAGGTGTCAAGTAACAAGGAAAGGAATACAAGGAATAGCTGACTTTATTTGGTGTTGACTACCGCCCAGAGCTCAGGATGAACACAAAAACAGTACCTGTAATTTCCCAATTGCAGAGGTTGGTGTGTCTCCAAAACCCATGCTGGGAGCTACCACTTCCCCTTTCAATCCTGTCCTACCACAGCAGTAAGTCAGAGCACAGAGATCTGCTGGAGATGAGGGCATGGCAGTACTGGTGGACAACCAGGAACCCACACACTTTTTTATTTTTTTTTTTCATTCAGGCCAGGATTTTTGTAATGTTTTGTAATGTTTGGGTCTGAAAAGAAAGAAAAAACAAACCAAAACCAAAAACCTATGAAAGGAAATAATAATAAGGGCTTTACCCTTCTTTGGAAGGTCCACATGAGGAGAAAACAGCATGGAACTGGCTATTTTTCCCCAAGAAATACTGCAGTCATTGTTATATTTGTCATTATATTAAAACAAAAATAAATTGTTTAAATATTTTATAATATGCATTAATAACAAACTTCTTTGAAATTCCTTAAGACCTCATATAGTTGATCACCTCCAAAGAAAGCATATAATAGGAAAGGGAGAAAGCATGATACACTCATTTTGTATCGCCAGAACTCAACTTTTGTAGAAATGCATATGAGGGTGTGGAACAACTGCAGTGCAAAAGAAAGTACTTGAGAGATTAATCAAAACAATCAGAATCACAGTGTGGTTCTGATTATGGAAATATGCATTAGACAGGAAGAATTTAGTGTTCCCTTCTTGCTCACTTTCTTCCATGACATAGAAGGTAAAAAAACGATCCTTCCATCAGGTACTGTGCTGACATGCTGGTATTCAGAGTCATTAAAACTGAGTGATTACTTGCAGTTTAGACTTTTGGAGTTCATATCCATATGACTAAAGCTTCCAATGGTTTCATACAGTGTTTCTTTTCACAGCTCAGCTGCCTAGAACTGCCCATGCGAAGCCGAATCTTATTTGAGGGAGATAACAATAGTTTCCAGGTGTACATACGCACACATAACAAATTACAGTGAATTATTTCAAGCACAGTTCCAGATCAAAGTTTTTAACTGTAACTTCTAAGAAAACAGTGCTCGTACCAGCAGGATTGCTTTTTTGTTGCAAATGTAGTTGTCTCTTCCTTAACTAAATAAGGAGGTGAGCTACAACACCATACTACCCTACTCCAACCACAATGCACATTAGAATAGAGCTAGAGTGAAGAAAAATCCCTTCAGTGGGATTTAGGGTTGACATGTGATAGATACTCAGTTCTCAAGGGCTTTCTTTGTAATGACCATGACTTATGGTCTCTTTGTGCCCTGTGCCATAACAGGGCTATCACCCAGCACCAAGTCTTAGGCTAGAATTCTCAGCCACATATTCACACTCTTTATTTGTACAAGAGATGCCATGGCATTTAATGAAGAGAGAGAGTTCTTTGAAGGAAAAGAAGGGAATGTAGTGAGCAGCAACAAGGCAGAAATATGTTGCATTAACTATTCCAAAAGCATGATGAGACCCCTTAGTATTTCCTAAAAGCAGTGCCATCAGAATGAGTCTTCTGCCATCAAGAGGTGAATGAAATTTTTCTATTCTCCTGTGTTGTTGAACAGACTTCTGAGAATTTTAAATCAGAAGGAGAAAGTAAAGGAAGAGAAAAGGTAAGTGGACAGGTGAATCAGGTGCTTTAAATCACTAATATCTTTCAGTTCATATTAATTTAGATTCCTAATTTTATGTGTTCTGATTAACAAGTCAGTTGTCTGAAGCACAGTGTGAATCAATTTTTGGCAAATAACAGTAACATATGTTTATGTTATCCATGCAAAGTAACACTTCCATGGAAACTCCACCTCCTTTAGAGTAAAGAATTCACTGGAAATAAAACTCTCAGTCATGCTTCATAGCACACACTAATGTTTCTAAAGACATAGTGAGAATCATTATAGGAAATTCTCATCAATCTGTAGAATTTTGATGACTTAAAAAGCTCAGCAAAAGTATTAGGAGAAATTCTGTAAACTGAATCTTCCTCTCAGATGTTTGACTGGGTTTCACCAACAGGTTTAGCTATAGCGTGTCTCTTTCAAAACAAATGCACTGATTTCAGTGCAATTTGAAAAGCATTTTCCTTGAGAAAATGTGATGTATAGAAAGCAATACAATCTATCTCTTTGTAGAACAATTCAACAAGAGAAAATCACTCCGAATTCAATCATGAATTCAATTATGTTGCTCTTGGCAAATTCAAAAAACCCATATATTTTATCCAAATTCTTCTTCTAAAAATATCTCATAATAATGTATCATTTGCCTCCTGTCTGCACCTCTTAATAGGTCCTAAAATATCAAAATACTGAGCTAATACAGACAGCAGGACAAATCCCTTTTATGTTTGACAAGCATGGTTTAAATCGTTACTAGCCATGGATCTGCTTACAGGGAAAATTTGACATAGTTTTTGCAGCAAAATCTGTCAACTAAATAGCTCATCTTTATGAGTCTAGTGTTCTTCTAGTCTTGAGTATTGGAGCTTTCCCAATATCATAATGAGTATATTAGCTGTAAATATTAATCTCCTACAATAATGGCCCAGACAATTTATTTATTTACATCCCTAAACCTTCTATGGTGACACAGTACTTAGATATGTATAACCCTTTCCTATCATATCACAATAGTATATCCTTATAATCAAAGATTCTACATGTAGAAGCAAAAGGAGAGGGATTTGGAAAAGACAAATGCTTTCTAGAAGCAAGTTTTCCTGTATCTCAAAACAGGAGAGGTAAAAATCTTCATTGTATAGTTTTGAGAGTCATCTATTTTTCTGACTTGCAGTAGCTCAGTTTTAGAGGAGTAACAACAGCAGCAGGAAATTGGCCCAATGCATAATTTAGGGAAGAAATCCATATATCATGAAGAAACACTATGAATTCTTCTTGGATATGTGAACATACACATAAGAAAATATTCCTGAGTCAACTATCTTAAATAACCAACATATAGTGATTTTAAAAAATCTTAAAACACAGCAACGCAGATCTCCAACCCAGATCTCCTCCAACAATTGGAATTGAGTAATGGAAGCAAGCCTTTTCAAAAGAACTGAAGAGTCTTATTCACCAGTTGAAGAATAATCTGTTTGAATAAAGAGTAATTTATTCATCTTCAATACTCTTACATATAATTTTGTTTCTTTTTTTTTTTTAATATGAAAGGTATAAAATACATGTCTAATCATCAAGATGTGTCACAGGCACAGCAATTTAGAAATTGAGAAGACCATCTGGATAAGATCAAAAAGTTCTGGCTTCCAGATCAGTTGTAAGCAAGCAGTGAAATCTAGGCATATAATATCTAATGTGTTCTCTTGACTTCCGTAGTTGGAAAATGTTAATACTGAAATCTCAGAAATAATTCATCAGAAACAGAAATGCCATGCAGAGTGCTGGCACTCACTGATACAATGATGTCAATGCTGGATGGATCACTCTTGGCAGATATTATTTACTTTGGGCTTCACAATAAAATGGAGTATTCAAAACTTCTGGTATACTAAATCCACTCAACTTGTTTCAAAATCTTTTTTTCAAGCACAAGAAACTTCATATACCTCTCAAAAATAATCAGAAATCTATGTGAAAAATGAACATGGGTTAGAGTTCTACAGAAAGCAAAAGAGGAACAAACATAACATATATCTGTTTTGTTTCTGTGGCTTCCCAAATACTTATCCAGCAATGACAGCACATATATCAACCAGACCAGTTTCTCATAATGCAGAATACTGTGGCTCTATAACTCTTTCTGCACAAATAAACCAAGAAGCCAAGTCAGACCACCTGTTGCAGATTCAAATCCAGCCACAAGCATCACACATCCTGATAGTGCTGAGAAGAGTCATAGGAATGCAACCACTGCTTTTACAGGCTGTTTTCTGCAACTACTCAGGCAGAAACCACAGCAGTCTCTGAGTTAGATGGCAATCTAGCTGATCAGCAGACCGTGCATGCATCAACAGTCTTTGTGATTTCAATTTTTGTATAAGAATTTGCTTGGGCTTTGCTGCTTTTTCCCCGAGGTACATTCCACAAAGTGAATATGATATTCATGCTGGCACTCCTTTTTCTTTTAGTCTGATTCATCTGAGCAAGACATACAGGATTTATCCATTCAAGTCTCCATTAACAATCTCAGTAGAACCAGTAGCCCTAATACTTGCATCAGCATTAGTAACACACAGTCCCCACAGATGTAACTTCTGTGCTGATCATCAAAATGTTGTCTTCTTGTGGAAAAAAAAACAAACTTATCTGCTTACAAAGAAAAAAGAAATCTTTTACATGACCTTTGTGAGTGATAGCATCTGTCTGGAGAATGGTTTGAAATCAAATAGTCTCATGGCAAATTCTAGATCCTTGATTATAGTAAAGGTCCAAGTACCTCCATGTGGACTAAGATTTCTGCTGGTGAAATATAGATGAGTGCTGCGAAGACTTGGGAAATGAAGACACAGAACCGAGAATTTTAAGTAAAAAGTGAAAAGCAAAGTACAGTAATTGCACACATATAAGGTGCACCTTTTTGACTGAAGTTTTGATCCAAAGCCGGAACTGCGCCTTATAATCCAGTTTGGAAAATTGCCAACCTGGAAGTCCAAGCCACGCGGCCAGCCTGGAACGGCGTGGGCGCCCCCTCCCACCACCTGGAACGGCATGGGCACCCCCTCCTGCCGCCCGGAACGGTGCGGGCACCCCCTCTCCCCGCCTGGAATGGCACAGGGACGCTCCCCCGCTGTCCGGAACAGCGTGGACAATCCCCCCCCCCACCTGGCACGGTGCAGACATGCCCCTCCTGCTGTGCGGGCAGCCAGCACCAGGGGCAGGAGTGCCAGGGCTGGCTGTTAGTAATTCGTTACTTTGTTGCATACAGATCCCCACTTTAATTAAAAAAAAAATAGTGTGCCTTATAGGCCGGTGCGCCTTATACATGGAGAAATTCCTTGGACTTCCCAGCTACTCAGAAGTGCACCTTATAACCCGGTGCACCTTATAAGTGTGAAATTACTATACATTACAAGCCAGTTACAGCTGGCTGGTCAGCCTCAGAAATACAGTTACCAAACATCCAAGTAATATAAAATAATGATGTCTACAAACTGAACTATAAAGCCTAAAGAGGAAGGGGGAAGCCTTAGTAGTTTGATGGGTTTGATGGGATATAGTTTTTATTTCTTATACCCATGTATTTAATATTTAAACAAAACAAAAGTCAAACAAAAGAGAAGCAAATGCACAGGCAGTGGAAGCAAGGACAGATAACCTTGGAAAAGCATAGAGATGAAATCAGGTTATGTAGAGATGGTGCAAGGAAGTTCAAGAGGAATCATGAACTGAAATTGTCAAGACATGCAAAGAATTAAAAAGGGGTTTAAACATATATTAAGAAGGAAAGGAAGGCCAAAGAGGGCCCCATAAAAAAACGTTGCAAAATTGATAACAATGGGTGAGGAGGAGGCTGAGGTAGCCAACAACACTTTTGCCTCACTCTTGAATGGCAACCTTTCTTCCTCTGTCTTTTAACTGGATGGACAGCAGGATGTGGACTGGAGCAAAAGTCCCTCCCACTGTAAGTAAAGATCAGGTTCACAACTGCCTGAGGAACAGGAATGTATAAAACTCTATGAGACCCGAGGAGATATATCCCCAGAGACCCAAGGGAATTGGCTGATGTAGTTGCCAAGCTATACTCCAGGATATTTGAAAAGTCATGGCAATCAGGTCAAGTCCCAGGTGGCTGGAAAAAGGACAACATTAAACCTATCTTTATAAAGGGTAATAGTTGATAGATCAAGGAAGATGTTAGGAACTACAAACCTGTCAGGCTCACCTCTGTGGCTGGGAAGATCACATAACAGATCTTTCTAGAAGCTGTGCTAAGGCACATGCAGAACAGGGAGGTGGTTTGAGACAGTCGGCAAGGGCCAGTCCTGCCTGACCAACCAAGTGGTCTTCTACAATAAAGTGTTATTTCATATGTTTGTCAATGAACAGATCGAGTTCACCCTTAGTAAATTTGCAGGTGACATCAAGATAAGTGGAGGGGTTGACACATCTGAAGGATGGGATGCCATCCAGAGGAACCTAGGCAAGCTCAAGAAGTGGTCCTATGGGAATCTCATGAGGTTAACAAGACCAAGGTCAAGCTGCTTGGGTCGAGGCAGCCCCTGATATTAAAGCTGGCTGGGGGATGAACAGATCAAAGCAGTCCTGCCCAGAAAGATTTGGGGGTGCTGGTGGATGAGAGGCTGGACAGGATCCAGCAATGTGTGCTCTCAGCACAGAATGCCACTATGTCCTGGGATGCATCAAAAACAGCGTGGCCAGCGGGTCAAAGGAGGTAACAGGGGCCCTCTACTTTGCTCTGTAAGACCTCACCTGGGACACTACCTCCAGCTCCAGGGTCCTCAGCATAGGAAGGACATCAACCTTTTGGAATAAGTCCAGAGAAGGGACACCAAGATGATCAAAGGAAGGGAACACTTTTCCTAACAGAACTGTGATTTTTCACCCTGGAAAAGAAAAGACTTTGGCTTCCCTAATTGTGGCCTTCCAGTACTTGAAGGGAGCCTGCAAGAAAGATGGAGAAAGACTTTTTTAAAATAGTGAGTGGTGATAGGACAAGGTGGAATGGTTTCCAATTGAAAGAGTAGGTTTAGATTAAATATTAGGAAGGAATTTTAGGAAGAAATTCTTTACTTTGAGGGTGGTGAAGAACTGGAACAAGTTGCCCAGAGAAGCTATGGACTCCATGTCTGTGGAAGTGTTCAAGGCCAAGTTGGATGGGGCTTTGAGCAGCCTGGTCTAGTGAAAGGTGCCCCTGCACACAGCAGGGACTTTAAAACTAGATCATCTTTAAGGTCCCACCCAACCAAGCCATTCTGTGGTTTTATGAATATTTTGATAAAAGAATAAACTAGTTTTTCCTCCTTGATTTTCCAAGGACATGTAGCCAGTTTACTTGGATTTCTAATTAAGTCACACATTTGTCAACCTCTGACTTAATAGATGGACTAATTACATCCAAGGAGCAAAAGCTGATATTTATGGCTACAAACAAAAATGTGGTGAAGAATATGTGTTGCGTTCAGTACAAAGGTCTTACTGAGCTTATCTAAATCTTCTACACCATCATATGAATAGTGGCTCTGTGGTTAATTGTTTATTTAATATGAAACTGCAAATTCAAAATCTAAATTCAATTGCTGAATTAAAATAAAGAGGAAATGTAATTTTACATTAAGGAACAAGTTCAATTCATCTTTTAATGTGGACTTGTCATCAATTTATTTATAATTCAGTAAGTGCATATGGACTATTTAAATATATTTTGATTGCCAACTTATATACATAGCTTTGATTTCAAAGGAAGTCTGGGTTTTCCAGTAACAAGAAAGGCAGAAAATATAGTTTGAAAAGTAAACAAGCCTCAGTGGGATCAAAGCATTAACCATTCTCTGTGTCTCTTCAATTACTACTAATCGTTTGAGCTGCTGCAGTTCACAGAACAAATCATAATTCCCTGCTTTGGGAGGCATTGCCTGTATTTTGTAGTGTTTAAAAACAGACTTGAGCACACAAACACCAAAAGATGAGTCTCAGAAAATAAGACTGTTTTATTATATCTTCAATGAACAATTGTTCAGAAGTTCCAAAATGCAATAGAATTTCTAAAAGAAAAATGTGATCCTTTCAGCTATGTTCTAGAGTGAGAATAATTTTCAACCTTTTTTATTAAGTTTCCAACTGTAGAAGTGGAAAAAATTATTAGGTTTAGCATAGGATAACCTCTGAATTTACAGAACGAGAAATAAGTTGCTTTCATTCTTGCATCTTTAAAAATTTGATTAAATTGCAACTTTATTTGGGCTCAGATATAGCCTATCAGACAATTGTGTCAGTTATATAAAAATGTGTCAATCTAGGCATCTTAACATTCTTAGCACACCAAACACATTTTTTGTTTAGCTGCAGATCAGTATTATTGAAATAGGAACTAAAGTATTCAGATTTATCATGTTTTAAGGCGTACTGCTTTTCTTTACAGGTTATTCACAAAGTGCAAGAAATCTGGTAGCTAGTCCTAAGAATGCTGCACCTAAACTGCTTTTTGAAAGTAATATTGTTCTTGTGGAGAAAACTGTAATCCTTGTTTCAAGAAATAAAGCTGCTTTCAAAATCACTATTCTAATATTTCAGCACAGATAAATAGCTTTTTCCTAGAAAATCCTAGTTCTACCACAGAGTATATTATTTACTGCAGAATTTAATCTAAGATTAGTTTAAATGGAGAAAAGATGTTTGTCCATTATGTTAGACATTTATGCATTTGAGCACTAGTTAAATATACAAATCATATGTTTTAATTTATCAGAGGAAAAGGTATGTGAGAAGCAAACAGAGCACTGTGGTTATGTTAATCTCCTATGCAGTAATACAGACAACACTGACAATTTCCAAAAAGATAGAGTTCCTCTTAGTGTTCAAAACTTTGTAATGAGATCATTTGAACTCAGTGAAGTTCAAAGGCAAAAATGACCTAGCTGTACGTATAATCAGAAACATCAGGAGATCTAATCATTGTGTGGCAAGGACAGATTGTTTTCTCCTTTGGGATATGATGAAGGCAATATCCAGCTGGAAGAACTCAGATGAAGTAGGATAAACAAGTAGGTTCTAAACAGCTCTGTTTGGAAGCTGTTCCTGTGATGTAGTTTCATTTACATAGGTTTGAAAATCAAAATAGCCAATATCATCAGTATATCATTCTTCGTAATTTAATGCCTGTCTTTATGTCCTCACATACTGAAAGAAGAATTTCAAGGTCCAAATTTTGTGGAAATATCCTGGTTGATTAGTTCTTACTTCATCATGGGTTGTTAATTCTCAAAGAGGAAGAATTCAGACACCCTTACATTCAAATATCAATAATTGCTTTTTAATGTTGCTTCTTTACACAATCACGCTCAGCATCATGCTTCTGCTGAATGATCTTCTGATGCATATTCCTTTAACATCTCTGATTTTAGAGAATGGCAGGACTTCTGAGGGCCTCAGTCTCATCCAAAGATATGGATCCAACAGCCTACACTAGATGTCCACTGTTCCTTCTAACTATTACTTCTGCCAATCCTTGTGCCTGGTATTTACTTTTCTTTTGTGTTTACCCTACAGGGCTCTATGAAAACTATCCAACCAATGCAGAACCAGAATGCTGTGATGTCAGATGGGGACTATTATCAGATCATCAACCCAAAGGGACTATAAAAACAAGTGGCTCAACAATGTGTCACAGGACATCGCTCACAGTTTCATCAGCATCAAGACTGTGTAACAGCAGACTTAAACTGTGTGTTCTTGTATTAATTCTCTTACATACAGTACTTACAGTCTCAGCAGCACAGAACTCAACAGGACTGGGCTTTGGAAGCATAACAACTTTGGAAGATAATTCAACCAATGAAGAATAAAAGAAAGGATTCATCTTACATGATAGAAACACAACAGGCCCAAATTACTACAGTCAAAAATAGCAAAGACTGAGTGCTTTACCCTCAGATCTCTTGATCTTTTGGGTAAAATGAAAAGAATGGGCCGCTACCCAAACAACAAGGACACACAAACACAGCTTTTTATTGACTAAAAGGCTGTTTGGTGACTTAACTTTCTCACACCATTTTATACACTGTGTTTTAATGTTTGGAGTTTCTTTTTTTTTGTTTGTTTTTTGCACTTGTTAATACAGGATTTTATTTTTGGGACAGTTTCTCGAAGCTAAATTAAGTCTTTTCTCTGTCGATATATTTCTAGTCATTGTGTGTGTTCATCTGATAGTTCTGTCTTTTATGTCCTGTCAGTTTCTATTAGAGGAATGACTGCTATGATTTCATGGCATAGCAAAAAAAAAAAAGAAGAAAAAAAAAGAAAAAAAAAAAGAAAAAAAAAGAAAAAAAAGAGAAAAAATTTTAAAAAAACAGAAAAAAGCCCACAAACCAAACCAAAACAAAAAAAAGCCCACAAAAAACCCCAACAGAAACCCACACAAAGAACAAAAAAACAAAATTTAACCAAAAAAAGGAGAAAAGACTAAGTAAAATGAAAGAAAAAAAATAAAACAAAAAAACAACCACAAGAAGAACCCCAAACAAACCTTACTGTCCTCTTATCCATGGGAACCATGCATCTCCTTTCCCTTTCCCATCTACTGTCACAGACAGCATACATTTGCTTCTGTCTGTGTAATCACAATGAATGGGTACACAATTCCAGTGTGCCTCTGCCACTGTTGCACAAAACAGTTGACTGAGCAAACCCAAAAGGAGCATGAAGGGGGTTCCTTTTAGCTGAACAAACAAGTGCTCTCCTTACAAGGTGGGATCGGACAGTTAAAAAAGTATAAAGAAATATATAACAAACTGTTGCTCCAATACCCGTTTTGAAGAAGTCCAGTCCTTTCTCACTGGTCAGTTGAACAGGAGCAGCCTTTTCTAGATATGTTAAGTAAAACCAGTTATGCTCAGCAAGTTGAATAGTTGGGAAGCCTTCATATTGGAGGTGAAGGATTGACATTCATTGTGAATCATATTTTGAGTTCTTCTGCTGTCACATAACCAGCAGCTTTCCATAACAAACGGGAGCCAAGAACTTCCAAAATTCAACTCTTTTTGTTGCAACAAAATTACAATAGAAGTCTTTTAACATCTACAATACAAACTATCTCCTTGGTTTGATCCCATTGTTTTTCTATTACCTACATGTTGTTGAAAGTAACTCTAGTTATAAAGGATGCACAAGAATGTGTTAGCACAGATAAAGAAACTATTTTTTTTTAAATATATAGGACAACAGTTTTCATAAATGTGCAATAAAAACAGTAAATATATACTAGGATATGAGTAGTCAAGAGAAAAGATTGTAATATGCTGGTTTTTCATTGTTTGGGGTGGTTTTGAATTTGTTTACCTTTATTTTTGTGGGAACATTTCACCTGCTGAGTGTATGAGAATTTGCTTTTTAAAAAGGCTTTTTAGAGTTTACAGTAGAATCAATGGAAGGAAAAGTTACTAAGGGCTGTTTTTAAAAACTTTACATTCCTTCCTATTCTCTAACTACACTTGGGAAGTGCACTTTAGAGATGTTTGCTGTGTAGCTGGAAAATGAAGGAAAACTATAGAAAATGTTCTCTTAGGAAATAAAATATAGTTACCTACTTTCTAGCTATGAAATACCCCTTGATAAATATTAATGTTGTAAGAACATTTAATCACTGGTGCATAATGCGTTTTTGTATACAATTTACGGTGTGTTAAATTCTGGAGAAAAAAAGAAGATAACCATGCTGCTTAAGCGGTTCAAGATGCACATGTTAAGCTGCCTAGCTCCAATGTTTTGCAAGAGTATTTGTTTTGATAGTGTTTTGCTACAACCTGGACTGAGGAGCCTAAAACGATCTGTGCAAATACAACAACAACAAAAAGCACCAGCTAATGCAAAATTCTTCAGCACTGGTTTGTTTCTATAATTCCTCCCTTCCCTTCCTTGCACATGCTATATTTTGTTCAATAAAACATGGTGCTTTTTATTTTATTTTCTTTTCTGTTAGAGGCACATGTACTAATTACAGTGAATTGATGCAAAATTGGGGGAAAATGTAGAAATGCAAAAGAAAAAGCCTTAACTAATGGTAGAATGTAGACTTTTGAAGGACAGAAATGTTACTGAAAAGTGAAGGAGCAATAACTGGGCAGTGCTCTGGTACTGTACAATAGCTGATAAGTCACACTACTGAGAAAGCTCTTACTAGGTGAGCTCTTGTTCAACTGACCTCTTAATTCTACTGAGTGTACATGGTCAGTAAACAGTTTGTTATAACCTTTATCTACCTCTGCTGTGCAAAGGCCATCCAACATCCATTTCTGTAATGTACCTCATGGTTTTTGTTCACACCATTACTCACTGTCATCTATTTTTACACTGTACCAATACAGTACCTAGTCTGGTTCATCTCGGTTGAATTGGCACCTGAAGAAGAGTTTTTATTATTTCTCTTTTGCTTCATGGTGAATTAATGTAGAGATCTATCTTTAAGGTATTTTATTTCTTCTTTTCTGCTCTTCTTCATTCTTCATCCCTTATTTTTCTATAAAAATGTTTTCAAGTGGTGTCAGTGAAAAATGAGTCCTCCACTGCTTGGCTACACTCAGTCATGTGTCATACAATATGAGAGAGACAGGAGGAAAAACAGTGACAACAACATCACATACATAATGTAGCCTAATTAAACTTGGGGAAAATGAAGCAGAAAACAATTACAGACTTTCAATTACAAGTACAAGATGTAATAAATTCATCCCCCTCTCCCTACCTGGAGTTAGTGCCTGCAGTTCAACGGTCTGTGAATTTTCTCTGTCATCTTTTTGAGGTCTATTTCTTTAATTTCTGAAACAAAGAGTCATGTTGCAGTTGAATACTGCTGGGTATCTGTTGCCATTTTCACTCTAGCAGTGTGGTGAGCAGCTTCTCTTGGTGGTACCTGGGACATCAGGAGTAGACAAAGACTTTTCTATGAAGTTAAGCAACATGTAATCATGTATGATGCAAAATTCCATCCCATCCATTCTTCATTCGTAATACTTTTCCTGGCACAAACTTAAGCATGCTTGATATTGTGCACATATTACTTTTTTTCAGAATAAATTTGCATCTTGCCACTGCTATAATTGCCATCTTGTTCCATTTCTCCTTGTACTGTATGCCTAATACATACATGATAAAGAGCTGGCTTAACAAAGAAGTAATAGTAAAATATTTCTGCAAATGACTGATGAGATGAAAAAGGAAAAAAAATATTTATTTTATGATCATATGGAAGAAATTAATTTCCCATGTCTTTTATCGTCTTATTTTCTGCAATAGGGAAAATGCAGAATTTGTGCAATATGTTAATACTGCTAAGCCAAATGTCATACAACATAACCAGAGCTATATGTTATTCTTATTGCGTTTGCATTCAGTAATACAGTATATTGATGCTTTTCTTTCATTAAAGAGACAGTATCTTTTTTTCTTTTTTTTTTCTTTTTTTTCTTTTTTTTAAATATAGCAGGTGAAGGCTGTCCTTTTGCACACCATAATTTAAAGACAAAAAACCCAACAAAATGTTAGAATGAAGTTTTAGTTTCATAAATGATGAAACCAAGCCATCAGCTGCCAAAGAATTTGTGGAACAATAGTTACAAACCAAACAAAGATTTTTCTTCTTGAGGGTTAAAAAAGAATTTTATTCCACATGATTAAAGAAGAAAGAATAAAAGAATGAGAGCTGTATTTCAAACAGCATATATAGCAGATGTCATCTGGTACACATTGTGACTCTCAGCTTATATAGTTATACTCTTCTATTAAAGAGTGAGGGACAAAGCATTGTCTTCTGCTCTCTCTCTATTTGTTATGATAATGAATGTCCTTTTTGTAAGCTTTGCTTCTCTTCACAGAAGATACCTGCCTATCAAGAGAGCTGAAGATAGTACATGCGCACGAATTTCGCAGTGAGACCTGTCTTGAGTAACTATTCAAAGCACAAGCAAACCTCATTTGCAGAGTAGACCTAGTTTTTAGGAAATTTCAAGATACATGTGAAGAGTCATCTAAGCAGGGGGTCTGTGAAGGTGCCTGGTCCTTACTGCAGCTTTCACAGCATGTTCCATCAATGCCACAGCCTCATGGTAAGCCCTGCTCAGGCAGGCTTCAAGCTGGGCTCAGCGTCATGCTGACTTCAGTGAGCCTTGATACAGGTAAAGGCATGCACCTACTAAAAATTCATGGTAGCACATATGTCTCAATTTGCTATCCCATAATATTTACTCAGGAATTGCTTATAGGCATAGTGCATAAACAGAAGATTGCTGGATTCAGCCCTAGCCTTGACAAGATATTGGCAAAAGCATATTAATGGTGAATGGTTGTCTTTTATTATTAATCTCCACTCAAAACAGATGAAGGAGTGATTTCAAAATCTAACTACAAGCATAAAGGTCAAACTATCAGAAATTTTGCGATTGTGGAGAAGAAATTAAATAGCCTTTGCAAGGTAAAGAGAGACTTTGTCATATTTCAGCAGCCGTTGGCAGTCTTTTAGAAAATATTGGGAAAATAATATGTCCAGTTCTGAGTAGGATTATTCT
The DNA here is from genome assembly GCA_009812075.1 of Sialia sialis. Lineage (NCBI taxonomy): Eukaryota > Metazoa > Chordata > Aves > Passeriformes > Turdidae > Sialia > Sialia sialis. Next base: position 56,537,400 of record VRYO01002772.1, on the reverse strand, counting down.
CATTAAAGATAGATGTTTTGATGAGAAATAGGACTGGAGCACAAACCATCTCAACAGAGGGATATAATTTGCCAATATTTCCTACAGCAATAATGAGAAATTACAATACTGAACACGTCTAGGTCCAATATTTTATAGCATTTTTTCAAACATTAACAAGCTTGAGGTCTCCTTGGAGGGCAAGGAAGGGAGAGAGGACTGTTGTATTCTGGCCAAAAAAAAAAAAAAAAAAAAAGAAAAAAAGAAAAGGCTTGGCCAACTTGAAAAATCTGTCTGAGAAACAGCTATAATTCTTCAAAATATAACAGAGATTTAAAAAAATAAGCATATGTAGGTGTACATCTATATAGAAATAAACCTATTTCAAAAAAGAGAGACAAAAACATATATTCTCTCTACAATTATTACGAATACAGCATACTGTAGAATAAAAATACCAAAGGATAAGGCCTATTAAAAAATAGAGCAAATTTGCTGTATTTATATTCCTTAATCTGGAGTGTGAATTTCCAGATAGAATTTCAGCTGTAGAAATAGATTTTATAATAAAAAGGTAAATAATTTGGGCAAAAGGGACATGCTTGGTTATTCTTTCCACCACAGTCTCCTATGAGTCTAGTTATTTTTCTGAACTCCTGGAAATCGTTGACTTCTGCAGGAAGATGCCAGCACAGACCTCATCCCAGCTGTTCCAGTGGCTGTCAGTGGCACAGGAGGTCTCAGTCATGGGTTCTAAGGGATAGCGTGCATTCAAAGTGCTGACTCTGCTTCACATTTCAGCCCAAACCCTAGGCTCTCCCTCTCTCCCAACACTGTGTTCATCTCTTGGACACACATGAAATGATTCAGTTTCCTCTTCAGAGAAGCATTGCTTGGCCAGCTTACACCTTCAGCCTCAGTCACAGGGTCCGTACCAGGTTAGAGGAAGCCCTACTGTGTTTTAATGAAATACGTGCGCTGAACACCCCAAACAGCTGAAATAAGATAAACGTAATAAGCATGCTTTGGAACCAGCCCTCTGAGTGAACCAGCTGCATGCATCTCTAGATCCTTTTGCTACTTTCACTCTGAGAACTATCTCAGCAGAAGGGGCTTATCAACCAGTCTTTGTCAAATACCTTCTCAACAGTTTAGATATTACTTCTCCCAGCTGCCCCTCTTATATGATTTTGCCAGGATTTCTTGTCCCTGGTCGGACAAGACAAAAGAAGATGTGATGTCCCACTCCAGTGGAAAATGAAGGACACCTGGATGAAGATTAGAATGCCATCTGGGACAACTGTAACACAGACATACAAACCTTTCCACTGAGTCTTTCGCAGTGGGGGAAATTGAAGATAGAAGAAGGGTGCTTTCTGTCAAAAGGGTAAATCAGGGAGCAGAGGGATATATTTTCATAAATCACTACAAGATGTATTTGAATGCGTTTTTAGTCAGGACAACATTGAGCATTGCAGCACCAAAATTTTATGTGTCATAAAAGTGATGAATAGACACCTCTGAATTAAGGTGGATGAAGCGTAATACACAGTTGGAGCTGGTGATACAAACCAAGGCACTACATAAGCCAGTGTTCTACATAGAATGGGACAGCCCTATTTTACTCCTGCTCTCTTGGGGTCATCCTCAGAGCATCCAGGAAGTTCCTATGTCTGCCCGAGATTCATATTTCTGGAAGTTTTTTAATAGACAGGCTCCTCCACCAGCTTTTTTGCATGAAATGTGGATGTAGAATGAAGTGGCAACTTGATACCATTCAGAATGCAGTGACTGAGTTTTCTGTGGATGCAAATCAGTCCTCCTCTAATCAGCAGACCACTCGTATTGAATGAGAAAGAAAAGCTATTTTTGTTTCTTTCCTTGTATTTCTACAGTAGACACAAATAAATGAACTAATAATTGGTCTAGTACAAATGTACAAGTTCTGGTTACTACACACGTATTGGAGAGAGATGCTCTTCTCCTCCTCTGAGGTGTGTTGATAGGTTATATATTAGGCAGCCAATAATTTTCTAGCATTGTGTAATTTTGACAGCCTTTATTATCATTTCCACAGGGAATTCAAGTGTGCTCAGTTCCAGTTGTTTCATTTAATAATGAAGGGCACCTAGCACTTTACAAGACCAAGTTCCTATGTGGCAGTGGCACTTAACTATTGTGAGCTACTATTCAGTTTTCTAGGAAAACTCTGAAAAAAAGCAGAGCAGCTAAGTTGCAAAATATCAGACCTGTGACAAATAAGAAAAATAGTTACTAGATGTTGTTAGTCTTGTAGAAAACCAGTAAAAGCAAGGGCAAAAGAAAAAAAAAAGTCTTTTTGCTTCCCTCTCTCCACCTTTCCCTTTCTCTGATAGTGTCACCAGTCTGAACTAGGACATAATTTTGCCTTGGTAGCCCTCTGAAAAATTAATTACATTTGATAAGAGGTAAAATTCTCTTATTGCATGTCTCCTATACATGTAGAAAAAGAAACAGAACAAAATAATGAAAAACCACAAAACAGTTAATGAAACAAAAGTAATTAGTTTTTCATCCGCAGAGAGATGTTCCCACATCATTTTCTATTCATCATTAGTCCATAGGTCCACTGAATTCAAAGGGACTCATGCTTTTCATTTAGATGGAACTAGGATTAATGTCATGGATCAAAATCTGCCAGTTTCAGGGCAAGTCCTTCCACTGACTTCAGGGAGGATTTGAAAAGCCCAAGCTCCCTTTGAGCACAGATAAACTCACATGGATAAGATCAATAAACATGTGATCAGCTGAAAGATTTAAATGTTCCTAAGGTTTGTCCAAGGGTTTGGTCAAATTAGCTGCAGCTCTATGCAAAAGTCATGTTGAGCCAAAGCTTTGAGCTTTGATTTGATAGACATTTCTTTTTCTGAACTCTAACAAGTTTCATTCAGGGTTTGAATATGCAAAAACTTACACAGGATTATAAATACAAGAAAAAAGACTGAAAAAAATATAAAATTTTTCAGTCTCACAAGTGAAAATGAAATTTTAAAATTCTGATAATTTTGGGTTTTTTAATTAACCCTTAAAGACAATTTCGTTATATAGTTCTTCAGAAGCTGCTTGGTTTCCCTTGTTTGCTTTTGTTTTGTTCAAAAACAGATTTTTGGCCTTTTAAAGATTCAGATTGAACTATGCAGCTACAAATTATATGTTTCTGTTAAAAGATTTGCAATTAAAATTATTCTACTCTTCTGTTCCTTCCAAATTGTATGACAGAAAGCTCATGTTAAAAGTAGATTTATTTAAATGTGTTTAATCTTGTTTCTTTTTTGTTTTCTTCGTTATTTGTTTTTATTTTCTTTCTTCAGAGTTAAGGACTGGATTTTATTTGAAATGGGCTAAACTGGCATCAGTGTTTTTTAAAAATATGGAATGTCCTAAGATTCTTAGCATTGAAAAGAGGGCTATGTGGTCCTGTCAGAAAAAAAAAAAGAAAAAAAGAAAAAAAAAGAAAATAAAAGGTGTAAATTGTAAAAATATATTAAATATTGTATTATTATAGCAACTTTAGTTAAGCAACTAATACTATCTTTAATTTTTTACAGAGAACTTTGATGAAATAATTTATTACAATGACTCACAGAAAAACTTGTTTTCAAAATGACAGGAGAAACTGTTGAAGATTGTGAAAAAAATACTAAAAGTAATGGTCTACTAAGAATAAATTTAAAGATGCAAACAGTGAGTCTGACTTTTTGGGTCAGGGTTTTGTGACTGAAATTAAATCCAAGGTGTTGGGGGAATAATAACTTTAAATAATGCTTAAATGTAAACAAATTTATTTTCAAAAGAAAAAAAAAAAAAGAGAGAGATAAAAAGGCCGAAACATTTATGTTTTGGCCTGGACTGCAGTTGTGTATTTCATAAATTGCCATCAACAAAAATATAAAGATTGAGGTAATTTCCTCATACTCAACTGGTTTTCTGGGTTGTGCTGTCTAACAGAGCAACAGTACTTTACAGCCATTCAACTCAGATTTCTCATGAAGGGAATAAAATTAGAAGAAATGAAAAATAATATCCACGAAAGAAATGCATTTAATTTTTGGAAGATGTGTGTCAAATTTCAGTGGTGCAATATCTACAAAAATACATGTTCATTTACTACCTGGAGGATATTCACTGAGGGTGTGAATTTATAACTGGTAGTAGATACTTCTCCATCTGGTTGCACAAGAATCAGTACTTCTCAAAAAGAGATTGGCAACCAAACCACAGTTCAAAGAGGTGAGTACTGAGGTGTTTACAAGTCAGATTTCAAATGTTTTAGGAATTACTTCAACAGTAAATTATAGCAACCTGCCTGTGGAAATCAATGCTGACCCTCCTGACAACATGAATCAAAATTCAATGAAGCCAGTCTAAGGTACTGCAGGGAAAAAGAAAAGATTAAACTAAAAAGTTGTTTGTAGCAATCTAAGGTGTAAATATGGTGAGGAAACAAACCAGAAGTCTCACAGATTCCTCACAGATGTGTAACCTAAGATTTCTACTTACACCTTCACAGCAACCTACCTTTTGCCCTACCCACCTGTTCACACAGGTAGGTACCTACAGTGGGTGAATGAAGTCCCCTACAACTGTTCTATTTCAACCTACAGACTACAAACAAGTTTTGTACAAATTTACAAACTCCTTTTGCATGTCCTAATGTCTGTCCTGAAACCTGGTTTTCCTTGTGAAGATTAGCATCCAATGTTGAGGAGCAGACCAGTCTCTCTGATTCAAGAGATTAAAACCATACATCTTGATATGCCAGTTTTTCATTAGGCTTCCCAGATGGAGATATGAGGACTACAATTTTTTTCAAACCTATGGTCAAGGTCTCCTCTACTGCAAGGGTACTGAGGTTTTGATTGATGTATGCAACACCATCTGGCATAAAGTGAATGCCAGATAAGTGTGATTCCTATTTTTAAAAAAAAAACAACATTTGGGGCACAGAATGAAATATTTTCTCTGGCTGGCCATTTTCACATGGGGATGAGAAAAAGGAAACAGAGCATGTCTAAACCAAAGTAAAACTCATTAAGCATTTGATATATTTAATGTTATTTCAAGAACTTTGTTGTTGATTTTTTTTTTCCCTTTTATAACATATATTCCAAATTTTTTAGTTTATGGTGGGATTGCTCCACTTTTCTTAATAAAACCTCACAAGATTATATTAGTCTATGGTCTATACTGAAAATGATGGATGATGTTCTTCAAAAGTAAATATATTTACCAGACCAAACAAGCAAAGATTTTTTCAAGCCTTCACTCCTGCTCACTTAGCTTATCCAGTCATCTTCCATTCCCAGTTGTTTACTGTGTCCTTCTGTTTAATATGCCTTGAGGATTTAATAGAATCATAGAATTGTAAAACAATTTACGTTGGAAAATGTATTCAAAGATCACCTAGTTCCAGTGTTCCTGACACGGGCAGGGAAAACTTTCACGAAACCAAGTTGCTCAGAGCTCCATCCAGCCTGGACTTGAATATTTCCGCTATGGGATATCCATAACTTCTTCAGACAACCTGTTCCCACATCTTGCCACCCTCATGATTAAAAAAAAAATATTGCTTGTGTCCAGTCTGTACCTACCCTCTTTCAGTTTAAAACTATTCCCCTTGTGTGTTGCTTCTGTCTCTATCTTGCTAAACCCCCTTTATACTTTGAAAGGATCCACATTGTTCTCCAGGCTGAACAGCCCCACCTCTCTCCTAGGAGAGACCTCTGACCATTTTTGTAGTCCTCCTTTGGTACACTCTATCACATACTGGGGACCCCAGAGCTGGATGCAGTACTCTGTGTAACATCTCACAAGAACAGAATAGCCTTCGTCCTGTCCATCATGCTTCTTTTGATGCAGCCCAGGAAAAGATTGCCTTTTGAGGTTGCAAGAGCCCACTGCTGGTTCATGTGCAATTTTTCATCCATTGATGTCCCTAAGTATTTTCCTGTTTGGCTGCTCTCAATTTGTGCATCTTCCAATCTGTATTAACACTGAGGATTGCCCCAGCCCAGGTGTAGGATCTTGCATTTGGCCTTGTTTTACTGAATGAGGGCCACCACTCAAGGCCATCAGGTTCTTCTTGAAATCTCTTTCCTCAAGCATATTTCACCACTCAACTTGGCATCAGCCACAAGCTTGCTGGGGATGCACTCAATCCCTCTGCATCTACATAGATTACAGGACCCACACAAACACCACATGCCACTGCTTTCCACTTGGACATTTGGTTAGTATAAGACTTTAGACATGGCCATCCAGCTAACTCCTTATCCATTCAACAGTTCATCCATCAAACACATATCTTTCCGATGTAGCATCAAGGATGCTGTGTGGGATCATTTCCAAGGCTTTACAGAAGTTCAGTTGGATGGCATTTGTAGCTCTTGTTTTGTCCACTGATGCAGCCACTCCATCACAAAAGGCCACTAAATTAGTCAGCATGATTCATATTGGTTAAGTCATTTTGGCTGTCTCAAATCATCTCCCTGTCTTCCACATGCCTTGAAACAATTTCTAAGAGAATCAGTTCCATCATTTTACCAGGTGCAAAAAGTGAGAATCATTGGTTAGTGGTTCACAAGGTCCTCCTTTTTACCCTCTTTAAAAATGGGTGATTTAAACTCTTAGAAATTCTTATTTTTCCACAACCAGAATACATGCCTTCTTGTCAAATGCATAAACTACTTCACCTTATTTTTATCTAATGGTGATTTAACAAAGATTATGAGGAATTATATTTTTTCCCCCAAGGACAATTAGAACAGGGAAAAATGGAAAATTAAGCATTTACTTTACTTATGCTATTGCTCAGATAAGCCTTGGATTCCTCAAAATATTTTAGAAAGCCATGAGGAGAAAAGCTTAAAAGAAAGAATTAAGAAAAATTAAGAAGAACATAAAGGTTGCAGAAATAGCTACAACTGGAGGTACAGCTGAATGTACCACAGGTATATGTATTCAGCAACTAGCAGAACTACTAGGCATAGGCACACAATCCTGTATGAAATTTAATAACACAGAGTATATAGCAATAAAAAAAAGTAAATGTGCAAACTTATGTCTAGTACTCTAACAAATAAGAATCTAAAAGTTAAGAACAAAATTTAAAGTGACAGCCTAATTTTTTTAAAAAATCAAGTTGGTCCAGGAATGTAGGATTTTTTGTCATATAAAAATTAATTGTAGTTTTGAGGGTTATGTTGTTTCAGAGTTGTTTTCAAGGAGTTTTTCCACTATTTTGGAGGCATCCTCTACTTCTACTGCTGGAACTAATTTTTCAGGCTACTCTGGAAAATTTCTTCAAAAGGTGAACAATCCTTTTGTCCTTGATAATAGACTGCTCTGAGATTATGCTCCCAGTTTTATTAAAAAAAAAAAAAAGCTCCTTATTACCTTTAAAAATGTAATTTCCAAATGAGTGAAAAAGTTTCATATTTGGAAAGAAAGAAAATTAACAATTGTGTTTATGCAATAGTGAAGAATCTCAATAAGCTTTCTTTCAATGATCCAGATTATATGGTATAAGAAATGCACCTTTCTTTTCAATATTAACTTTATTATGCCAACCATTATTTCCAGGGTCAGGTCCAAATCAAATATATTTTTTATTTCTATCACTCAATATATGTTAGGAATACGATGCATTTCTACTTTGTCAAAATAATATATAATTACACATTTACTTCAAGGTGTCTTATGATTGTGACAACATTGTAAAAATTCAGGTCTTCCACACAGAGCTGTAAGAATCAGGCTTCCAAAAAAAAATAAAATGTGTATTAAGAATTGGATTCAAACTCCAAATGTTTTAAAATATCAAAGGATTAATGGAAACCATGCCAAAATCAGTTTAGACTCATGTGACCAACAAAACCTGGTGGTTTAGGAAAATGGAAGGAAACTGGGACCATATCTGTTACTGAGTCATCCATACAGCTCCAAGCCTCTAGGTCCTAAATCCAATTGTGCAGTTATTCCCACTCCATTTGATGGAACACCATAAGATCAAAGGGACTGTGACATATTACTGTCTCCAATAAGTAATTCTTTAAATTTTAGTCCTCACCATACCAGTATGTGGTTCTTGGCTTCATGAATTTCTACACACAGATTTATGCAATTTTTTGCTACCCAAGGGGATGGTTTTATGCAGCAGGAGGAGTCCTGCTACAGTCAAGTACTTTCAGAGCTGCTCTATGGAGGCTTTTGAGGCTGTATTAGTTCCATGGGATTGGGGGTGGGTTTTTTCTATACCATTATTACATGAAGTGTCATGGATGTTGATACTGTACCTTCTAGTAGAACAGAATTTGGGGTTAAAATGTACCCATAGGAAAGCAGTTATGAATTTTTCATGTTCAGCCAGAGCACTGGATTGAGCAATAACACCAATCTGTCCTGCCATTGAACTTGCACAGTATCTTATTAAAGCAAAGATGGATATGAAACAAATGTTCCATACAGTCTGAAAATCTCTCTTTTTCTAATGCTTAGTATTTAGAAACTCGAAATTTAATTTCTCTGCCAGGTTCTGTGTGCATTTGAATCAAAGACTGAGAGCTAAACAACCTCTATTCTTATCTTCTGGAAATCAAAATTCTCATTTAGGTATTGATGCTCTGTCTCCTTTATAATTTGGGCCTTATTTCAGCTCTTAAGAGATGTCCCTGAAGTATCAAATTTCAAAACAGAAAAAAATAAACTTCCACTCTAAGCAAAATGCATTAATCTGTCCATTACAGCTACAATAAATTAAATTAAAAAAATAAATATCATACAAATTGAGGCCTGCACTGCTTAGCTGACACATATGATCATCTCTGGGTCAAATAAACATGATCTATAGAATATGACAAAAAAGAAAGTTCTTCTTTTAATATAAACATAACCAGATAACTGTTTAAGCTAGTCAGAGGAAATGCAAACTTCACTCATTCTCCATTTGTAAAAATTCCATATTTTTGCAATAATTTACTCCCCGGGATTTAGACACTATATTCAATATTGAAGGGAAAATATATGCAATAATATCAAATGTAATTTCTTTCTTTATATGAGGTATCCCTTCTCCAAATTCCCAAGGATAGAATTGAAATGAAGGAGAGGAGATTTAGCAGCATTTCTGATATCGGGGGCGGAAGTGGTAGTGAGTTAATTCCTTTCTCTTCCTCATCTTCTTTCCCCTTGGCCTCCTTGGATTACTGCACACTCTAAGACTTTTTTTCACTAAAGCAGTTTAAATATATGCATCACATATGTGATGGTGGTTTAATTTCTTTCTGTGGCTGAGATCTGCTTCCTTCCTGCAAGTGCCCTTTCAAGTTGGTGGGCACAGTCCCATTGCTCTTTGTCTTCTTTCACCACCATGTATTACATATTTCCAGTTTCAACTAAATGGGCACAGAAAAAGAGAGCCTGGGAACAAGAATGAAATAATCTAGAGGGCAGATAAATTTGCTTCCTTCATATCCTTTTTCTTCTCCAAGTCTCTGCTGTAATACATCTCACCTCATCCATCATATCCAGGGACTTCATGACTCATTACATCCTTTTTCCAAAAGGCAATCCTCCAGGGATGTGGCTGCTTAGGACACCTGGCCCAGAGAAAAGGAAGGCAGAGTCAGATGTTCCATCCGTCTTGAGGCACAGGATTTTCAAATCCCAACATTTTACTTTGCATTCACAACCTTTCTTTGAATTTGAATACTTTTTTAATAATTGGAGAAAAAATTGTAACCAGTTCTATCTATTTCCAAATGGTGTAGTGATCCCAGGATCATGAATTTTTCTGTTACTACCATTAGCCTGTTTCTTGAAATAGTTGAGTATTAGCTGGTGACTTTTTCATTACAGTAAGCCTGAATAGTCAGTGATACTGAGTTCATCAGAAGCCAGAAGGGAGATTTGTAATCCAGCATTTTAAAAGTCGACAATTTCTCTTTGCTTGCTCTGATTGATATTTCAATAGCAGAAATTCCTCTAGAATAAAATCATAAATAAAGACAAACACAAATGCAGGAAAAGAAGATTTGTGTTGGTTTTGATTGTTTATAAACAGTGTTCTTTTTATAAATAAGTTTCACTCCAAACAAAGGGCAGATATTAAGAAAAATCCACCCATGCATGATGACAGAAGACAGTTCAGGGAACCCCTCATGAATGACATATTGGCTGCTCAAAGCTCAGGTCCTGTGTTCCATGTATTGATTGCATTCTTTCCCATCTAAATATTCTTTAAAACAATGAAATGTGAAGAAAAGACTGAATGAAAATTCTGCACCCATTTTTCTGACTATTCAGCTGCCTTTTCCTCATTATATTACCTGAATCAAGCATCTTCAATACTATTTCTTAATAACCTCAGAGCTTCCAAATACTAATTGATTTTCTTTACTAACCACCAGGTGGCAATCATAAACTTCCATAAACTTAGCCTGCTCCATCCACTCTTCTGAAGCAGCTACTGCAGAGAGAGAAGCTGCAAACAGAAATCAGAAGCAGGCATCTCCATGGTGACTCTGGTACTGTGTTGTTTGTCATGGGTGAAACTAGATGAAACCATGTTCGTGCTTCTAAATTACATGTTTCTCCTCATTAAGTCCTGAGCAGAAAACCTTGGAAAAAAATGTGTTCTGCTGGAAGATGTGTTTTGTCTCTCAAAGAGCCTGTTGATGGCTTATTATCCATGTGGCATTTCCTGTCTTCTGGACACTGACCATAATGAACATTACTGAAGAAAATCTAGATGGATTTTTAAGTTGCCTTTTCTATCCAAGTAAAATCTAATCATTTGGCTTAAGTACTTGTTTTTCTCTCTCTCTCTTATCAGGGCCTTGAGACATTGCAAAGCTATGTCAGGCTAAGAAAGAAAATCTACACTTTCCCTCACTATATGATTAGGCTTTTAAAGGACAAAGTGCTCATTATCATACTCTGAACACTGAAGAGGGAAATCTTTGGTCTGCACGTGTGTTTTATTTTGAACATTTGTGCTGAAAGAGATATAGCTAAACATCAGAAGATTTTTTTTTTCCAAAAGTGTTTTAAGATCTTAAACACCACTGATTTTTGATTGTCTTTTTTTTTTTCTCCAAGTCACTTGCTCCTAGATCTTTACCCATAGGTCTTTCAGTCTTGGCTCCCATATCTTTGAATTCACTTGTAATTGTCTTCTGCTTAGTTGCATTACAGCAAGCTGAACAATAAAACAAAGACATTAAGAATACATTGATTTTACCAAATCTGATAGGAATAATGTGCTTTGATTAGGCTATACTTTGTCTTTAAAAAGGTGACATAAAGTAAAAAAGAAAGAAAAATTATCAAAATACGACACAGTAAGAATATCTGGAAAAGTTAAATAATTTAAAAATAATAAGAGAGGTCAGAAAAAGAAAATAACATTTTTTTAAAATAATACTAATAATAGTAATTAAAAACAACAACAACAACAACAAAAAGTTTAAAACTGTTTGAAGCCTTGACACTAGTTGCAGGAAAAAAATCCACCATCCAATAGGCTTGAAGGATATCATATTAAGAGCAAGGAAGTAAAAGACTTCTGTACCCAGTCTCCTATTTGCTGGTGAAAGTTACTTTCAGAAACAGCAGCGTTAAGAGGACATGGAAAAACAGTAATAATTCAATCATCTTGATCAACTCGAGGTAGCATAAAGATAAGAGAGAATCTTAAGACTGATACTGTCTTTGCCTTATTTATTTACCATTTTCTGTTTTAAGTGCTCTTCAGCATTTTCCTGGAGCATTTGTTAGGTACAAGGTAGGAAACTGGCACTCTAGGGGTGTGATTTGATGCAGAGATTGCTGTGATGATGCAGTCTTTTGTTGTCTTGGGCTTTTTACTGCCCTCCAACACACACTCTGTTTTGTGTGTTTTGCTTGTCCCTGAGCAAACCCGAATTTACAACGTCAAAGTAAATTTCCATTACAGTTTTAAATTTCCCTCTGTAATTCCAAGATAAGCTAAATTTCAATTCTTATGGTCATATTCAGAAGAACAAAGGTTTAATACTACTACTTGGAAAGAAAGATTGGGTAATTTCTTATTTTAAAGAGCGAGACTGTCTCCATGCAATCACCATAAAAAACCCAAGGACTTTCTAGGTTCCTGAACCTGAGGCGTTTTCTATAGGAGCAGTTAGATGGCAGTGTTGCTACACTATACAAAGCAACCACTCATTTCTGGTTTTGTCAGAAACCATCACTTCAATCCAACATTACAAAGTCAAAGCATAATTACCACTAATGCTCCCCCTCTCTTGAGCAATGCCATCAGGGTATCTCTTGCAAATGAATGGAAACTGTTAATTATAATTATATTAGACACCCATATTGTACGTTTCAGCAGTGCTGGTGTCGTCTTTGGATCTTTGTTTATCATTACACAGGAGATATTAAAGTAAAAGGATGGAGACCACAGTGACAACACTCCTTTATAGTATGAAAATTATGCATCCTATTTCATTAACAGCTCAGCCCAATAAATTGAAAGTGCTTGTAATTGGATTATTCTGTGCCCATATTTTACACATATGTCACTAAAAAAGAAGTAAATGTTTAATTAATCTTTTTTTTTTCTTTTTAGGTTGTTTGCAATCTAATTAAGATGTTTGCTTTCATTGACAAAGCAATAATATTTCATATTTATTTTGCCTTGAAACATATATCTTCATTTTCAACTCAACCTCCAGGGAACTACTTCAAGTAGAGCTATAATATGTGTATAGTACAGAATCCTGTCTGTGAAGAAACTGGGGAATAGCATGTGCTTTCTTAGCTCTTCATCCTTTCCTCTTCACACCAATTTTCCTAACTCTGTTTTTCTTTTCACAAAAACCCTAGTTTATTCTTAGCTTCCTGACCTTTCCAGAAAAGACCTGTCATCCTTCTCTTAACATTTTATTTAGGTGATCTTCCACAATCTGTCTGGTGCACCTCCCTGACATTTTTCATCTATGCTCAATCCTAAATGCTGCACTGACTCTGCAGGTGTGTTACTTTCTCCAAACTTCTGCTAGAACTTGCCTGAAATATGTATTAGGAAAGCATCCCTTTAAGCACCCACAAACACATTCATTTGTACTACTTTAACTATGTCAGTTTGACTAAATTACTGCAATGCCGCACTCTGCAATGGTGATGCAACTGGAGTGCTGTAGAAGACATCCTGCTGGCTGTAAATGAACATCTTTTCCAGCTATAGCAGGGCTGAGCAAGCTGTTAAAGCCTGCAGTAGACCCTTCCTTAGGTCTTAGCAAACATCTCAACCAGGGTTTTCTCCCTCTGAAAATCAGCTTCCACCGTTCTAAAAAGTTCAATTCAAAAGGAGCCAAATCTGCAATGAATTGCTCATCATTTTGAACTGATTAAGCCATTACGCATGCAACTTTTCCCTAATCAGTTCAGGATCATAAACAGGAAAAGATCTATCTCACAAAAGTACAAAATACAGGTGCCAGGATTCAGATTTTCTCACTATAACCAACAGAAGGTTGCTCAAATAGCCTTTTACTGTCCTAAATCATACTGCTAAATAGTTGACTGCTTGTACCCATTGCAGTAGCTATTTAAGAACCACACGGAAATTTCTCCTTGAAAGGCAATGCTTGGGTATCTTTCTTTCAGGCAAAACAATTTACTTCTCTTTTTTCTTTTTTTTCTTCCTAGTATGACTTTGCAACCTACCTCAAACATAAGCTGTTCTTCTACCAGGATTCCTGCTGTGGCCAGTAACCTGGGAGCTCCAGGAGCTGCAAGGCAAGCTGATGTGCTCAGGGCTGCTGGGGGCTGCGTGTACTGAAGAGGACAATGTTCCTTGGTCTCCCCAGGTCACCAGCACTGCAGGAGCTTGCCATAGGGAGTGCCCATGGAGGATGGATTCACGAAGCTGACTGTTAACGAAACAGACTTTTCCTAAGAAATCTTCCCGGATCCTGGTTTCAGTTGGGAAATTAGAAGAATTTGACATGTTTTGGTGGAACATTTGAAATGTTGTTAAATGTGCTTTTCCCAGTGGAAGTTTCCCAGACAGCTGTCATAATTTCATTGCAAAAGAGATAAACAAACAACTGAAGACATGATAACCGTTCTCTTCTCTTCTTTGCCTTAATGCTTCAGAAATCAATTTGCAATAAAATCCTCTGAGTGCATTCACTTTATCTGAACTCAGAGATAATTCTGCTGATATTTTGCCAGTCTTCAGATAGAAATCACCTTCTGGAAGAAGTGATAGAGATGTTGCACAAATACATGATGAATTCATCTTCATTCATCTGCAACATCCAGATACAGTGTCTATTATATATCTATTCTCCACATAAACAATTACTCATAAGCAATTATTAGATCAATGGTGACATTGCCAGATATTCTGAGTCAGCTCCTATGTCCTTGCTATGTCTCAGGGAGATTTATATGTAGATCTTCATACATGCAACTCTCAAGAAAACACATTATGAAATAGAAATGAGAATGGCATATTTTTGACTGATCATTATGAAAGATCTTACTCCAGCATCTTTGACATTGGTATTGTGACCTGACATAGTCAACTAAAGTTTCTTAGGGAGAGAACTAAAAATTTTTTGAGTGACATGTCACCCTAACGTTCTCAAGGTAGGAATAGCTAAGAAAGGTAAAACAAACTAAGCCTAAGAATTCTTCTTACTCTTTGCTGAATATAATTATGAGCAAATAGGTTAAACCTGGACGGAAAAATTTGAGAGACATAAAGTTATTTGAATTGTACCCTAGTCTGTAATCCCCATACAGACAAACAAGGTCCCTCTCTCACACATAAATATTTCATCCCAATTACTAAAGCCATGCTGGCTACATGTGAACCTATCAAATCTAATGTGTATATTGATCTCTTTGATCTCAATGGAACCTCTTTATCAAAAGCTGGTAATATGGTGTCCCATGAACATAGTATAACGCAAGGCCATTCCACACTTCTCATTTAAAGTCAAGTGTCAGTTCAAAGGTTTTTGTTCTCTTATTTAAAGCTGTCCAGGAAAGAGTGAGCTAAAACCCTTACATTTATTTAGGGCAACCATTTTTCACTTCAACATGAAAACCTCTCAGTAGGGAAACGACTGAAAGTAAAAAATAAATTCGCACTGAATTCTCCACAGGAGGGATATCACATATGTACAGTAACTTGGTGGCCAGTTAAGAAGGTTTTTGGAGCTCCCATTCAATCCCACAGAACTCTAGGAGAGCTTTGCTATCATTTTGTCTCACTCTCTGGGGTATGTATGTATGCATATACCACAAATCTGTATTGGAAAGTCAAGTAGATATAGCTAGATGTAATTAATTTCAGTACACACAAGCCTCAGGTTTTTATTATTCTCAGTAACATCACACATTGAAAAATAGACATTCAGAATTTTAATTTAATTTCACACAAAAAAGGTTTTAAAATAACCTATATCTCTCTTCTGGTGTATAGGAACCAGAGAGACTATAATTTATATATCTGTTAAAATCTTGTGAGCTTTTCCAGCTGTGTTGTTCTTCAGGTTGGATAAACAGAGAAACAAAGAAACAGGGAGAGAGAGAATAAGCATACAGTATTATATTTTTTTTAAAAATAAAATAACGGTGGAAAACGTAAAATAATGGACATTCAGCACTCCAAGGTAGTAGTGAATGTCCATTCACCATGGTGCTTCCTGTCCTCAAAGCACAGGAAGCCATACACAAGCACACTGCAAGCAAAATAATTGATAGGAATTTGTTGAGGTTAGCTCTGTATTCAAGTCAAATGATTTTTCTAACATAATCCAACAGAAAAAGAAGGATTCCATGTAAAGACGTGTGGTAAGCAGGTGCAAGGATATTAGAGATCTTGAAACTGAAGAGATTACAGTAGTTTCACAATTATAAACCACACCTGAATATAAGCCGCACTTCCGGGTAGCTGGGAAGACCACGGGATTTGTCCATAGATAAGCCGCACCTGAATATAAGCCGCACTACTGGGGTAGGCTGGATTCTTCAATGAAAAAGGTGTGGCTTATATTCGTGAAACTACTGTAATTTGGAGTTATTGTTAGATATTTTTCATTTATGATTTTCCTTTCCACATTGTTTTGTTCCATGCAAGTCCTCCACCATTTTTATATGGGAAAATATAAGTTTTAATGATTTTTTTTCATTTAGCAATTCATGTTTGAAAGGCAGAATAATAAAGCAGAAAAATACACATTATTTTCTTTATTCAAAGTTTTCTCAATATTTCCTCATTTTACTTTGGGCCTTAGTTCCTCCCATGTAAGGCTACTGCAAGTCTATTGCAGAGAGATATTTCACTCTGTCAAAATAAGAGCATAAACTAAAAGAGGGCATACTTTAAAGATACACCAGCAGTCACAATTGGGAAGCTGATACTGGGTCCTACTAAGGAAGCCATTTGTGAATCCTATGCGTGTAAGGACACAGATCTGCTAGAGTTGGACCAGCATGCCTTGGACCAGCCCTCATCCAGCCTAATGATCCCAATACTACAGGGGTGGTCCAATGAAGAACACACTGAAATACTCTCCTTTCTCCTACAAATGATACTTTCTTTTTCATCATATCCCTTAGTCAAGTCAGGTGTTTTTACTAAACTGGCACTTTTACTAGACCAGCTAGTAAAAGGCAGGTCTCCAGCTCAGGATAATGCAAATACTAAGTTTTCTAAGTGGATCTTGTCTTCATATTTAATGAACCAAACAAGTCTTAAAGACTTAGTCTTACAGACAAGAAAGCCAAAAAATTTGCTCATTAAATATTTCAAATGTCCTTGGAGATTAGTTGTGATTAGGCAGCTCAAGGGTTCATGTGTGTATCTGTGTTTAATTAGCAGGCTACACCACAGTTTAAAAGTTGTCTGCGAGTAAATCCTGTCATGACTGTAAACAAGGGCAAGAATGAATATGCCTGACACTTTTAATGAAGCTGCTGTCTCTCCTTGTTTCAAATTTGTCTTTTAACTTGGGAGTCTCCCATTCCTCTCAGTTTCTAATTTGCCCATGGCTGCTACTGTTGATCAGCCTCTGCAGTCTAGATTACCTCTGCTGCTGCAAGACCTCTCAAGAAACCCTTTTTTCTACTGCCTAGTGTGTTTGTATTAAACAATGTAATGAGGCATATTGTAGTAAACAATATAACCAGAATAACAGAGTAATTTGGGATGGAGTTAGGAGAAAAGCTTGCTTTAGAGCTCCTACATTTTAAATAGACATAATTTTTATCTTTTTATCAGTCTTCTTTTTTTTTTCCTAATCACTCCCTTGAATCTCCAGAGCTTTTCCACCCTTCATCTGATCAGCTGGGTAATTTAATTTAGCAGATGAAAAAAAGTCCAATTGGGTGCTGCTTTGTTTACTTGATTGTATTTTTCAATGGAAAATGAAACTAACTCACTGAAGAGCTCTGGGAGAGAGTGTAGGGCAGGCAGAATGCAGAACTTAAAAAGCTGCCTTTATTTTGTTCATTCTTTCACTTCAGACATTAAGCAGCTCTCAGTTGTATCTGTCAAGATAAAATAAAACTGACAAGATGGCAGGGTGAGAGAAATAAGGCTGTAGATATGTAAAGAAAAAGACAGAGTAATCAAAAAGAGAACTCAGAATGGACAAAAAAGTTATCATGGAATAAAAAAATACTTTGTCCCTTATAATATAAGCTAAAAAGAAAAATAAAAAAACACCTCATAAATGCATTGCTCTTTGCAAGACACTGTTTAGTAAAACTCTTTCAAGACATTTAAGAGTGAATGATTCTCAAAATCTTTTGTATTGCTAGTAGTAACTGATTTCAGCATTTGAACTGCAAGTCTCTACAATAATAAAAAAATAAAATTGGAAAGGTCTGAAGTCAAAGGTCAAATACAATTTTCAAAATAAAATATTTTTAAACTGTCAGACAATGAAAATGGACCATCTAGGAAAATAAGGTTAAGACCATGCCCAAGGTATAGCACCAAGATATAGGCAGAGACAGCAGATCAGGCAACAGCCAGTGTATGTTAGTTTAATTTGGTCCTCAAGAAAGGGGCAGTCTTTATGACCAACTAAATGAAAGCAGCCATTGTCAGAGGGTGAGGAGTAGTGAAGCGACCACCAAACTTAGCCTCCTCCCTCCTCCCTAAACTGTAAAGTCAGCCACCCCATCTTACCAAGCTCTGAGCCAAGATGCTCTCAGGAAGAAACTCTCAGGTTGAAACATCTGCATCTGTAAGGAGCCTGGCTGTTCAAGTAGAACAGATTGACTCCTTTGAAAGTGTAATGCCTAATAGAAATACGTTTCGTCATGCAACAGAGGTATGAAGCAAATAAGGGTGCATGTTATACAGTGTTGTAGCAAAGGCTGCTTAAACGAAACCCTACAGCACAGAGCTTCTTAGATGGAACAGGATGGCAAGGAGGAAACGGTGTGACAAAACATTGGCATCACAAAAGTGTAGGAAAGAATGTTTTTCCTTTGCTTGATTACCATGCACCAAAATTTTTCACTGCTCTTACACAGGAAAGTTTTCATTTATTTCCCAATTTTCCCAGCCCTGTACCTACTATTCTGAGATCAAGCAGCTAGAAGTGACTTTGTCCCATCTTGCAAAATGAGATAAAAAAAGCAAGGCAATAACATTGATTTCTGGAAGGAATGTCAGGCCCAATTCTCCATCTGTCTTGAAAATTCCTTCAGCAACAAATTGCCAGAAATGGACAAGATATACAAAGAGAACATCACTACATAATTACCTTGTTATTTTCTGCTGTTGGCAACAGCCAGAGACTGAATTCTGACTTTCCTGAAATTTTGGTCTGATTCAAGACATCCATCTTTGTATATTTATATGATAGCTCAAGACTCAAGACAATATACCCCTTTAGCTTATGAATATTCCCAATAACTTCAGAGACATCTGTACTATCTGCATTAATCCTGTGCTTTTAACTACTCTGGTTGAGTCAGGCAATCAAATGTTCCAGCTCTAAAGATACTGTGTATGAGAATATGGAATTTAAAAACACTATTCCTTGAAAACTGGAAAGACAGTACCTGGGAGAATTTGTTCAAACAATTGGAGATTTGTTTAGGAAAGCTAAATCACTGATAGAAGTAAATCTATCAAGGACATAAAGGGTAACAAAAAATGTTTCTTTATGCATCTATATGCATCAGCAGTAAAAAAAAGCAGGAAAAATGTGGGTCCTCTCTGGAAGATTATGAGAGATCTATTTTTCCAGACATGGATAGGGCTGAGGTACTCAAAGAATTTTTTGTTTCAGTCTTCACCAGCAACTCCTTCAGTCACACTGACCAAGTTGCAGAAGGTGAAAGCAGGAGCTAGAAGAATGAAGAACTGCATAGGAGATGGCATTCAAGGACATCTAAGGAACTTTAAGGTGCACGAACCCACAGGACCTGACAAGATACACCTGGGGGTCCTGAGGGAAATGGCCAATGAAATGGTTAAGCTACATCTAAATGGTTATCCATCCTGTTTGAGAAGCCATGGCAGTCTAGTGAAGTTCACACTCTCTGGAAAATGGGAAATATAACTCCCATATTTGAACAGGGAAATAAAGAAAGACCCAGGGAAATAAAGGCCAGTAAGTCTCACCTTAGTTCCTGGCAGGACCATGGAGAAAATCTTCCTGGAAATTATGATAAGGCACATGGAAAATAATGAGGCGATTGGTGACAACCAAAATGGCTTCATTAAGGGCAAATAATGTCTGACAAAATTTCTGGCCTTCTACAATGGGTTTGCATCAGTGGTGGACAAGGGGCATCTACCTAGACTTGTGCCAAACATTTAACACTGTCCCACACAATGCCCTTTTCTCTGTACTGGATGGATCTGGATTTGATAGCTGAGCCAGTTAGTGGACAAATAAATTGGCTGGATGCTCAAGCCCAAAGTGCTACAGCCACAAGCTTAGTATCCAAGTGGAAAGCAATGATGAGCCGGGTCAGTACTGGAACCAGCACTTTTTAACAGTTTTGTTGGTGGTACAGACAGTGGGATTGAGTACACCCTCGGCAAGTTTGCTGAAGACACCAAGCTGTTTCACAAGATTGACACACTGGAGTGAAGGGATGCCTTCCAGAGGGACCCTGACAGGCTTGAGAGGTGTCTGTGTGAACCTCGTGAAATTCAACAAGGCTGAGTCCTGCACCTGAGATGGGGCAATCCTAACCACCAATAGAGGCTGGGAGGAGAATGATCAAGATGAAACCTAGGAATAAAGACTGTGGAAAGTTTAGGAATGAAAAGTTCAATGTGAATCATCAATGTGCACTTACAGCCTGGTACATCAAAAGTGACATGACTGGTGGGGGCGATTCTGCCACTCTGTCCTTGTGAAACCCCACCTGGAGTACTTCATCCAGTCTGGGACCCCCCAAAGAAGAAAGACATGGACCTGTTGGAATGAGTCTGGAGGAGTGCCACTAAGTTAATTAGAGGACTGGAACACCTGCCATATCTTAAGAACACAGGCTGAGTGTTGTATTTCACTGTTGAGGAGTGGGGCTTGCTCAGCCTGGAGAAGAGAAGGCTCCAAGTAGCTCTATAGCACCTTCCAATACCTAAAAGGATCTTACAAAAAGATACGAGATACAAGGAGAGGAACCTTTTGCAACGGCATGTAGTGAAATGACAACAGGAGAATAGCCTTAAGCTGAAGGAGGGTGGGTTTCGATTAGGTGTAAGGAAGAAATTTTTTACTGTGAGGAGGGGTGAGGCACAGGAGCAAGGTGTCCAGAGAAGCTGTGAACTCTTCATCTGTACGTGTATTCAAGACCAGACTGGATGGGGCTCTGAAAGACCTGCTGTAGTGAAAGGTATCCCTTGCCTATGGCAGGGGATTTTGAGCTAGGTGATGTACAAGGCCCTTCTGACTCAAACGTGTCTATGAGTCTGTGATTCTATAATGTCAAATACGGGTATTTAAAACAATTTGTTTTTTTTTAAATCTTAAGCCATTGTTCTTTGCTACTTCTTTGTTTCATATCAATCCCTTTATAGAAATGTTGTTGCTACCAGTGAAGTTATGTTATGTTGAAAGATGCAGATATTGCTGAACTACACTGAGGATGAGTATTTGGTCACAGTCACTGTGTGCCTGAAGAGGTATATTTTATTTCTCTGCTGTATATACAAGAACAAATTCTTCCAGAAAAGGGAAGAAGGAGCATAAATATGAAGTTTACAGTATTAAAACTTGTAGAAGAAAATCTTCAGAAAGAACCTCCAGAATTTGCATTCTTAAAAGTATGAGGATAATGGGAATGCAGTAAAGCAATACACAAGATGGGTATTTCTTATGAACAGATACAAATACTAACACGTACTACGTGTTACATCCCTGAGTAATGTACAACTGAGCATTGTTGCTCATTTCACATGGATGCTGCAATATCCCTACTTAGATCCATCAAGTTATGAGAAATTAAACACTTGAAAATAAATGCAGCAGATTCCCATGCTCATTTCTTAACCTCTCATAAAATTCATTTAGATTCCAGATGAAGAATTCTCCATTAGTCTTAAGAACTAATAGGCTTATAAATTCATTAATTTTGGATAAGCTTTTTTTTTCCTAGCTAGTTAATAAACACAGTTTTCAGTCAGCTTTCTGTCTTTCTTTAAGCAGATAGGAAAGAGCTGGTTCCATTACATTTTGTCTCAATTTAATCCCTCACTGTTACAAGAAGTGGAAAATGCAATTAAATGCAATTCTGAAACCTTTCCCTAGAGAGCTGTTTACAATATTGCCTGCATTAAGCAGTTCATGTGAGATGATGGATCTGCTCTTCCATATTCATGATAGCTTTAAGAAACTTAAAAAAATATATTTATTTTTAGTTAAAGAATGTACTCCCCACAAACAACAAAAAAATCCAAACCAAACTAAAACAGCTCCCTCATTTTTTAGTATAAAAAGATGTTTATGAAGAAATAGTAACATCAGACATGGATTCTTGGCAGATTTACAAGCAGACCATTGTCGAATGTGTCTTAATTTTTGTTCTCATGCTGTTTTCTCCCTTCCACAATCTAAAAAGTGTCTAAACTACCACATTACTTCAGTTGACTCCATACAAATTTCATATGCATGTAATTTTCCTATCTGTTTATTCATTCTAAACAACAAATAGAAAGCTGATAGCTTTGACAATGGATGTGCCCTAAAAATGTTATCTCCTCATGCAAACTGTGCCTAGATAAACATGGTGAGATACATCTATATCTCATTATATCTGTAGGCTTCTACATCCAGGGTCATCATGTAAGCTCTTTTCTTTTTTTCAGTGAGGGGAAATAACCAGGGATTTTTAGTGATTGACCCATCTGACTTGTTCAAGACTTGCATCTTAGAGTGGGATGAGTTACAGCTATGTGTTGAACTGTTACCTTCCTAAACTGTCCAATGTTTGCAATGCTGCTATTAAGCCTCCAAAAACACGAGTTTGTTTTGTTTTTCTCCCTTAGCCTTCTAATTGAAAACTCAGAAAACACAGGTTTGGAATTCTAATGTTAAATACATTTAATATAAGTTTCTCAAATAAGTTTTGAAGAACAGAGGAAGTGAAAATGATCACAGCAACAAAAGCTTACATGCAAGTAATAAGGGTAAAAAAGAAAACAAAAACCCACTTGACATGAAAGCATCACAAATGATCTAATATACTGCTGTTAAGTTTCTAGAAGAATCTTCAACTAAAAAAAAGAAAAATCTTAGGTTTTGTTTTTTTCTAGGATAAGAAGTGCTCTTATAGACTAGCAAGCAATCTATAAATAGGATAGAAAGGACAGGAATGCACATTCAATATCCAGAACAATGTCATGCATAAGCAGCTTTACTCCAAACCTGGCCTAGCATTCTTACAACCTGAAATAATCTTAAATACCCTGGGGGAATAAAGGGTGTAAAAATTTCAAATGACAAAAAAATAATTTCAGAACTTGGTTATAAAATTTAAAGTGAGAAATCCAAGAATGTTTCCCAATATATGGTGAAGTATGTAGCAAAATAATACCCGAAACCCAGCTTCAGTGAGCAGAAAGTGCTTCATGTGAAAAAATTTGGCTATAAAAACATCTGTGTAATGGCTATCTCTAAATTTGATATTACTTACTCAGAAAAGCATAACAGTGTCGCAGTATATCACTCCCAAAAATATTAACTTGGTAGTCAGAAGAGACAAAATGATAGAAAATAAAGAATTATGAAGGAAGGAAGGAATTGAAACAAAGTAGAAGTTTTACTGCTATTATGCTATTGCATAAATCTATTTTAAGTCCCCATCTATGAATACCACATGAAATTCTTGTTGCTGTCGCTCAGAGATTTAGAGAGAAGTTGGAAAAAGTACAAATAATGAAGACAACACATTCACAGAAGTTAGAAAGAGTACATGTCTTCTGGTTAGAAAAAAACCAATACAGTCTTAGGGTAGCTACAAGGTAAATCAAGCATGACAAGGAAAAGCTACGAAGAAATTACTATTTACTGTTCCTCCCCACACAAAACTGAAGAGCACCTACTGATATAACTATGCAGATACCACAAAAGAGAAACAACCTTTCACAGGGGGACAATTGAGCTGAAGAAGATGGTGGAAGCTGTAGTTCAAGAGCTTACCAAACAGGATTGAGTATATTGGAAGAGAAGCCAAAACAAAGGTCAAAACTGAATTTTTGTCTTAATTTCTGGTTTTACCTGGAAAGTGTAAAAATGCACAAAGGAAAAGCATTTGCTCATTTCTTACATTTTTTTTCCCAAATATCTAATACTGGCCATCACATGAGACAAGATGCTCAGTTTCCCAGACTCAGGTCCCTGTGAGTATAAATCTTCTTATGTCCTCAAAAAGAAATATTTAGAAAGTGATGAATAACAATAGTTAAGGCCAACAGTTAAGAACTGATATATTATTATTTAACAGTCATCTTCTCAATCTCCTCATCCAAATAAAATATCTACCTCATTCTGGTTGACTGGCTAGGGAAAGTTCACTCCCAAAAATGAATTCTCATAAGGTATGAATCAAAAATTTAATTCTGTACTGGAAGAGGATGTGCTTTCTCAAAAAACACATATTTACTCTGAAATGTTGGAATTGCATTTCCAACAAGATTTATTTATTGTAGCCTCTAAGTTGTTATGGGTCATATGTTTCTTTGACAGCAGAAAATAAAACAAGGAAAAAGGAAAAAAAATAAATTTTTAAGTGTCTTTCAGAGCAGGATTCTAGTTTTGGTGACAAAATCTGTAAGTTTAAAAGTATAATGGCAGCTTACCTTTCTGAAGGTGTATTTGTAAATCACAACCTAAGGGTAAAAAGCACTGTGTTGCACTCCCTCCAACATAAATTAAAATTAAATAATATGCATTTTTGGTTTAAATTAGTCCAAGTTGTGATCATGTGAGATTATATATGTGGCTTATACTGGCTTCTAGGAAGAGAGGTATTGGTCATTCCTTAATTTTATTTTTGTTTCCTACAATATGGGAATATGCATTCCCGTTCTCCCAGACATTTATTATCTGCTCTTGTTTAGCCTTGATAGCTTTTTTGGGTTAAGTTGCCAAGCAACTTATATAGTTCACCTGATAGACTTTTATAGATTCAGGGTCACAGAGAGATATTTGACCCCTAACTCTTACAAGGACTTGATAAAAGCTATTAAATTTATTTTTGAGGCCTTTAATGTCTTTTTGGAAGAATATGAAAGATTTTTGAAAAAGTCTGAGAAAGTGAAGATTCTGATCTAGAAGCAGGTAAATATGAAATAAAGGAAAAAATCATACTGTACATATTTTTTCCCTGAAGGGACCCATATGCACAGGATTTCTGCCTCTGAATAGCTGTGTAAAGTGCATTTTTGCTCTCTTTCTGGCATATCATGTCCTTTGATCCATGAAATGTAACAGAGAATTAGGAGGACTGTTCACTAGGAGAGTTTCTGTGAACGCTTAAGTGTGTTCTCAGGTTTTTCTGCTTTTAAGGGCAGACTTCCTATATTTTGAGTCTGTTCTGCTGTTAAGAGAGAAGAAAAAAAATTCCTCAGAACAATAAATTTAAACTAATTTTGTCTTCTCTTATATTTCAAATGTCTTTCTTTGTTATAAATTGTTGTAATATTTTGAAAGAGGTTGGAACACAAGCCTTCACAATTGAAAGCTAGCACTGTATCATAAATTGGATGGGAAATGGTACCTCAAAAACACCCCCACAAGGAAAAGAAAGTGTACAATTTTAAGCTATTGCACACATAAGATCGGTAGGGGATTTTCCAGAAAAATAATTTTGGGTGGGTTGAAAATGAAAGCACAGCAGGGTCATCTATCCTCCTGGCACTTGAGAAATACCCTGCAATACACAGTTCAATTCCCTTCCAATTGTTCAGCTGTTTATATCATTAACCCTGCAGCCACGAAAGTAAACAGACCAGCAGTTCTAAGACTGCCATTCAATGCCACAAGGAATTCAGACTCATGTCCCTACAATTATCTCCCCTGCTAACGATTTGGAAGAGAGAGGAGTGTTTTTACAAGTTTGGTTTGCTAATACTTGAAGGCAGCAGGATTGGTAGTCTTTCAATTGCTAAATTTAGATGGACTCAGTTTTCTCCCATTGCTAGCTACTTTTGCCTATATATTTGATGAGTTTGATTTTAATTTTTAGCAGACTAAAAGCAGGGGTGCTGTTGTGTTTTATATCTTTTATTTGGGTCTTTGGTTTCTCAGTTTTTGTCACAAAGTAAAAGTAAACAAAGTAAAACAGAGTGTGTTGACTGCTGTGCAGAAAGAGGAAGCTTGTAAAAGAGCTTTTCTATAGGAAACTTTGTTTGAATAAGAATTAATTGACTCAATCAGTCAACATTTTGGCAAGTGGGGAAAAAAAGACTAACACCTTATCATTCCTATATAATAAGAGACCAGAGAGACTTGTTTGTTAGGGATCAAGAGATCCTGGTTGCAGATATTTACTCTGCAGTTTGCAGTTGTCTATTGACAAAGAAATTATACACCAATTGTCTCACATCCTATTTTGGAATTATTCCTACAAATAAGGTAAAATACATTCTAGGGATGTTGTCACATCATCACTTTGTCACATCTACAGTTTATTCTAGCTGTTGCTAATGAATGAATTCTTTGTACAGTTAATGGGGAATCGGGAAAGATTAGGGAAGAGGAAAGTAAAAAACAAACACCACCTTGCTTTCTTGCTCAGTAAACACACATCTTTCTTGGTATGTGGATGTTTCCTCTTCCTTTTGCCTGCACTAACCTGCAACCTGGCTGCTGAGGCAGTTTCTTGAAGCATGAGTGCCAGGCATGGAAGCATCTCTTTCCCCATTCCCACGGGACTACTGTAACCTCTTGGTTCTTAAACTGAGGATAAATCAACCTTTTCTGGTGATGTTTCAAAAAAAAACTGTGTCAACTACAAACAGATTCTGTGCAGAACCCGTTCTCACAAGCTGTACAGAAGTCATTCCCAGAAAAGCCTCCCAGGGTGCTCAGGCAGAATGGTGTCTTGTTTCTTAATTCCTGTGTTAGGCAGGCGTTACAAATGTAGACATACAGATAGCGTCACACAGCTTAAATATTTTAATGAAAAAAGTAAGGCACCTACTTAGTAATCAAGAGCTGATTTTGCAGAATCTTCAGTCTGGATTTTAGTATATTACTTCTTTCACTGAGTCAAAGTTCAAAGTTTAGATTCACTGCAACTAGCATTGTCTGGCTAAATTGTTGACACATTTAGTTTCCACGGTCAGCGGTGAAAGGTAGGGAAGCCACTCCAGGAAAGCAATTAATTTTATCCTAAATTGAGCTGTCTCAATTGTTTTCTGCAATTTCACTCCACTAGCTAGAGAGAAAGCCAGTATGTCTCAGGTTGGAGTCCTTGATCCTGGAAGACTGAAAGCCAGAGAGATGAGCCTTGAAAATTAAGGTCTTCAGATTTGACTTGAGCCAGTAAAATGTATATTTTATGCTATATTTTATTAAATACATTTATAAGATCAAAAAAACAGTCACTATCTCAAAATTTTGTGGTTTTGAGGACTTCTTGCAGGCTGAGTTCATTCTGCTTTGTGAACCTCTAACGACAGTTAAATCCACAAATACAGGCACAATGAAAATTTCCATTGAATTTTCAGTCTAACTAGAACAAAATACATTTTCACAATCTATCTAGAATTCAGTTCTTTTGATATTTGTATTTTGTTTTACAGATGTGTCAAGTCTGAAGCTCTTCTCATGAGTATTTTGCATAGTTATTGAATGTAATTTCTGAATGTGAAAAGATTTGCTTTCTTAAAAGTGGAATTTTCCACCCAGTTAAAGGGGAAACAAGGGTTGTGCTTTTGAGTGATATTTGTTTTGGTACACCAGGAGGCCATACTTCAGTGTGTGCTAAAGCTCCCTTCCTACCAAAACACTTATTTGTCACAGACAGGTCACATGGATGCTGTTGGAGAGAAGAATGTTCACAAAATATTTCATTCCAAAAGGTAAAATACATTGCTCAAAGGGATTTGCATGTACGTGTGTGAATTTGGCAGCTCGGATGCATCTGTTAAATATCACAATACGATATTTAATGAGGGAATTTTCCATCTTCCAGTTTTAAATACCTGTATCACTTCCACTTTTCATCTCTCTTTCTTTTATTTTTGATATTCTTAAAGCAATCTCCTTCCTATTTTACCACCTTCCTTTCTTTTCTCTTTGTACAGATTATCTTTTAGACTTCTTTCTCTTGTGCTTTCAGTTTTCATCTGACTCAAGCATTTTTACAAACTGCTGCCTTCCATAGAGGCTGCTAAATGGATAGTATTATTGCCAGGTGGCAGAAAATTGAGAAATGATGTGAAATGCACAGAATCCATTATTTCATACTGCCTATGATTTTCCAGTGATCCTGACTACTGCTTCAACTATCAAAAATGCAGTGATTACCCTTGCTGCTTTTTTACAGAAGAAAGATATCTGGGGCTCTGTAACATGTTCTCTAGAATAAACTATCCCGCACTAAAAATGCAGGAAATTCCCTGCTTGCATAGTATTTGTGGGCATTCTGAGTACATAATTTCAGCATAGATCAGTTAATTTTCACTGTCATTCTGAATTGCCCAGTGTGGATTGCCAGACTGGGTTGCAAGAACTGGCATCCACCCTGATGTCACATCGAAATAAGCTGTTTTTGCAACTAACTGCTCCATATTCATATTCTTGATAGCAAAATTGCCTAACAGCACAGCACAACTCACACAATAAAGCAAATTTGGGGAGGGGGAAGAAGAAAAGAGCTCTTCTCAAAAAATTTCCTCAAAATGAATGAGCACGAAAGTATAAATATTCCATTTTTAGGAGCAGTACCTGAGTTTTAGGTGCATTTATGAAACCTGATTTCATCTCTCACACTGAACTTCATTCAGTTAGTGAAAGTCTGTAAGGAGGATGCAATTTCACAGTTGATTTAAGCCAGCTTAAGAGAAGTAGTCTCACCTTCCTGCCTTTGGTTATGTCTTCCTACCTTTTTACTCATACTATTGCTAGCACTACAGCACTCATGTTCTGCACTGTTAGCTGAAATGGGATCTGATTCAATGGCA
Source organism: Sialia sialis (assembly GCA_009812075.1). Taxonomy (NCBI): domain Eukaryota; kingdom Metazoa; phylum Chordata; class Aves; order Passeriformes; family Turdidae; genus Sialia; species Sialia sialis. Next base: position 56,508,719 of record VRYO01002772.1, on the reverse strand, counting down.
AATTTCACACGCACACACACACACACACACACAGAGAAAGAAGCTGACAGATAGGTTTCATAGGAATAAATTTCAGCTGGATCAAGTGACTAATCTGGCTGACCATACAAATACTAGAGCTCACACTGGAAAAAGATCAAGAACGATGAAGTAGAAGGAATCACCACTTGATTACTACAGGAAAGAAGTGAACATTGCACACTTATTCCATAAATATAAAGCAATAATAATTATCAATGCTAGCTGCTTTGGGAATAACTCCTGAAAGATCCTCTAGTACTGAATCCTGTGTGTAAGGTGTATCATTTAGATAGTTAAAATGGCAAGTTATAGTTTTAAAGCAAAGTAGTAATACTGAGCTCTTTCTTCTTTGTCACATTTGGTGAAGCTCTTTTTTACTACTATTATAATCTCTGAGGGCTAATGGACATCAAAGAATGCACACAAAAAAATGACAGCAAGGTAGATTTTGTCTTAAACATCCCTCAATTCAGAGAAAGAACTATTATTATGTTAGTATATATTTTTTTAAAAATCATTTTAATATGTGCAACAATTTGTTTCTGTGAATTTTAATTTTAATATTTTAATACATTTTAATATTAAAACATAATTCAGCACAACATCAACAATAGAAGCCCTTTTTAATGCAGAATCATAGAATCACTTAGGTTGAAAATGACCTCTGATATTACCTGAGTTCAACCATTAAGCCAGCCCTGCTGAGTCAACCAGCAAACAGTGTTCCTAAGCACCACATATTCACACATTCCGGATAGCTCCAGGGGTGGTCACTCAACCACTTCCATGGGCATGAAAGCCTGTCAAAACATGACAACACTTGCAGTGAAGAATTTTTTTCCTAATATCTAGATGCCCCCTGCTGCACCTTGAGACCATTTCCTCTCATCCTCTCATCATTAATTTAAGATAAGAGGTCAACTCCACCTTGATACAGCCTCCTGTCTGGTAGCTGTGGAGACCAATAAAGGTGCCCCTCAACCTCCTTTACTCCATGCTTAACAACCCCATCTCTCTCAGCCACTTCTAATGGGACCTGAGCTCCAGACCCTTCACCAGTTCCTTTCCCTTCTCTGAACTCTCTCCAGCACCTCAATGTCTTTTTTTACAGAGAAGCGGGGCAAAACTGGGCACGGGATTGGAAGTGAAACCTCACCAGTGCTGAGTACAGGGCACACTCACTGCCCTGGTCCAGCTGGCCACACTACTGATGATACAGGCCAGGATGTCATTGGCCTTCTTGGCCACCTGGACATACTGCTGCCTCTTGTTCAGTGACTGTCAACATCCTGAGGTCCTTTTCCACTGGACAGCTTTACAGTCACTCTACCCATAATCAGTGGTCCAGACTGACAACATCCACATCCTCATTAACTCAGTGGGTCACTTTGTCATAGGAGATAGTATTGGTTTAGCAAGATCTGTCTTTAACACAGACACACTGCCTGAGCCTGATCAGCTGGTTGTTCTGCACATGCCAATGATGCCACTTAAAATGATGAGCCCCATGACCTTCCCTAGCACTGCAGTTCCTGGATCCTCCAATTTCCCCATCTTGTAGAAGGGCACCATGTTTGCTAACCAGTAAATGACCTCATTGTTCTTCTTAGAAATAAGCTTTTATACTAAGGAACAAATCCTAGTAGAAATGCAAAGGTATGTGCTGTTTACGACTGGTTCCATACATATAGATGTGTATATCTACACATGCATATACTTATACACATATACACATATGCACATATACGCATATACACATATACACATATACATGTACACTCATGTATATGAGTTTTCAGTTCAATCAACTTATCTAAAATAAAATGTCCATCCACCTTCAGGTCCAAATGGAGTTATTCCTAGACTGGGTCCATTTCAAAACAGTTGGAAGTAATATGTTCCTATTTCACTGTATTTCTTCATCTGCTGGTGAATATTCCAATACTAGCCTATCTAGAGACGTTTTTTCTTCCAGAACATGCTGTACAGTCTGTAATTTATTACAGCATTATTTTCTAGACACAGTAAGTTATATTAGTCATCTTATTCACCTGTGAAAGATCACTCAGAAGGTGAAAGACCTTAGAGATATGGAAAGCATTATTCTAACAAATGGAGATGAACAGCATAGTATAAATCATGTTTGTGGGCTGGATGAAATGTTCAGTGATTAATCTAAACACCATTTATCAGAAGGTAAATTTTGTGAAACGCCAAACTTCACTCCACAGGTTAACTTTTTGGACAACCTTTTGTATCCATCAGATTTATTTTTGCCCAAAACATCTTGGTATTAATCAAATTTTCACATTATTTTTTTTGCATCTTCCTGTACATGTAATTGCTGTTTTATATGCCTATGACTAAAATTTCTGAGGGTTTTTCCTGTTTCGTGATTATTGACATAAAAATTTAAAAAAGAAAATATTGCGCTAGAATTTCAAATGCAGGACTTGTCTGTCAGTAGTTTCCTGGCTTCTGGTCTTAAGGAAATGTACACACGTAGGAATACTCTATGTTAATAATGTAATGTGTATTTTAGATGAGCTTTTGAAAGTGAATGCAACTCCACTGAAATAAGCAACCAGTTCAAATATGCATTTAGGGACATACTTATTAACAAAAACTTAATAGTGTGATCAAAATACTAAATATCAGGGGAAAATGTGTCTGTATTGGTTCTCATCCTATTGCCTCTATCCTCTATATAAGTTTTTGACCTGATGTACCTCCACGTCGTTTCAGTCAGCACTTGGAGAATTCCCAATTCCGCCTTAACATGCTCTAAATTAAAAGCAATAAACATTAATTTTTCATATTCTTTTCAATATTTAATATTTTTTTATTTGAGGTGTTTATTTTTGGTGACAGGACTTGCTCAGATATTTTTGTTTCATCATAGAAACATGTGTCGAAACAACTACAGATATTTAATTTCTTTTAGATGCATTTCAATGCCACGATATCTGAAAAGTCTTTATTGTTATATGCACTGTAAAATGATTTTCTTTTACTGTGGAAACATCTAATCCTTCAGTAGGAATTTAAAGATTGAAGTCTTTATTTACAATCCAGACTCTTGCTTTTAAATGTCTTGTTTAGAGGGCTGGTAGCTTAGGGTTACATGTTTTTCTCCCTGGAAAAGACCATCTTCCCTCTGGTGAAACAGGGTAGAAGGATCTTCTCTGATTAAGTTGAATGAATTGGTAGGAAAGCATGAGCCAGAATCCTGTCAGGCACCACTGTGATTCTCAAGTAGTTTTAAAGTGGTGTCAAAAGATGCAATTTTACAGATGCGAGGGGTTTATGCCTCCTATAGGAAGGAATAGGTCAATATTTTTGTCATGCAAGACATTCTTTATGAATAACACAATTTTACCTAAACTATATGTCACTCCTTTAAAGTAGTAATGAAGAAACTTTCTTTCTTAAACTTGGTGGATCTACAGATGAAAAGCACAATACAAAGGGGAGGGGAGGGAAGAAAACCAAGAGGAACCATTCTGAAGAAAATTTTGTTTCTCACAAATGCATTTAGAATAGTATAAGCATTAGAATTAAAGGAGTCTGATTTTCTAGTTTCCTGGCTTGAGGTCGCTTAAAGTTCATGCCCAAAAAGATGCTCACCTTGTTGCATGTGTGGGACATTTTTAAGGATTCTTTTCCATTTTCTCATGTGATAGAGACTTCACAGGATCTATTTTGTGTGCTCATGGCACTGATTTTCCCTCATCTGAGATACCTTCATGTTTTCATACGAGTTCGTCAATTTGCAGAAAACTCAACATAATGAGCTTGCTTGAGACCTCTATCCCTTTGTTAAAGTGGACTGAAAAGAATTATATTTAAAAGGTTTTGGGCCAAGGAGAAAGAAATCCTCACACAAACACTTAAACATAGACATAAACTTCTTCTCCACAACAAATGTGACATTATTATAAATATGTGAGTTTGTAAATCAGATCTACTGCAAAATAGTGTGACCTTAACATATGTTAAGAGTGGAAGACAAATTTTTAAGGATTGCTTATATTTACTGAAAAATTAAAAGTACTATTTTTTTGAGTTACAATCTTTACTGGTTTTTTCCTCTGGAATCACATACTTCAGAGGATGAACAGAGGCAGACTTCAAGTTCACATCTGTAATATCTTACTCATGTTTGTCATTCATTTCATTCTCCCCCAGTGCTGATGAGATCAAAGTGCCTTATTAGCTGGATTACCTTTGTCAAGCTTGTTATTGGCAAAGACTGACAGTGAATTTTCGCTTTTCCTGCTTTTGCAACTTGCAGAAATCTTAGTATCATTTTGAAAACCTTAGTAATAATACTTTGTTAAAGATTTCTGTGTAGGGGTTTGCTCTTAGAGGTTATTACATTGTCATTCAATCACATCCCTGTTTCATTTCATCATCATTTCATTTCATTAAAAATATTATAATAGAAGCAAATGTAGAGTGCATTCTGCATGTTTATAGTATTATGCTGATACTTTAAAATCCTGAAGGCCTATTTCATGGTCTGTGATATATACACTACTAAATAACTTGATTCATCTGCTTTCAAAACAATCCTCCCTCAAACAGGAGAGCTTTCGCTCTCCAGCTTGGTAGCACTTGGAGTAAATTATTTCCTTACTATTTTGTTGTGCTTCAAGCATCGTAAAGTCTGCCTCCACACAGAATCTGGATTCAACAAATGCTTCTCTTTGAAAGAGCTGAATCTTTTGTTCTTTTTTATCATTCACATACAGGCACAGAGGGGTCTCTCCCAATGAAGTAGGTTCTTCAGTGCAGAGGTTTAGTTGAGATAACCTATGCATTCAAGGCTGTGCCCTTTGGAGAAGTCCTTCAAAATGTTTAATGAAGCAAGAACTGGGAAAGTACTTTGTTCTTGCAGCTTCTTATCCATTCTTCAAAACCACAGTGTTTAGCAACACACTAATGAATCCGGTTTATTGCATGGAAATACAGTACTCGTCATTACAGATGCTTTTACAAACAGTATCAATTAACTGAATATTTCAGCAACATGGGAGTGTGGGAAAATGATTTCCAATTACAACACTACACTTGTGGAACTGTCTATTGGATGTTGATAAGTGTTTTGAGATAACCTTTAAAGGAAAATACAGACACTGGAAAAGTGTCTGTATTAAAATGGTAGCTGTTAAGTAAACAGGTTTCTTCTGCTGTGTTAAAGTGCAAACAAAGCTATACAAATTAATGCAGTTTGTTTTTCAGTTCCCAGACTAAATTTTACAAGGGTTATATGTACAAAGTATTATTTATATTTTTGTACACATGAGCATAAATTAATATATGCATATATGAGGAAATTACTGATTCATCATAGTTTCAGACTGCTATTTAATTTGTACACTTCTTTGAATCTTTAAAGTGAAACTAACTAGAAGTAATAACACATTTACACATAAGTGCAAGATTAAAGACTTGGAGATTGTTAGTCTTACACTAGTGATATAATTTAAATACTTTTGAAATAAAGTAGCTTTGGCATCTAGGAAACGAAAGAAAGATATTATTAATTCATTTGAAAGTTCTGGTGAAAACAAAAAGCAGACAATTTTTTTTGTACTTTTGAAAATGTTTGTGAAGAAAAACACTAGTCAAGCAAGAGTATAGCAGTTATATTCTATCCTATAAACACTGTAGTAAGTCATCCAATGCATATTATATTAACTAAATAGTATTCTATTTATTGTTTATCAAACTTCAGGAGTCCATTTTGACCATTTGTTTTTTTTTGGATGTGGTTACCTCAATAGCAGTTAAATGTCAGTGATACTACTATTTTATTCCACGTTAAAAAAAAACCAAAAAACAACTCTGAAATATATTTTTAAATTATTTCAACACTTGGTAAGGCTTTCTTTTATGGTTAATTGTAGGCAAGTGTGTACCTATGCATGTGTGTGCAACTTCTCTGCTGTCTCTGGCTGTGGGTCAATTTGGCTATTATCCTGTTTTGCTCTTTTTCTTTCACTTCTTATCTACCACTGATATGCAAGAAGATGGCTTTGAGGTGTTAATCAATAACTGAGAAATTATCAAATATATCTTGTGTGCCTGAAAGAAAATGACATACCTGAGTTACCAGGAAGGAAATATGCAGATTGCAGTGGCCTATCTAAAATGGTATCTTCCCTCTGATCATCAGAAATCTGCAAGTTTACAATACTATTTGTTTGAAGGGACAATACTTTTCTAAAACGACCATTAGTTAGATTATGCCTGAAGCCTTGTGCAGAATTATCTTCTGTAATCCATATCCAAATGAAGGATCATATTTTAATTTTTGAGTGTTAATAGGTATTTGAATTAAATTATATAATATAGCAGTGAGGTGAGTCCTGAATGTTGCTTATTAAACCTTAGTCAAAACAACTTTTTTTTAACGTTGTGCATTGTATTTTACAAATATGCAAATTTATTTCTAAAGCAATGCAAAAAATATATTTCAATGTTGAAATTCTAGTCTGAAGACAAAAGTCCAGCACACCCCACTCTTGTGTATCTTCTATTTAGTTAGCTGCTTTTGGACTAGCTATACAAGCGCGCTCCAAAGAGAAGACAATGCACTAACTGGAAAATCATTATAAAGAACCCAAATGCTGTTATCTTTCCCAACATTGCTTCTGAAACTTTCTTTATAAATGTTACACAAAGACAGTGGGGCTATACAAAATACCATTTTAATTTCTGAGTCTGCTTTATAAACCATTTTGAGATTTTCCCACACCTAAACAATTAGTCAGAAATATCTGAAGTAATCATAATCCTCTCTGCTTGGATGTAGATATTCTGCTTTAAAACTTTCCAGACTAGAGAAGAATTTATTTATTTTGTTTTGAGACGTGGGAATCTTTTCCATTCAAAAAGCAAAATAGCTTACATTTTTAAAGGACATCTTTATGCCAGTAGAATGTTGTCTATTTTTCCAGGGGTAACTATGTTTTCCCTGGCACTGGATAGTTACAACCCCTCATGTAGGAGTACTTTCTATCAGTATACCTAAGCCAGAGAGATATTTATTGCTCAACACTCCCATGCAATTTTGCTACCTGTCTGCCATTCAATTTTAGAGGACCATTAAAATTCTTTTGCAGTACAGTTTAAGAGCTGCTGATATGTTAACCTTCACCCTGTTGAATAATAATAATTAATTCCTACTCTTTGTTTCCCACTTCTTAGCTATCTTCTGATCCGTGTCTGTTTTTGCTTTTTATCACATGAACTCGATTTCTCAAAAAAAAGTCTCAGGAGAAAATCATCATCTTTAGAAAGTTTATATCAGTTTTTAATGCTGTATTTTACTTCAGTATGTCTGAATAATTAATGTGCAGAATTTTTTTGTGAAGGCAAAAACTGGTATTATTCTTCCACTAGCATGATGAACAAAGTAAAAATAAAACAAACCCAAAATCTATCAGGCATTACCTCAGCACCAGTATAATGTCACTGGAAGTTTCAGTTTCAGATTTTTCTAAATTATAAATATACTCTTGGAAATGTGTGGAGTAGATAAGGAGATGCATTCTCATTTTCTCATTTTCTTGAGTTTTTATGGAAGACTCTTGTCATGGTATATGCATCCTTGTCTCTCCTGGGAGACTGGATTTAGGTGAGTTGGTAAATATTCTTCAAACTGTAAATGAAGAATGAATGCTCCTTGAGGAAAATTATTTCCTCTTTTATGATAGGTGAACTGTAGACAATGACTGCATAAACATCAACATAATGTCATGGCAGAAATATTGGCCCATGAACCTGAAAAAGTTTATGTTCTATTTTCAAGCATCCCAGTGGTTAGGTTTTTAGTTGACTGAGTCACTGAAGATCTGATTAATCTTGATTCATTTTCATATTCACATATAAACCTTATATATCTAAAACATAAATGTTATTTAAATAGTCATCCAGATTCTTTCTGCAAGTTATGGGGGATAAAAAGAAAGAGAAAAAAAACCAAAAAGCACCAATATTTTTGAAAGTAATTATTCATCGCATTTAAAAGTACAGTAATTTCACAATTATAAGCTGCACCTTTTTCATTGAAGAATCCAGCCTACCCCAGTAGTGCGGCTTATATTCAGGTGCGGCTTATCTATGGACAAATCCCAGTGAAATGCCAACCTGGAAGTGAGAGGGGGCTGGGGAGGGCTCCTGGGGCTGCCTTTAAAGGCTTTGCTGGTCTATGAAAACTCTTTGCAACTTGAGCACCTGACACCAATATGTATCTGTTACTAATTTGTTACTTTGTTACACATGGATCCTCCATTTTAAAAAAAAAAGTGCAGCTTATATTCAGGTGCGGCTTATATATGGACACATCCCGTTGTCTACCTGGCTACTGGGAGGTGTGGCTTATGATCAGGTGCAGCTTATAATTGTGAAATTACTGTAAATATTTAAAATACACTACAAAAATCATGCTCTGAGAATACCTCTTCATTTTATTTGGCTACAATAGAGGTTGAGAGAACTAGATTAGGTGTAGTTATTTATATAGTAGATCCCTAGAAATATAATGAACTAAATCCTCACTAGAAGTCTTGAACTGTGAGGACTGGGCAAATCATGGGGCAATTCTGAGAAAACAGATCTGTGTATAAGAAATTAAAGCTTATTTTAGTTAAAGTCGATATTCATCCTGAATCACCAAAATGTATTTAGTGATATGGAATATGAGATATGCATGTACTCAGTTTTCTGTATACAATATAAAGCAAAGTTAAAATAAGTAAATTTCCAATTGTCTGTTGTTGCATGATCTGCATTTATTACTCTCTGCTCCCAGTCTTTTTAGCTCTCATATTAAAAAATGCAATTCACTGTGAAAATAAGCTTTATTTATCACACAGTGAGACCACATATTTAATTCTTAGTCTGAGATATTCATTCACTACCATATATTTCATGAAGATGTGTCAGAGAAAAACTTTGTGCACACAAACTGATAATATACACTCTTTCCACAGAAGGGCCAAGGGAAGTTGGTACACATTTACATCCAATATTTCAGTTAATTTTGTGTAGTCACTTGCTGTAACTCAGATTGGAATTTTTCAACTTCCTTTATTTCTTGATAATTGCTAAATTTATTCTTCAATTTTTTAAAATATTTTTTTTCTTATATTTTATGACCATCATGTTCTAGAGCACCTTTCAACACTATCAACTAGACAGTGAGTTGTACAAAATGTCAGAGTATCAGAAGTGTTATTATTCCCTGTTGATAATTCTTTGAGTGATTTGAGCACAAACGTCACTGAAGTCTGTACTCATGTCACTGAGTCATAGTTTGAGTGCTCTTGTAACACTCTGAGTAACACCAATATGTAAAATCATGACAATCAGTCTTTTTGCTGTTTGTTTTATTTTCTGAGCCTTTATCAAGCTGTGAAATATTTCTGCTAGGTAAGTGTGTTGAAATATGGTTCAGGTTGTCAGTTACTTTACCTCTGTTTGCAAATGTGAGTCACCTGGTCCAAGCTGGGAATCAAAGCTGCTTCTTTGGCCTGTGGAGACAGATATTGCCTCCTGGAAGTCACTCTCTCCTGTGTTGATGACAGAGTCTAGATGGATAGCCCAGACTTAAGGAAATAACATTGTTTATCCTCACTCCATGAAATTATTTACACTGTAATTTAAGCACAAAATATATTGTCTGTTACTTTTTCATATATTCCCCCACAACCAGTTATCTTTCCTTGTTTCAAACTGGCAAATTCTCTAAAACCAGATCTATCTTCCTGATATCTGTGCAATTCAACTCAACTTAACTAAGGCATATTAATCAATAGAAGCATTACAAAAATTATAAAACAAGTATTTGAAAAATAATATTTTAGACCAAACTATGCATTATAGTACTAATGAGATTTTAACTACCATTACATTCTATTTTACTTAAATTTTTTGTCAATATAATTTTTCATCATCATTTTCATCATGTTTTTCCTCAGTTGAAGACAAATATTTAATAAAAGAGAGCAAAGTTAAATGGTACTAAGGAACCATTAACATAAATTTTCAGTGGCCACCTTAGAAGTACAGCACTCAAAAATATAACAGTCTCATATCATTTAAGAAAAGGTATTTGAGTTTTCTGCTTCTTATGATATTTCATAATACTGGTGTTAAGTGATTTCTCCTAAAAAAGATTGGACATTTTGAGTTATTCTGATACTTCAAACTAAAAATTGTCTGCGTTATTGCTTCTCATCCATCAGTTGTTTCATTCGCAGTGACCTTAAAGTTACTCTGGCATAGTCACCTTCAAGGTGAATTCTAAAACTTTGATTAGCAGCCTGTGGAGTTTTTTTCATTCTGCTATTCTTTTGGCAAGTAAACTCACACAGAGACATTACTCTTGCAGATGCTGTCATAAGGGTTTTTTTATTCTTTAATGAAAGGTAACATCACTGACGAGTAGAAAGGAAACAAACTAGGAAAAATAGATGCTAAATTTCTTTCAAAAACAACATCCAGAATAATTTTCAAGTTAAAAAAAAAAGAAATAGCAAACTCTGAGTAATTCGGTTAACTTTCTTCAAGTCATATTGCCAGTTAATAGTCTATTTTTTGTCAATTTTGATATTTTGTCAAAGTATCATTCAAATACCAAACATTTACTTATTATCTAGCATCATAAAAAATATGCAGAGCTCTTCTCTTCTCTTCTCTTCTCTTCTCTTCTCTTCTCTTCTCTTCTCTTCTCTTCTCTTCTCTTCTGATAATTTTGCTTTTTTATGGGAATATCTTCTAAAAACAAGTAAATTTTTTATCTTATTCATATATATTAAAGATGTCGCCTAACCCAATCCTTTTAATCCAATTAATTCAGTAATTGAGACCTTGCTATAGAAAACTGGTGCTTTTCTTTATCAGAGCTCTCTACATAATCTCTGCCAGCTTTAGGTTGCTCTTAAAACATAGCCCTGATGGTTTCTTGATGAAACCTATTCAGAAAGGATTTTGAAATTACAAAACATCAGCAGGACCTATTAGTGCTCTCAAATCAATGGAAAGCTCTCGAAAAGTGTGAAATATCTGTTAACAAACATGGTAACAATTCTTCCCTACTTTTCAGTATGCTACATTTTACACCAATGTCATAAATTGCATCTCAACTAATAGGACCAGGTGATTGTGTTTGAATCTGTTGCTCTTCTCAGTTGTGCTGAGCAATAGAAAAAGACACAACAGGAAAATACCAGTGCATAGGAAGTTCCACCTAAACATAAGGCAAAATTTTCTCCAGAGAGGTTGTGGAGCCTCCTTCACTGCAGGTATGAAAGAACCATCTGAACACAATCCTGTGAAACAAACTTTAGGAAGACCCTGCTTGAGAAGGGAGGTTGAACTACATGCTCCCAACAGTGGTCCCTTTCAAACCTAACCATTCTGTGAGTTGGTAGACTCATTCTTTGGTTTGGTCTTCCTTCCACCTTACTCCCAATAGTACCTTCACACTAATATGTATATTATTTCCTCTGCTTCCAATATCTTGGAAGGCAAGTTATGCAGACATAGTATTTTGATTAAAACAGTGGGAATTGGAAGATGTTGTTTGAGCCATTAATTTAAATGGAAATGCTTGTAGAGATTTGTGCAGAAAGTACACGGTTAGTAAGAAAATATTTGCATTGAAATTTATGTCTCCTTTTTTTAATGAAAGATGTTGAGAATTTTTTATACTAATTGTAATGTCAGTATATGCCATTTCAGATAAAGTATATCCCTTAATTGTTGTGTATCTGTATAACAAAAGACAAAGTGCAATGAAAATCATACATACAACCCTTCTTGAATTGCCATTTATCCAAGTTTAGGACAAAACTGGGGGAAAACCTCCAAAGGAGCCCCCCAGAGAATAAACCCCCCACGATTCCTCCCCGCCACCGGGCTCGGAAAGAATTTTTTCTCAGGGGGAAAAGTGGAAAAAATCGATTTATAATGAACACAGGAACACACTTCCCAGCACCAAGAAAACGATTCACCAAAGTGAGCAAAGATGGATGAGCTCAGACAGTCGCTGCTGGGAAGGGTGAAAAGCTTCTTTGGCAGACTCCAGAACAGTCTCTGCAGGTCCCCGTCTGGAGCCAGTACAGATCTTCGAGGTGAGGGGAAGAAGGGAGGGTAAAGGGAAAAAAAAACCCAGCAGCAGCCATGGCAACAGCAGCAGCCAGGCAGAAGCCAAGCAAGCAGCAGCAGCAGGGGGAGGAGCCATGCAGACAGCTCCATGCAGACAGTGGGGGTGTGGGGGGCAGATGTGCAGGGAGAGGGGTAGACACAACACCAACCCGGGATAAAATTTTGGGCAAGCTTGGAGAAAAGGAGTTTGAAAAACAGTTGATTCTGTCTCTGTATGTTCATAGATTTATGGGGTAAAAAATGGTTTTCCTTCTCACGTAGTCCATGCATTAAACTGGAGTTTGCTTTATTTAAATATTGTGAAATACGATGTAGCATAATGTGATTGAAAAGACTGAAATGATGCATTTAGACTGAAAATATGGTTTACCTAAGATCTGAGTCACATGACACAGATTTTGAGATTCTGAGAACAAGCTCTAGTATTTATATTTCAAAAACCCCTGCTTGAAGAGATTGTATTTTAATTTGTTGACTTTGACAGTCTATGACCTTGAAAGATGCTTGTCTTATCCTCCATCATCCTATTTCTGTTCCAGAAGTCCTCTTCTAAAATGATATGTTCTTTCTGAATGAAAAGTAATTCTAAGCACTTCACATCTTCAACAGAGATCTGGTATTTTGTCATTTCAGCATGTCACATTTTTAAGCTACCTAATGCAATGAATCAAAATGATTCAACTCTAGCTTCTGGGTTTACATTTATTGTGATGTACAACACACTAAAGATAAATGACAATTAAAGCAAAACTCTCAGCCAATAGTTACACTTCTTGCTAATGATTAAATATGAATGTGTCTGAGTAATCTAGGGATGGATTATCTGTGTATTTTATCAGCAGAACAATGGATGTACGCAGTGCAAATTGATTCAGGTTTTACAAGAGTTATTAGTGCAGCATCACTCAGACCAAGTTAGATTTCTTCCAGGGCTGTTTGCCTCTTAATGTAGTATAGTTTCTCTTTGCAAAGTGTGTGCAAGTAAAGAACTGGGAGAATTAGGAGCAGCACACTTATCTGGTAAGAGGGAATTAATGTGATGGAGCCAGACTCTTTATCTTATGACAGAAAAAAGAGACCAAGGATTCAAATTGTAGCACATGAAATTTAATCTGAGCACAAGACAACACATTTTACTGTATAGATGGTCGAAAAGAAAAACGGGTCGCCAAAGTAGTTGTGGAATCGGCGTCCTTTGAGCTATTCTATGACTAGCTGAACAGGGTCCTGGGCAACTTACTGTACTTCGCTGCTGGAGGGGAAAAGGGTGAAGTAGATGATCTCAAGAGGTCAATTCTATGATTCTGTTTAAAAAATTCAAAAGGTGACAATTCAGCAGAGCACATGTACACTGGAAAATAATATGAGAGGTGACAGAATAGCTGAGAGCTGGATTGAGTCAATAGTCTAATTTTTCACCTCTGCCACCAGCTCAAGTTCCAGAATTCATAGGGGGCTATGCAGAGCTCAGCAGACTCTAGTTTATAAAGGGAAGTAGCTGCTCACAATGCCTTAATTTTCCCTAGAAATCTAACTATCAAAGCATTTCCAATACTGAGGATCTCTCAGCTTTACTGTTGCCTCAATAAATTGAGAGCCAGTTCTGAACACATTCATGTCATGGCTTTCATCAATGTCTAAGGATCTGTCAGCTGGCAAGAAGATCTCTCTTCCTGTTCAGTTCATCTTTTAATTTCATCTGTATTCTATGGTGATACTCAAAGCAAGACAAGCTAACTGCCCTCTTTTCCCTAAGGGTTCATAGTTTAGAATTCACATACACCCACCTGATTCAGTAATTTCTTGAGAACTGCTAACCAATTTAACAATAGACAGCAAGATACAAGTTACACTAATGTAGAAGCCTTGCTTTTTGGTAGGGTTCTTTCCCTATATTTCTGAGGATGTCAAGCTATTTCTATTTCTAGATACATTCCTTAAGGCCTATGGTGCACTATAAGTCTTTTCTGTAGTTTTTATAATATATTTTAAGATTTTAAAAGATTTCTAAGATATATTCTCATATGAAACCTTCCAAAAGTGCTATTCTTTAAGTACACTTTTTTAATATAGAGGGGTCAGAACTAAAATGAAACCTTGTACTTGCAACTTGTATTGTTCAATACTAGTTCTGTGTGAATTAATAAAATAAAAGCAAATGAATCTCATGACTTTTGAGCAATGAACGTGTTTGTTTGCTGCTTATTTATGTGGAGAGATTTTTAGTCAGGTTTTCCCTCAAATTTATATATCTGCTGACATACACCATAAACAGATGGCCACAGCTGGGCTTGGGGATGCCATGGAGAACTAATCAGCTAATTAAATTCCTAAAAGTTTTCATGGCTTTTTACTCCTTCATTCTCAGAGTGGCTTATATCCACCCTATACCTATGTGTAAAGCAAAACAGACTGAATAACTATTGGAAATACAAGTGCCCTTGTCAGCTCTCTAGGAGTGTTCATCTACAGTTTTGAATTCCCAGAAGTGACACCATGGCAGGCAATACCTCCTTTTAGCTGAGCACACATGAAGGCATGAAGAGAGAGACACAGGGAGGTGCTGCTGTGGACATCTGCAATCTCATGTCAGCTTGTAGACTGCTTTGGAGAAATAATGACATTGTAAAGCAGATAATATGGTAGGAAAGGTCTAGATGAAGCAGGTATCACTTCTGATTCACTGTAAGTGGCACTGTAGCTATGCCTCACCTCTGGGATAAAGGATCATTTCTTCTTTACCTTCCCATTCCTGAGAGAAGGGAACAACACATTTAGCCGGTCCTCTGGTCTGGAGATGCAGAAGCTCTCATACAAAGCCTATTTCATAATGCAGAGGTGTGGAGAGCTAGGATAGTGCCAGAGGAAATTTTCCCCAATGACCGGTGGCTGTACTGAATACCAAAGAAGAAACATCTGTGCCTGGCCAACCAGTCTTGAGGCTATAAAGGAATGGGTCAGCTTTCCACCATACTAGAATGTGCCCTTGGATCAGAAAGCTGCTGGCTGTGCAGTCATGCAATGGAAAGAGAAGGTAAGGTGATATATGAGGGACAGTCAGGCTTAGGCAGCTAGAACAGGGAAAGCTTGGGGTAGCCAGCCATGCATAAAGACAGAAGGAACTAGAGCTATGGAAACTGCTCATAGGCAAAGGAACCACTGCAAGCTGCCAGTAAGAGAATGGAGTCAGAATTAGCAGAGAGGTCTACAAGGAGACACAGCTGTACAGAACTAACAGAGAGGCTTATGAGAAAAAGACAGTGTTTTATAAGAAAAAGGTCTTTAGACCTGTTTCTTGTGTTGAGTTCAAGGTTGTATCAGAACAAGGACTGAAGATGAAAATGTGTAGATGAAGACTGGTAAGACAAGGGCTGATGGTGCTGCTATCCCTATCTGTCTCACTTTAGCTGTGACACAGAGGTAGCATGGTTAGAAATGGAATTTTGTAGATCCTTGGGTTCTAATGGCAGTGGGGCCTGGCTTTCCAACAGTGCTTCTTACAGTCTTCATTTAGAAGTATTGTACTGCTTCTTCCATTGAGTCTAAGAGATCAGAGAATTCAGGCAATGTTTACTTAGATTTTCAATTTCATGTCACTCATAAACAAGATAGAAGGAAGTCCTGGTGTGTTATCAACCTTTTTTTATTGTTATATTTTAAGTCCAAAACTATTTGTATTGACTGATGATTCTTTCTGTGTCAAACTATATCACCACTTCATAATTTTTCAAAACAGCTAGTAAAAGTGGGATACAATTAAAAATTAAAACAAAGAATTTGAACAGCTGCTTTGGACCACATTCATACCATGCTAAAAAAAGTTCTGACTGTAAAAACATAAGTATTCCAAGCAAAAACATGAAGTGTGTTTAATCTTTGTTTTCTTTAGGAACTTGTTGTTTAATGGTTAAAACCTTATGCAGTTTCAATCTCACAGCTTGGGATCAGGAAATTTACCTAAGAATCTACTTTTCGAGATTTTACTGACATAAGCCTGTAACTCTTCTTTATTTAGAAGTTTATAATAATTGCAGAAATTGTTTCTGTACGTAGATGTTTCACAAGGGACAATGTTTAGAGACACTTACATTAGAAAAAGAGGCTACCTTCTGGAAAATACTATTAATTTTGCTGTTTTTGGCTTGATATAATATACACTGAAGTAGATGGGACTTCTTCCAAGATGTGGTGTCCAGAAGCTTGAAGGAAAAAATTCAGAAATAAAATAGAGCGAAAAATATTATCAGGATAAAACCCTTAAGCAGCTTCTCAAGGATTTTGAAGAGAAAAAAGGCTCTGGAGAGACTTTCTGCAGCCTTTCAGTAACTGATGGAGTCTACAAGAGCTGGAGCAGGACTTTTTACAAGGGCATGTAGTGATGTATAAGGGACAATGGTTTCAAAATAAAAGCAGGTGGATTTAGATTAGATATTAAGAAGAAATTCTTTCCTGTGAGGGCAGTAAGTCATTGGAACAGGTTGCGCAGGGAAGTTGAGAAGGGATGCTCCAAGATGCGGAGGCACACGTATGCCTCAAATCTAGATCAGCTACAGTTTGCACTTCATCTTAGATGTTTTTATTTGCAAAATCTATGCTTTAAAATGGTGATTACAGGAGTCAGAGTACTGGACAAAACTAATGCATCCTGAAAAGTTATCTCAATACCTCTATCAGAAGTGATTGGGAAGTCCTTGATATTTCTCAGTGATTTCAGAAAATGAGAATACTGTTGCTCCGTACTCTCAGCCAAGTAAGCTGAGGACGATTGTGGAGCATGCTTAAGTCTTTGTGGTCAGTGGATGTTTTATAAATTACATTGCCTTTGAACATGCAAAAAATAGTTTTTAAGGTAGGCAACAATTTTCTTTGTGATACAGAAAACCAAGTGGCAACATGATCCTTTCTGCTAAATGCAGGTTTCATCAATCCCTCCTTCAAACATTGAAATGGAAAAAAAACCTTGAAATAGTTATTTAAAAATGTTTCTAC